>LR738712.1:734079570-734133974 GCA_902687465.1 Secale cereale
AACACACAAAAACTCTGGAGTTCAAAAAAATGCAATGCCTTTGTATCATATGAGTTTTCGTCCTAAACCCTGATACTTCGAAAGAGATTGTCCATTTTGTACACGAAGTGCATCCAGTTTTTGCCGTGACCCTCTCTACTTTTTTGCACATGCCATGTGGGTGAAATGATGATACCATGCCAAGTTTCAACCTTTTCAGAGTTCAATTTGTACTGCTTTTCAATTTCACGGTCATTTAGCTCTCTCAAAACAAATCAGTAAATGAATGAAAAATACCAAATGAATACAGAAAGGGCTGATAATTGATTATGTGGATTTGAATGGTGCATTTTGAACACACAAAAAGTCTGGAGTTCAAAAAAAGACGCAATGCTCGTTAATTAGCTTCAAGCCTTTCGGAAGAGTGTACAAAGCACTGCACATAGCTCTGTGCAGTCTACACTAGTCCTCAAGGTTTGAAGCTAAGCAACGTGCATGTGAACATTGCGCCTCTCCCACATTGTCTGTGCACTCAAGGCTTATAAACCGCTCCTAGTGCCTCTCTCTTGGCGAGGTGGGACTAAAAATCAGCTTACTAAGATACTCTAGTACCGGTTCATGCCATGAACCGGTACTATAGGTGCCTAGTCTGATAACAGCCTGACACAGCATCATTAGTACCGGTTCGTGGCATGAACCATTACTATAGGTTGCCCACGAACCGGCACTAATGATCTCCGCCCGCCTAGCCGTTGGAACCGGTACGGTACTAATTGTCCAGTTTGTACACGAAGTGCATCTAGTTCAAAAAAATGCAATGCCTTTGTACATGCTATGTGGGTGAAATGATGATACCATGCCAACTTTTAACATTTTCAGAGTTCATTTTGTAGTGCTTTTCAAATGATGTGAAAAAATGCATTGACCATCATTGATCTTTTTGTGTATAATTTAAATTGTCAATAGGAGTCCCCACCGGTTTAGGAACTGGTGTTGACTCGTATTGCAGCCACAAATCCTACACATAGAGTTCAATGAAGACCAAGTGATTGTGATAGTTTGAGAAATAACATATTTAAGATGGTAAAATCTCTGTTAGACAAGCGAGGTGGGACTAAAAAACGCTGTAGAACGAAGTGAGTAGAACCCTTTTGTACCGGTTCGTTGCACGAACCGGTACTAAAGGTTCTGGTGGGCCCCCAGCCTAACCACAACGTGCAATAGCCTCTTTAGTACCGGTTCGTGCCAAGAACCGGTACTAAATGTTCACCATGAACCGGTACTAATGATCGCCGCCGGCCTAGCCTCTGGAACCGGCACTAATGGTCCCATTAGTGCCGGTTCAGCTGCAAACCGGGACTAATGATGTCTACATTTGATCCTTTTTCTACTAGTGATAGGAATAACAAAAGAAAAGACCACAATGTTTGCATAACACGCAGTGAAAGAATCGCCATGCATGCACGGAGACGAACATTCATGCACTTAGTAGTAGTTGATGGCCCGGCAGTTCTTCCTGATTTGTCCTTGGTCACCGGTCTTGACCTCGATGCCGGCCATCTTCACCATGGCCTTCTCGAACCTGTCCTCGCACCACCCGGGGATGTTGGCGTTGTCGACCACCATCCTCGCCGTTTCATCCGACGTTAGGACCGCCGCCGGGAGGCGAGGAGCAAGTGCCGGCGAAGAGGAGGAGGGTCGTCAGGGGAGACGGCCGGAGGAGAAGCAATGGGGGTGCGGGGAGGTGTGGGTGGCATGACGGGAGTGGGGAGGAGGAGGCGGCGGCGGATTGGTATGTATAAGAAATATTTTAGGTCAAATAAGCCACGGTTTGTACCCGTATATAAGGAACTCTTTGACGAGTGGCCTGGGTCGGGAACTCGGTAAAACCATCTACATGGTGGAAAGAAAAACGAAAAATGTATGACGAAAACTATGCCAAGTTCCATAATGCGCGAGTTCGGCAAATTTAGTCTGCCGTAACGGAGTACACAACTACCCTTGTCGCCAGGAACTCAGCGTAGTCGGTATGAGCCGAATTTATTTTGGTTGTCGAGTTCCCATTACCCAGCTCTCAACAACGGCATGCATCTGTCGAGTCAGGCACGCGAAACGTACTCGATCGCTAACGTTTTTTTTTCTTGTAGTCTTGTAGAGCTTCCCTGATTTGACTCTCGGCAACGACCAATTTTCCATTAGTGGGGGTTGATATGGCATGTTCGAAGATGCAAAATCTTTGTTCAGAACATGTTACAAGAAAATTCTAACTTTATTTTCCCAACCGAAAGAACATTGGCTTGCAGCACAGTTACACTTTTAGACGAACAATTCCATTGGCGAGAATTGGACTAGGGAATAACAAAAGAAAAGACAACAATGGTTGTTGGTTGATGCTAAAAGATTGCCCAAACTTTACAGCGGTAACTCGCTTGCAGGATGAAAACAAAGAATGGAGATGGAGTGATCCTTCACCATTCATGCACTTAGTAGTAGTTGGTTGCGCGGCAGTTCTTCCTGATCTGTCCCTGGTTGCCGGTCTTGACCTCGATGCCGGCCATCTTGACCATGGCCTTTTCGAACCTGTCCTCCCACCATCCGGGGATGTTGGCGTTGTCTACCACCATCCTCGCCGTCTCCTCCGACGTCAAAAGCGCCGCATCGGAGGTGAAGAGGACCGTGTGCGACAACACATTGTTGTAGTACTGCTTGTCCAGGTCGTTCGGGGTCACCACGTCCTGCATCACCATGGGGTCGTTTCCGCCCGGGGCCGCGTCGGCGGGGCACTGGTCACGGAGGAATGCGGCGAGGCCTCCGTTGATATCGGAGGGGACCTTGAGGCGGTCGGGCACGAAGGCGGAGCAGTGGGAGCGTCCAACGTTGTGCGCGCCAGAGAGGATTACCAGGTCCTCCGCGTCGAGGCCCTTGACGACGAAGCTGTCCACGAGGTCGCTGAGGTTGGATGTTGGCGGGACGAGGAACTTGAGCGGCTCGGAGGCGTTGGAGAAGGTACCGTCGCGGCGGCCGGACGGAACCTCGAAGTCCACCTTGCCGGCGCTGAGGATGCAGGACGCGTCACGAGCCGCGAAGGCGATGATGTCGGCGCAGGAGACGACGTCCGGGCAGGCCGCCTCGAGGGCGTCTTTGATTGCGTCGATCAGCTCGAAGCCACGCAGGGAGGGGTTGTTGGGTGGGCTGAGCTTCTCCGGCGTCGGGCTGAAAGAAATAAGATACATGGTTCCCCGGGCCAGCGTACACACAAGGCTAATCAAGGAAGACATGAGCACTGGGAGTGGGTTGCTCAGCCCAACATATATATAGTAGGAGAGCTGCGGCAGTAATTTATGTACTCCTTTGCCATTGGAGTCGGCCCAGAACCGTGCTTCTCCTTAGACCTGGGAGAATACATGCGTGGCTTAGGGTTTGTTGCCCTGTAGGAGCCACGGCTTGGGTTTATATGTATATGCGTTGACGTCATCCGACCCACTCCAGACGTCCATCGCGAGTCCCCTGTCCAACTATTTGGTTATACTTGTGATCATCTGATTCCGAAACCCAAACGACTTGTCTTTTCTTATTCTCAATCTCATTCTCATTCTCTTGCACTTCCTGTCATGTCTCTTTTGCTCCCCCACCCCCTCCCCTCGGTTCATATAATTTCTTATTTATTAGTCCCAGTTGTTTATGTCATGCTACCATCCAGATTAACTATAGATTTGATCGTTCCATGCGGTTGGCTCCTTTTCGCATTTCCATGTCCTGGTCACTCACTGTGCCCAAGTCGTATTTCGCCGCATAGCCCTCAACAGCCGCCCAAGGAAACGGTCGGTCGGCGACCGGCATAAACTTTCTTCATCTGGTCCACAACATACAGAGATAAAAAAAATCTATAGTGTATATGATTTATCCCTCGTCATTTATCTTTGTATGTTGTTGACTCCAGAAGAATCAAACAGTGTGATTGTATTTTTTTGTCCAAATCAATTTTTGTATATTATAAGATAGAAAACCGAGTCATTTACATTATTTTAGTTGCAAGATCCAGTCACATTTTTCCAAGGTTTATGTATCTTATATTCTACAATACCTCAACCCAAAGCAATTTAAGGTTATGCTTTCTGTTATTTTCTTTCCCATTCTTTAAATTTGACGGTAAGATCTTTTGTGGTTATTTTAATGTTAATACTCAATTTGACTTTGCATACTAGATGGACACCACGTCACTAATTCATGGCTAGAGACTACAATTTGACTGGCAGCACGTATATGAAGATTATGGGCTGATAATAGGACATGCTATAAACTATGGAATTATATCTCTGTGCTTTTTGTTTGTGCATACTCTTATATATTGTGTCACGAGAAACTATTTATGCTTATTAATTAAAAAATATTTAGTATTTACTACTTTGTCCCATAATGTAAGACATTTTTTTGGCACTAGTGTAGTGTCAAAAAACATCTTACAATATGAGACGAAGGGAGTAGTTTATATTTTTACACTTAAATTTCAGCAGCAACTCGCGGGGATTTGTCTAGTTGATCCATGCAATCGTGGCAGGGGTTCAGATGTTAATCATGTAATGTTCAAAGGATCGAAGACCTCTGTTGAAAACATGCATGTTGCATACATCACTTTATTATCCCAAATACAAAGAAAAGTACTCTACAAAGAACATTGGCTGACAGCGCAGTTACATGATGTATATGAACAATTCCGTTGATGAGAATTGAACAGAGGAATACCAAAAGAAAAGACGACAATGTTTGCATAACGCATAGTGAAAGAATCGCCATGCATGCACGTGGACGGACATTCAAGCACTTAGTAGTAGTTGATGGTCTGACAGTTCTTCCTGGTTTGTCCCTGGTCGCCGGTCTTGGCCTCGATGCCGGCCATCTTCACCATGGCCATCTTGATCCTGTCCTCCCACCACCCGGGGATGTTAGTGTTGTCCAACACCATCCTCGCTGTTTCCTCCGACATTAGAAGCGCCATCGGGAGGGGAGGAGCTAGTGCCAGTGAAGAGGAGGAGGGCGGTCAGGGGAGATGGCCGGACGAGAAGCAACGGGGGTGTGGGGAGGTGTGGGTGGCACGCACTAGTAGAAAACGGGGCAATGGTACAGCCCATTAGTCCCGGTTGAGTCCAGAACCGGGACCAATGGGGGCATTGGACCCGGTTCGTGAGCCCAGGGGGCAGCCGGGCCATGTGGGCCATTGGTCCCGGTTCGTTGGTCCTTTTGGTCCCGGTTGGTGCGACGAACCGGGACCAATGGGTCTTGCTCCTGGCCCACCACCATTGGTCACGGTTGGAGACTTTAACCGGGACCAAAGGCTCCCCTTTAGTCCCGGTTCATATCACCAACCGGGACCAATGAGGTGCCTATATATACCCCCTCGCGTAAGAGCAGAGCACACTACTCTGTTTTTTCTGGCTGAGAGGGGGAGAGGGCTTGGTGGTGCTCTAGCTCACCTCCTATGCACACAATGTGTTCGATGGAATGCCCGAGCCACACTAGTTAAGCTTTTCTCCTCTCGAAGCTCGAACTCGAAGCTCCATTTTCTCCGAGATTTGTCTAGGTATAGCGGTCCGTCACGTCCCGTCCCCATCGATCGCCCCCACCGATCTCGTCACCGGCACCACCGTGGTGAGCCTCTTGTTATGTCCATGCTTTTCTTACTTTTATTATTACTTGTTATTATTGCTTTAGATATTTGTCTAATTTTCTTACGTTTATTATTGCTTGTTATTATATAGTGCGATGGTTTTGATATCCGCCCACGTGGCCCCTCGTCCTGTCTACGATTCGGATGTGGTATATTATCTTTAATTTATAACTATTTGTTTTAGTATTTATGACAATTATGCCGACCAACCTGACATGCATAGATGTTTTTATATGTCTAGGAGGTTGTTGAACCGGAAATTCCAACCGACCCTCTTGTGGAGAGGTTAAATTTAGTTGAAGAGGAAAACATTTCCTTGAAGAAAAAATTGGAAAAAATGGAGGAGGAGAAGATGGAATTGGAGTTGCATGTTGCGGAAGTCGTCGATGATCACAAGATCAAGATGGACCCTATTGTCAAGAGGTTATATTTAGTTGAATAAGAAAACAATTTCTTGAAGGAAAAAATAAAAAAAATTGAGGACGAGAAGATGATATTGGAGTTGCATGTTGTGGATGTCGTCGATGATCACAAGATCAAGATGGATGCAATGCGGTTGAAGATTAGAAAGATTAGAAAATATGCCATTCATACCGAGGCTTGGTATCATTATGCCATTGGATCAATTGTTACCTTGATTGCGATTATGATCGCATTTGTTTTCGCATTGAAATGTTTTACATAGTTTCAATGTATGATGAAAATTAATTAGATGCTCTAGAGAGCTATATGTTGTTAGATGAGAACTATGTATGTACTTTGGTTTTAATGTGATGATGAACTTCTTTTAAGTTGGTCACTTAATTATCTATTTATGATGTTCTGTAATGGTTTTTGACACACTTAATTATATATAATGCACGCAGATGAACCGGCAATGGATGTACGGTGACAGACACACCTCCGAGTACATTAAGGGCGTGCATGAGTTTCTGAATGCGGCTGAGGCAAACAAGCAGAATGCTTTTATGTGTTGTCCATGCACTGAATGTGGGAATACGATGTCTTACTCTAACTGGAAAATCATTCACTCCCACCTGCTTTACAAGGGTTTCATGCCACACTATAATGTTTGGACGAGGCGCGGAGAAATAGGGGTTATGATGGAAGACGACGAAGAAGAAGAGTACGATGACAACTATGTGCCCCCTGAATGCGGTGATGCTGCAATGGGGGGAGCTGGTGAAGATCAAGAGGAACCAGACGATGTGCCCAATGATGCTACAACGGGTGAAGTTGCTGAAGATCAAGAGGAACAAGACGATGTGCCCAATGATGATGATCTCCGCCGGGTCATTGTCGATGCAAGGACGCAATGCGAAAGTCAAAAGGAGAAGCTGAAGTTCGATCGCATGTTAGAGGATCACAAAAAAGGGTTGTACCCCAATTGCGAAGATGGCAACACAAATCTCGGTACCGTACTGGAATTGCTGCAGTGGAAGGCAGAGAATGTTGTGGCTGACAAAGGATTTGAAAAGCTACTGAAAATATTGAAGAAGAAGCTTCCGAAGGATAATGAATTGCCCGATAGTACATACGCAGCAAAGAAGGTCGTATGCCCTCTAGGATTGGAGGTGCAGAAGATACATGCATGCCCTAATGACTGCATCCTCTACCGCGGTGCATACAAGGATCTGAACGCATGCATGGTATGTGATGCATTGCGGTATAAGACGAGACAAGATGACCCTAGTGATGTTGATGGCGAGCCCACCAGGAAGAGGGTTCCTGCGAAGGTGATGTGGTATGCTCCTATAATACCACGGTTGAAACATTTGTTCAGAAACAGAGAGCATGCCAAGTTGATGCAATGGCACAATGAGGACCGTAAGAAAGATGGGAAGTTGAGAGCACTCACTGACGGGTCGTAGTGGAGAAAAATTGAGAGAAAGTATTGAGAGGAGTTTGCAAAGGACCCAAGGAACGTATGGTTTGCTTTAAGCGCGGATGGCATTAATCCTTTCGGGGAGCAGAGCAGCAATCACAGCACCTGGCCCGTGACTCTATGTATGTATAACCTTCCTCCTTGGATGTGCATGAAGCGGAAGTTCATTATGATGCCAGTTCTCATCCAAGGCCCTAAGCAACCCGGCAACGACATTGATGTGTACCTAAGGCCATTAGTTGAAGAACTTTTACAGCTGTGGAATGGAAACGGTCTAGGTGCGTGGGATGAGCACAGACAGGAGGAATTTAACCTAAAGGCGTTGCTGTTCGTGACCATCAATGATTGGCCCGCTCTCAGTAACCTTTCGGGACAGACAAACAAAGGATACCACGCATGCATGCACTGTTTAGATGACACTGAAAGTATATACCTGGACAAATGCAGGAAGAATGTGTACCTGGGCCATCGTCGATTTCTTCCGACCAACCATCAATGTCGAAAGAAAGGCAAGCATTTCAAAGGCGAGGCAGATCACCGGAAGAAGCCCGCTATGCGTACCGGTGATCACGTACTTGCTATGGTCAATGATTTACACGTAATCTTTGGAAAGGGCCCCGGCGCACTATCTGTTCCGAATGATGCTGAGGGACACGCACCCATGTAGAAGAAGAAATCTATATTTTGGGACCTACCCTACTGGAAATACCTAGAGGTCCTGATGGCTTCTCGCCCCTCGTTGGTTACCCCAAGTGGAAGGTTTGAGATGTAGTGTAGCGGTAGTTTTCCCTTGGCAAGATACCAAGGATCGAATTCCCCTGAGACTCCAAGGTTCAACAAGAAGGTGTCAACTGCTAACGGCGCCAGATATTTAGCAATCAACTGGACCTGCACACAGATACAAATAACTTTGCTCCCAACGAGTACAGAGAGGTTGTCAGTCCCTCCGGCCTTGTCGTTTACAAAGGATCAAACGCAAGAGATAATAGTGATATGTATAACTGCAACTAGTAAGTAAAAACAGAAAGTAAATAGCGGATGTGATCAGTGATGGTAATATGGACCGGGGTCCCATGATGTTCACTAGTGATGTCTCTCTCCCAAAAGACGATAAAACAGCTATGTGAGGTAAACGAATTACAGCTGGGCAATTGACAAAATTATGTGCGCAAACTAATGCTAACTATGCTGCAAGAAAGGTAGAGGTTCAAAGCATGGGCGGTACGCCAAGGTAAGTAGACCGAAATCCATCTGAATCTACTACTAATCATCCACCTTGAGATATCTATCCAGAACATCTCGCTGGTATTAAGTTGCGAGTCCCACCCATAGTGTAACTCAAAGCAACAGACAACTGCATGAAAAGAACTTTGCGTAAAGTAAACAATCCTTGCACCCGCAAGTACAAGCACCGTTGTTTTCCCCCTTGTGGCAACAGCACATCCCCTAGACTCATGTTTCTGTCACTCAAGCTAGTCATCGAGGGGCATGAACCCACAATCAAGCATAACGTTCCCTCTTGGAGTTACTACCTACTACTTGGCCAAAGCAATAAACAGCAACAGAGAACATGCAAGAATTACTCAAGAACATAAATATAAAAGAGGTAAATCAAATATATTACTCAAACACAATCTGGACATAATCTCATAATCCATCGGATCCCAGCAAACTCATCATAGCAACAGCATAAGGATTACATATGTGCCTCGATCATGTAGGGCAGCTCACGAGGTCTAATTAGTGAAGAACAAAAAGGGGAGGAGAACATCACATAGCTACTAGTCATGGACCCATGGTCCAAGGGAGACTACTCACAACTCATCCGGGAGGCATCCATGGTGTTGGAGAGGCTCCCGGTGGTGATCCTCCCCTCCGGCAGGGTGCCGGGAAGAGTTCTCCTGGTGCTCCCGATCTTGGAAGCGCGGCGGCGGCGGAACAGAGATGAGATCGCGAAAAAGGGTTCCGTCCTCGAGGGTTTCGGGACGTGGTGTAAATATATGCCAAAGGGGGGCGTCAGAGGGGGCCTGGGGGGCCCAGGCGCCCTAGCGGCGCGGCCTAGGGGGGTGGGCGCCCCCTGGCCGCCTGGAGGCCTGGTGGCCCCCCTCCAGCCCTACTTTGGCAGCATGGAAGCTTCCGGAACGCTGATTTTTTATATATTTTTCCCGGAATTTTTCTGGCAGTTTACGTAATGGGAAAACCTGAAATACAAAAACAGCAGAAAACATAAACTGGCACTGGGGTGCACTGAGTTAATAGGTTAGTCCAAATATGATCAAAAGTGTATGGAAGTGCATAAATATCATAGCAATATCACACAAAAGAGGCATGGAGCAAGAAGAAATTATAGATACGTTTTGGACGTATCAGGTCCGCTCTTCAATCGACGTGATGCACGTGACGAAGAACCTTTGCGTGAACCTGCTAGGCTTCTTGGGTGTGTATGGAAAGACAAAAGATACACCTGAGGCACGGGAGGACCTACAACATTTGCACGAAGAAGACAGCATGCCTCCGAAGCAGTATGAAGGTCCTGCCAGCTACGCTCTTACGAAAGAAGAGAAATAAATCTTCTTTGAATGTCTGCTCAGTATGAAGGTCCCGACTGGCTTCTCGTGGAATATAAAGGGAATAATAAATATGCCAGAGAAAAAGTTCCAGAACCTAAAGTCTCATGACTGCCACGTGATTATGACGCAACCGCTTTCGGTTGCATTGAGGGGGCTTCTACCGGAAAATGTCCAATTAGCCATTGTGAAGCTATGTGCATTCCTCAATGCAATCTCTCAGAAGGTGATTGATCCAGAAATCGTACCAAGGCTAAGGAGTGATGTGGTGCAATGTCTTGTCAGTTTCGAGCTGGTGTTCCCACCATCCTTCTTCAATATCATGACACGCGTCCTAGTTCATCTAGTCGACGAGATTGTCATTCTGAGGCCCGTATTTCTACACAATATGTTCCCCTTTGAGAGATTCATGGGAGTCCTAAAGAAATATGCCCATGACCACGCTAGGCTAGAGGATGTCATCGGGTTTTGTGTTGACTTCATTCCTGGCCTTAATAAGATAGGTCTCCCTAAATCGCGGTATGAGGGGAGACTGACTGGAAAAGGCGCGCTTGGAAGGGACTCAATAATATGCAGGGACGGATATTCTTGGTCTCAAGCACACTACATAGTTCTATAGAACTCTACCTTGGTGACCCCGTATGTCGATGAACACAAGAACAGTGTGCGCTCCAAACACCCGGAGCAGTGCAACGACTGGATTACATGTGAACACATCAGGACTTTCAGCAGTTGGTTGGAAACACGTCTCAGAGGTGCCAACACTGTTTGTGATGAGCTGTACTTGTTGTCCAGGGGACCATCTTTGACTGTATTGATTTACAAAGGATACGAGATAAATGGGAATACACTTTACACGATTGTCCAAGATCAAAAGAGCACCAACCAAAACAACGGTGTCTGCTTTGATGCAACAACCGAGAGGGGAAAGAACACATATTATGGTTACATAGTGGACATATGGGAACTTGACTACAGACATGATTTGAAGGTCCCTTTGTTTAAGTGCAAATGGGTCAATCTGTCAGGAGGCGGGGTACAGGTAGACCCACAGTACGGAATGACAACAGTGGATCTGAAAAATCTTGGGTACACTGACGAACCATTCGTCCTAGCCAATGATGTGGCACAGGTTATCTATGTGAAGGACATGTCTACCAAACCGAGAAAAAGAAAAGATAAGGAAGCGAATACATCATACCATGAGCCAAAGGGCCACATAGTTCTTTCAGGAAAAAGGGACATCCTGGGAGTGGAGGGCAAGACAGACATATCTGAAGATTATGAAAAGTTTCATGAAATTCCTCCCTTCAAAGTCAAGGCTGACCCAAGCATCCTGATAAATGATGAAGATTATCCATGGTTACGGCGCAATAAGCAAATGACACAAGCGAAGGAAAAGTAAAGACTTTTTTCCGCAACTATTATGATGATACCATGCCAACTTTGTAACAAACGAGTATGATATCATTGTCCATTTTGTACATGCACATGCTATGCCAACCTTTTCAGAGTTCATTTGAAAACTATAAGGTCGAATTTTCTCTATAGGTGCATCTATGTTCATTTTTTTAGTAAAGTTAACCACAAACTTGTGATTCACACAAATTTCAAAGAATTCAAATTTTAACTATTCAAATTTGAAAACTAATGGCACTAACAGAAAGATTATAATTTGAACTGGGACTAAAGGGCTAGGGCATTAGTACCGACCCTTTATTCCCGGTTCAAGAACCGGGACAAAAGGCCCTTACGAACCGGGACAATAGGCCCGTTCTCTACTAGTGCTAGTGATTCACACAATTTACAAATAATTTCAAATTTAAATTATTCAAATTTGAATACTACTAGCACTAACAGAAAGTTTGTAATTGGTTTTACCTAAAGCAATAATATTCACAAAGAAACTCTAAATACAGCAAAAAATAACTCAGAAATAAATAAAGCAGAAAAGGAAAAAAACTACATTAAAAAAAATTAGGCACTGCCCAGTGAGCCTGCAAGGCCTGCGACCTAGCATACAGGACTATAAGGCCCAGCAGGCTCACAGGGCAGCGCGCAAAGTTAGGCCCAAAAGCCTGCAATAGAGAGGAGTTCAATACAGCCCCCGCAGTGGGGCTTATAAACAACTCCAAGCCCCTGTCAACTAGCGAGGTGGGACTAAAGATTTTGGCCGCGGGGCAGCACAAGGCCTTTGGTCCCGGTTGGTGGCACCAACCGGGACTAAAGGGGGGGTATTGGTCCCGGTTCGTGGCACCAACCGGGACCAATGCCCCCCTTTAGCCCCGGTTGGTGCCACCAACCGGGACCAAAGGTCTCTCCTTCCCGCCCTTTGGGCTGCTGAAAAGAGATCTTTGGTCCCGGTTGGTGGCTTCAAATGGGACTAAAGGAGGCATTGGTCCCGGTTGGTGCCACGAACCGGGACCAATGACTTTGCTATATAAATCAACACTTAGCGTTTTTCAGATTTCATCTTCAGTTGCTCCTCCTCGCCGTCGCCGTGCCCTGCCCCGTCGTCGTCGCCGCGCAGCCCCGCGCCTCCCCGTCTTCGCCGGCCCATCGTCGTCGCCCCGCGCCGCCCCATCGCTGCCCGCTCCTCGGCGCCATCGCCTCCCCGCGCCGGCCCCCTCCTCGCCGTCTCCTCCCCGCGCCGACCCCCTCCTCGCCGTCGCCTCCCCGCGCCGCCTCTTCCTCAGCCCAGCCCCGACCTTGCCATCCCCAGTGAGTCCCCGCGCCCCTGCCCTGCCCCCGCCGCCGCCGTGGATGTGGCCGCCGTGGCCCCACCTTTGATATATACATGTTTTTTTTCTGCATATATGTTGATGTATATATGTTAATGTATGGATGCATATATGTTAATGTATGGATGTATATATATATATATATATATATATATATATATATATATATATATATATATATATATATATATATATATATATATATATATATATATATATATATATATATATATATATGATGTTTTTTGCTGCATATATATATGATGTTTTTTTTCTGCATATGACCTCGCCGCGAAGTGAAGGACTGGATTGAAGGGTTGAAAGCACAGAGACATCCACCTCCGGAGGAGAAGATAGATCCGGTGAAAGCAAAGCGCACTCTGGCTGCCCTGAAGAAACCTGCGAAGTGTCTGCCGAAAGACAACTATGACCGCATTATTGAAAAGTCATTTCACGAAGCGAAGCGGTTGGGAAGTACTAGAAGTGATCAAAGGTTAGCAGAAGGACAAGCTGGGAAACAAATTGCCCAGCTCGGCGAACAAGCGGACCAATCGTGCCCCCCGCTCAAGGTGTCTAGCGACATCGTCGCTAATGATCCGAGGATGGTGCCCGGTTATAGCAATCTTGGAGATTACCTGCCCGATGATGTACATTATGATTTCTTGGAGGTGCAGATACAAAGATACGAGTACGGGAAGCCTCTCGTCAAAGATGAAATATCTCTATCAACGATGATGCGAAGATTGCATGATTGGTACTTGAAAATCTGCAGAGAGTCTGGGGGAGGGATAGTTTGTATGTGACAGTTAAACCGGAGCATGACTTCGTTGGAATTGAACTGTTGCCTATTCCATTTGTGGAGTTCTATCCGTTTTTAATCAATCGGCCCTCGATAAAGCAACGGTCACCTGCTACTATCTGTAAGTAGTACTACTTCTGTCATTAAGTCTCTCTATATAGCTCAGCTCTTTCATTGCATGTATTTATAATTATCCTCACTATATTATGCAGATTGAAGATCGTCGAACTGAAGAAAAGACAAGTCGGTGATATTGGGTTCATTAACACATACCTCATAGATGCAACTGAGGTTAAATTGCGTGCCTCAGATACCGAGGCCAACTTGCTACGATCGTTGGTAGTAAATGAAAACAAAGATATAATACTCTTTCCTTACAACTTCAAGTGAGTATTACTGTCTTGTGCATATTCGATTTCCTTTATATATATTAGTCAAGGTTATAGTAATGTAATTGATGAGTTCATGCATGTGTGCGCAGCTTCCACTATATTCTCCTAGAGATTAAGCTTGAGTAGGTAGTAGTTGATACGTCCAAAACATATCTATAATTTCTGCTTGCTCCATGCCTCTTTTGTGTGATATTGCTATGATATTTATACACTTCCATACACTTTTGATCATATTTGGACTAACCTATTAACTCAGTGCACCCCAGTGCCAGTTTCTGTTTTCTGCTGTTTTTGTATTTCAGTTTTTCCCATCACGTAAACTGCCAGAAAAATCCCGGAAAAATTATATAAAAAATCAGCGTTCCGGAAGCTTCCACACGGCCGAAGTAGGGCCGGAGGGGGACCACCAGGGCTTCAGGCGCCCTGGTGGCGCGGCCCCCCTCCTGGCCGCGCCGGGGGGGGGGGGGGGGGGCGCCTGGGCCCCCCAGGTCTCCGCTGATGCCCCCCTTTGGCATATATTTAACACGCGTCCCGAAACCCTCGAGGACGGAACCCTTTTTCGCGATCTCATCTCTGTTCTGCCGCCGCCGCGCTTCCAAGATCGGGAGCACCAGGAGAACTCTTCCCGGCACCCTGCCGGAGGGGAGGATCACCACCGGGAGCCTCTCCACCACCATGGACGCCTCCCGGATGAGTTGTGAGTAGTCTCCCTTGGACCATGGGTCCATGACCAGTAGCTATGTGATGTTCTCCTCCCCTTCTTGTGCTTCACTAATTAGACCTCGTGAGCTGCCCTACATGATCGACGCACATATGTAATCCTTATGCTGTTGCTATGTTGAGTTTGCTGGGATCCGATGGATTGTGAGATTATGTTCAGATTGTGTTTGAGTAATATATTTGATTTACCTCTTTTATATTTATGCTCTTAAGTAATTCTTGCATGTTCTCCGTTGCTATTTATTGCTTTGGCCAAGTGGTAGGTAGTGACTCCAAGAGGGAACGTTATGCTTGATTGTGGGTTCATACCCCTCGATGACTAGCTTGAGTGACAGAAACATGAGTCTAGGGGATGTGCTGTTGCCACAAGGGGGAAAACAACGGTGCTTGTACTCGCGGGTGCAAGGATTGTTTAATTTACGCAAAGTTCTTGTAATGCAGTTGTCTGTTGCTTTGAGTTTACACTATGGGTGGCACTCGCAACTTAATACCAGCGAGATGTTCTGGATAGATATCTCAAGGTGGATGATTAGTAGTAGATGCAGATGGATTTCGGTCTACTTGCCTTGGCGTACGCCCATGCTTTGAACCTCTACCTTTCTTGCAACATAGTTAGCATTGGTTTGCGCACACAATTCTGTCAATTGCCCAGCTGTAATTCGTTCACCTCACATAGCAGTTTTATCGTCTTTTGGGAGAGAGACATCACTAGTGAACATCATGGGACCCCGGTCCATATTACCATCACTGATCACATCCGCTATTTACTTTCTGCTTTTACATACTAGTTACAGTTTTACCTATCACTATTATCTCTTGCGTTTGATCCTTTGTAAACGACAAGGCCGGAGGGATTGACAACCTCTCTGTACTCGTTGGGAGCAAAGTTATTTGTATCTGTGTGCAAGTCCAGTTGATTGCTAATATCTGGCGCCGTTAGCAGTTGACACCTTCTTGTTGAACCTAGGAGTCTCAGGGGAAATCGATCCTTGGTATCTTTGCCCAGGGAAAACTACCGCTACACTGCATCTCAAACCTTCCACTTGGGTTAACCAACGAGGGGCGAGAAGCCATCAAGCAAAGTTTTCTGGCACCGTTGCCGGGGACTCCACTCTTCAAGATAGGGGAGTTGCACGCTATCTTTTACCTTTGCTTTTTAGTCTTGTTAGTTTACCTTTCAGTTTTGCTTTAGTATCTTTTATAGAAAATCACAAAAATAGTTATCTTGCTTGCTTGCTGCTATGGGTTCCACCGAGAACACCAAGTTGTGTTACTTCACTAGTCATAACAACGATGACTTTATCTGCACACCTATCACTACACCTGCCACTTCAGCACCTTCTTATGAAATTAAACCTGCTTTACTGAACTTAGTTATGAAAGATCAATTCTCCGGTGCTGGAGATGATGCTGCTTTACACTTTCTCCTTGAGAGGAGGAGCTAAAATATGGTTTCAATCTTTGCCTAGAAATAGCATAGATTCATGGGACAAATGCAAAGATGCTTTTATTGGAAAATACTATCCACCTGCTAAAATTATCCAGCTAAGGAGTAACATAATGAATTTCAAACAATTGGATAGTGAACACGTTGCTCAAGCTTGGGAACGTGTGAAATCTCTTGTCAAGAACTGCCCTACTCATGGTTTGACTACTTGGATGGTTATCCAAACTTTTTATGCAGGCTTGAACTTTACCCCGCGGAACTTGTTAGATTCGGCCGCGGGAGGAACCTTTATGTCCACTACACTTGGTGCTGCCACGAAGCTTCTCGATGAGATGATGACCAATTATTCCCAATGGCACACCGAACGCGCTCCAACAGGTAGGAAGGTAAACTCTGTCGAGGAGATTTCCTCCCTAAATGAAAAAGTTGACTTGATCATGTCTCTACTTTCGAAGCAATCTTCTATTGATCCTCGTGATGTTCCTTTAAATTCTTTGATTGCTCAAGAACAAGTAGATGTGAACTTTATCTCTAGAAACAATTTTAATAACAATGCTTATAGGAGTAACTTTGGTAGCAATCCTAGACCGTTCCCCTCTAATTCTTATGGGGACAACAATGCTTATCCTAGAACCAAGAACTCCACTACTGAACTAGAGATTATGCTTAAAGATTTCATCACTACCCAAAAAGCCTTTAATAAGAGTGTAGAAGAAAAACTAAACAAACTAGATGATCTCTCTTCGAAGGTAGACAATTTAGCCCATGAGGTAGAATTGCTTAAAATTAGAACTTCTCCTCTTGAGGAGAGGAAGGTCAATCCTATGAATGCTATTCAAGTGCAAATTAATGAAAACATTAGGATGTTGGCTAAACTTAAAGAGAGATGGGCTAGAGAAAGGGAGGAAGAAGATAGAATTAAGAGCCTTCCTACCCACCACACTGTTGCTACTATCCAAGTTGTTGAGGATATCCAAACTCTTAGCACCCAATGCACTCCTGGTCCCATTGGACCTATTAATGGTGATGCTATGACCATAGAAACTACCAAACAAGTGAACCTAAAGGACACCACTACCACTTTACTTGATAGTAGTGACCTTGATTTTGATAATTGCACCCTTACCGAAGTTATTGATTTCCTTCACAAGATGTCTAGAGATCCCCGCACTAGCACGCTTAACCTTGCCTTCACGGAGCATATCACTAATGCTCTCATCAAAGCAAGGGAGGAGAAACTTAGAGTAGAAGCCTCCATACCTAGAAAGCTAGAAGATGGTTGGGATCCTATGATTAAAATTAAGTTGAATAACTTCTCTTGCTATGCTTTATGTGATGTTGGAGCTAGTACCTCTGTTATGCCCAAAAGAATATATGATATGCTTAAATTGAAACTATTTGATTCTTGTTCTTTTGGTGTTCGTCTCGTTGATTCTTCCGTAAAGAAACCTTTGGGGAGGATCGACGATGTTCTTATCATTGGCAATGACATTTACGTTCCCGTTGATTTTACTATTATGGATATTGAATGTGAACCTTCTTGTCCAATTATTTTGGGACGTACTTTTCTACGCACCGTTGGTGCTATCATTGACATGAAAGAGGGGAATATAAAATTCCAATTTCCTCTCAAGAAAGGGATGGAACACTTCCCTAGAAAGAAGATTAAGTTACCTTTTGAGTCCGTTATACGGGCTAGCTATTCTTTTACTCTTGATACAACTTGATCTCTATGCATTATGCCTAGCTTAAAGGCATAAAAGAAAGCGCTTTTGGGAGGCAGCCCACAATGAACAAAATTTTATTTTGCTTTTGTTGTGTCTTGATGTTGTTACTACAGTAGCATCATCATTGTATCTTTACTTTTCAACTTTGTGCCAAGTGTAGCCTCTGATTGCAAGAAAGTTCAAAAGTTGTGACGTGCTGTCCAGGAAACAGATTCTGTCCTTGGACAGAAAAATTCGTATAAAATCACCAGATCATCTTTTTGGTCTAAATGTTTTCGACAGTGTGCTCTATACAATTGTCTTTCGGGCGTCTGTTCTGAGTTTTTTGATTAGAGTTGCAGAAGTGCCCCGAAAAAATCATTTACTACCTGCTGGTATGTTTTTCACAGATTCTGTCCGTTTTGCCTTTCCTTCATTTTGCAAACCTCGAGCTTGCTTTTTCTTTGCAAAAACCTTTTGGCAATCTTGAGAAACAGTAGACCTTCAAGAATATCCTTTTTTCCAGCAAGGAACAATTATTTTATTATGGGTACTAACCTCGCTAATCAGATTATGATGAGTTATGTATGAAGGGAGTTTTCAAGTGTGCAAGGGAAGATGATAAAAAGATTCATGAGTGTCAAACGCTCAAGCTTGGGGATGCCCCCATGCACCCCCCAAGAAATATTCAAGGAGACTCAAGCGTCTAAGCTTGGGGATGCCCCCGTGCATCCCCTTCTCCATCAACATTATCAGTTCGTCTTTCATTCCACTATATTTTTATCACTTCATGTGTTATGTGCTATGCTTGGAGCGTCTTGCTTTTAGTTTCCTTTTTAGTTTTCTTTAGCTTTGCTTGCTTTTCATAACGAGTTGGAACTCAGCTTTCTTTGTGTGGGAGAGAAACACGCTCCACTTAAACCTAGAACATAACATAGAATTTTCATGTCTATCTTTGCTGTGTGTGTTCTTGGTCTTTCAATAGCTACTATCATGCTCAGCTCTTAGTTTTCATGCTTATATTTTTAAAGAGCTTTTGTTTAGTTGGTCGCTGGAACTCTCTTTATTTATCATGTTTATCTTGTTAAGAGAGTTGGCTTCTGTTGCACTGTTCGATATGTCTATGATAAAAATGCTACGTGCATAATGGTGCTTAGTAGTTCATGTTTTCTTATGGTTAGTCTCAAATAGCTGGGGGGTTCCCAATGTGTTATTGGATTACCAACATGATTTGTTTGCCTATGATGTGGTATGGTTTCGCGATATCTTCCTTCAAGAATTTATTTTGATTGACTTGGCGTATGCTCACGCATATTTAAGACTGTAAAGAAAGTCTGTCAAGCCTTGATGATCTTTTATTTCTGAGTAGCGATATAACTTCCATGCCTGATTCAATGTTGCTTTGTCGCTCTGCATGATTATGACTGTCATTGCTCTCTTAGTTGGTCGCTCCCAGTCTTTTGCTAACCTCCACCTGTACTAAGCGGACTGACTGCTTGTGCATCCAAAATCCTTTAAACCAGTTATGCCATATGAGTCCACCATACCTTCCTATACATGGTATTTACCTGCCATTCCTCACGAAGACTTTCATGTACCATCTCAAAATTATTCAAAAAAAAGCATTTCTATTTTGTGCCTCTGTTTTAGTTCATGAGGAAGTAGTAGTTAATTCATGATCTTTTTAAGTTGGACAAGCTTCACCCCGGGATTGCATGTCTAGTGTGCAAACCCATAATACGAGAAGGAACTGGCATAGAGTGCGCCCGGCTCATTAAAAAATAATATAAACAAACAAACCCTCCTTCACGCTTTGTTCATGAGAAATCAGAAAACTTTGGCAGTGATAAACAAAGGAGATTAAGAGGATGTGATCGTCCTCATTCGGGAGCCGTTCCTCGAAACTTGTCCAGCTCAAGAAGTAATTGAGTTATCTGCTAGCATTCGTTGACGAAACATGCATAATCTAAAAAAATAATTATTACTTCTGTTTTTAAAACCAAGAGCTCTGGTACATGCTTTGTCTTTGTTTCCGACCACGGGTTTTCAACCTTGCCAACAAAAGCCACGGTTCGAGAGTCTCCACCTTCTTTAAAGCACCAACTACTGAGAGCATGATTGTCATTCTGAGTGTAATGTGCATTGTCCCAAAGTACCATTGTCTTTTGCATGATTGTGATATCGTTTATTCTGAAATCATTGTATCTAGTCATCACTTAAACCTTGGAGGTGCCCCTGCATTTATGTTTTGCTGCACTAAAGGGGGCAAGCGAAATATCACTTTATCATATTCGCACACCATGCTCATTACAAATCTATTTGATGTTTCAGTATCATATTGTAAAACTTTCAGTTCTTTGTGATTTTCTCATAAGGCAACTTAATTACTACAGATTCATTGTCTCAGTAAGCTTTTGTCATGTGACTATGAAAAGTCCTTATATGGTTAATAGCATGTCACCACAGAAATTATGCTTGTTATCATTTACCTACTCGAGGACGAGCAGGAATTAAGCTTGGGGATGTTGATACGTCCAAAACGTATCTATAATTTCTGCTTGCTCCATGCCTCTTTTGTGTGATATTGCTATGATATTTATACACTTCCATACACTTTTGATCATATTTGGACTAACCTATTAACTCAGTGCACCCCAGTGCCAGTTTCTGGTTTCTGCTGTTTTTGTATTTCAGTTTTTCCCATCACGTAAACTGCCAGAAAAATGCCGGAAAAATTATATAAAAAATCAGCGTTCCGGAAGATTCCACACGGCCGAAGTAGGGCCGGAGGGGGACCACCAGGGCTCCAGGCGCCCTGGTGGCGCGGCCCCCCTCCTGGCCGCGCCGGGGGGGGCGCCTGGGCCCCCCAGATCTCCGCTGATGCCCCCCTTTGGCATATATTTAACACGCGTCCCGAAACCCTCGAGGACGGAACCATTTTTCGCGATCTCATCTCTGTTCCGCCGCCGCCGCGCTTCCAAGATCGGGAGCACCAGGAGAACTCTTCCCGGCACCCTGCCGGAGGGGAGGATCACCACCGGGAGCCTCTCCACCACCATGGACGCCTCCCGGATGAGTTGTGAGTAGTCTCCCTTGGACCATGGGTCCATGACCAGTAGCTATGTGATGTTCTCCTCCCCTTCTTGTGCTTCACTAATTAGACCTCGTGAGCTGCCCTACATGATCGAGGCACATATGTAATCCTTATGCTGTTGCTATGTTGAGTTTGCTGGGATCCGATGGATTGTGAGATTATGTTCAGATTGTGTTTGAGTAATATATTTGATTTACCTCTTTTATATTTATGTTCTTGAGTAATTCTTGCATGTTCTCCGTTGCTATTTATTGCTTTGGCCAAGTGGTAGGTAGTGACTCCAAGAGGGAACGTTATGCTTGATTGTGGGTTCATGCCCCTCGATGACTAGCTTGAGTGACAGAAACATGAGTCTAGGGGATGTGCTGTTGCCACAAGGGGGAAAACAACGGTGCTTGTACTCGCGGGTGCAAGGATTGTTTACTTTACGCAAAGTTCTTTTAATGCAGTTGTCTGTTGCTTTGAGTTTACACTATGGGTGGGACTCGCAACTTAATACCAGCGAGATGTTCTGGATAGATATCTCAAGGTGGATGATTAGTAGTAGATGCAGATGGATTTCGGTCTACTTGCCTTGGCATACCGCCCATGCTTTGAACCTCTACCTTTCTTGCAACATAGTTAGCATTTGTTTGCGCACATAATTCTGTCAATTGCCCAGCTGTAATTCGTTCACCTCACATAGCTGTTTTATCGTCTTTTGGGAGAGAGACATCACTAGTGAACATCATGGGACCCCGGTCCATATTACCATCACTGATCACATCCGCTATTTACTTTCTGCTTTTACATACTAGTTACAGTTTTACCTATCACTATTATCTCTTGCCTTTGATCCTTTGTAAACGACAAGACCGGAGGGATTGACAACCTCTCTGTACTCGTTGGGAGCAAAGTTATTTGTATCTGTGTGCAGGTCCAGTTGATTGCTAATATCTGGCGCCGTTAGCAGTTGACACCTTCTTGTTGAACCTAGGAGTCTCAGGGGAAATCGATCCTTGGTATCTTTGCCAAGGGAAAACTACCGCTACACTGCATCTCAAACCTTCCACTTGGGGTAACCAACGAGGGGCGAGAAGCCATCAGTAGTAACTGTCTTGGACTCTAAACGAAAAGATCCCAAGGAGTATGCGGACATGACTCAAATGCTCGAGAAGTAAGTTAAATCGATCATTATCCACCATGCATATCAGTAACTTTGTTCATTTCTGATATCAAGTAATTGTTTTCTTTGTCTGGCAGGGTTTGGAGAAAATTCATCAAAAAAGCTCCGGGACAGCCGAAGAAGATGGAATTTAGACACCCGAAAGTATGTACTATATAGTAGCATGTTCCGCGCATCTCCTATTGATTCAAGCGCTAGTTTCATCAATACCATTTGACATTCTAGCTTATCAGTTTGATTGACCTCTATTTTTTGTAAAGTGGTTGTGGCAGGAACAAGGGAATGATTTCTGTGGATACTACATTTACGAGTCCATCCGCCACACGACCTGTGAGCGGGGCTACTCTGACGCACAATTTGAAGTGCGTAAGCAATTAATAATATTCACAATTTTATTTCATTACCATCATTTATGTTGAGTTTCATTTATTCATATATATATATATATATAGACCCCCTTCTTCAAATTAGATCTTTCGGATGCGGAATGAACTCCTAGCACCAGATCGTCTGCGAGCAATTAAAGAGGAATTGGCGGCATTCTTCCTGGACCACGTGATCGCTGAAGACGGAGAATACTATGTGAACCATGCATCCGTATGAGAGGAGATTATATTTGTAAGAGATAATTATTGTATATATGTACCCGATACTGTCGGATAGATATACGAGAACTTGTTGTTCGACCAATCTCTCGGAGAAGGAGAGGTGGTCGATATCACTTCTCTCTGTATGCATATATATGTTGATGACGATCTTCTGTTTCCTTCGTTTGCTTACTAGCTAGCTAGCTAGTGTGTCTAGTCCTCTCTATACGTATGTGTAGTATGTAGCGTCGACCAAGCACGGAGATACGAGAGTACACTTCTCTCTATTAATTAGCTAGCTAACACAATATATGAAACACCTAAATTAACCCCCCAAAACCCCCAAACCCACCCCTTTAAAAAAACAAAAACCCCAGCCACAGAAATGCTGACGCGTGGATGTCTTTTGGTCCCGTTGGTGCCACCAACCGGGACCAAAGGCCCTCTTGCCTGGGCTCCGCGCACAGGTCACGTGGAGGCCCATCTGTCCCGGTTCTAGTTTGAACCGGGACTAAAGGGCTAGGGCATTAGTACCGACCCTTTAGTCTCGGTTCAAGAACCGGGACAAAAGGCCCTTACCAACCGGGACAATAGGCCCGTTCTCTACTAGTGACGGCAGCGGAGGGGAGGAGGAGGAGGCGGCAGATTGGCATGTATAAGAATTTTTTTAGGTCACATAAGCCACAGTTTGTACCTGTGTTCTGAATTTCGGCCGAGAGAGACGGATTTCGGCCGTCTCGGCATTGGGAGAAATCTATCTTTGGCCGAAATTGGTCAAATTTTGGTCAAATTTAAGTCAAGTTTTGGTCCAGTTTCGGCCAAATTTTTTTTTAAATGGCCGAAATTCGGCCATCTCAGCCTGGGGCAAAAAAAATACTGAAACCGAAAATCAAAACACTGATTTGTACCCGTATATTAGGAACTCTTTGACGAGTGCCTTGGGTCAGGAACTCGGTAAAACCATCCACATGTTGGAACGAAAAACGATAAATTTATGACGAAAACTATGCCAAGTTCCATGGTGCGGGAGTTCGGCAAATTTAGTCTGCCGTAATGGGGTACACAACAACTACCCTTGTCGCCATGTGCCATAAACTTTGCTGTGTACAGCCTGCCAATGCCAGGAACTCAGCGTACTCGGTATGAGCCGAGTTTATTTTGTTCGTCGAATTCCCTTTACCTGGCTCTCAAGAACGCCATGAATCTGTCTGAGTCGGGCACGCGAAACGTACTCGCTTATGTGTGTTTTTCTTGAAGAGCTTCCCTGATTTGATTCTCGGCAACGACCAATTATCCAGTAGTGGAGGTTGATATGGCATGTTGGAAGATGCAAAATCTTTGTTCAAAACAAGTTACAGCAAAAGTCTAACTTTATTTTCTCAAACGAAAGAACATTGGCTTGCAGCACAGTTACACATGTAGACGAACAATTCCGTTGGCGAGAATTGGACTAAGGAATAACAAAAGAAAAGACAACAATGATTGATGCTAAAAGAACGCTCAAACTTTACAGCGGTAACTCGCTTGCAGGATGCAAGCAAACAATGGAAATGGAGTGATCCTTGACCATGCATGCACTTAGTATTAGTTGATTGCGCGGCAGTTCTTCCTGATCTGCCCCTGGTCGCCGGTCTTGACATCGATGCCGGCCATCTTCACCATGGCCTTTTCGAACCTGTCCTCCCACCATCCGGGGATGTTGGCGTTGTCCACCACCATCTTCGCCGTCTCCTCCGACGTAAGGAGCACCGCGTCGGAGGTGAAGAGCACCGTGTGCGACATCACGTTCTTGTAGTACTGCATGTCCATGTCGTTCGGGGTCACTATGTCCTGCATCACCGTGGGGTCGTTTCCGCCCGGGGCCGCGTCAGCGGGGCATTGGTCACGGAGGAACGCAGCGAGACCGCCGTTGATGTCGGAGGAGACGTTGAGGCGATCGGGGACGAAGGCGGAGCAGTGGGAGCGCCCGATGGTGTGCGCGCCGGAGAGGATGACCAGGTCCTCGGCATCTAGGCCCTTGACAACGAAGCTGTCCACGAGGTCGCTGAGGTTGGACGTGGGCGGGACGAGGAACTTGAGCGGTTCGGAGGCGTTAGAGAAGGTGCCGTCGCGGCGGCCGGACGGCACCTCGAAGTCCACCTTGCCAGCGCTGAGGATGCAGGACGCGTCGCGGGCCGAGAAGGCGATGATGTCGGCGCAGGAGACGACACCCGGGCAGGCCGCCTCGAGAGCGTCCTTGATGGAGTCGATCAGCTCGAAGCCGCGTAGGGAGGGGTTGTTTGGCGGGCTGAGCTTCTCCGGCGTCGGGCTGAACGGGGTCGGGTCCAGGAGGACCGAAGCGTCACAGCCCTAAAGGTTATCGCCAAGGACTCGACGTAATTAATCAACTGTGCGTACATGTTTGCATTGTGAATTCGTTTGTAATAGTTTGTTGCAGTGAGCAGTACATACCTCGACGAAGCAGTCGTGGAAGAGCATGCGGATCATGGCGGCACCATTGCCGGGGTTCTGGGAGATGGCCTCCATCATGACGCCCTTGACGACGGCCTCTGCCTGGGGGCACCTGTCTCGGTAGAACCCGATCTCCAGAGGGCTGGCCAGGCACCCCACAACAAGGAGCAGCAGCAAGGCAGAAACCACCAGAACTTGCAGCTTCTGAGGACCAGCCGCCATTGTTTGAAGCTAGCTTGAGTGCCTGAGTAAGATTGGAAGATGAGAAGTGGGGTGTGACCGATCAGTGGGTCCGGAATGCCTGCTAGCTGCTGTATATTGTTCGAGCATGATGTTGCTTATATAGGTGGGCATTCGAAGCATATGTTGCGAACCAGCCTTTGTGTTTCATGGGAACATTACTAGCTACGTACACCGGCCGGTAGTTGCCACCAATCGTCGACGTTCAGTTCGCAGTGGAATTAATCAGAGGGCGTCGGTAATGAATGATATGATACACAAATAGGGAGCATTAGTTCGTTAACCTTGAGTTTTTAGAAGATGAGAGCTCTCACTAACCCTGATGGTTACATGGGGTTGACTTGACTGATGTATGAATCGGCCATGTATAAGCTGGACCGGGGTTATCTATTTTGTACTAATGTATAGTAGCTAGACCAAGCAGCTGATTGATGTGGTCACCAGTGGCAGATGGGGACGCGTGTTTTCCTGGTTGTTGAGAGGTCAGGTTAGTTAAGAACGTTTCTTAACTAGGAGTATACTTCTAAGGACGTTTTCATGTCAAAAAAGAAAAGTTAAGAACGTTTCCTTTTGACCTTTGTCGGTGTGCACGCTTCGTGTCTCAAATCCGTTAGGGCTTGTACTTAGAGATGAATAAATACACACTAGTGAACACATAATCCTTGCACTCAATCTTAATTAGTGACGCTTTATTTTTAATCCATGTCACCGGTAATTTACGCCTTCATGAATACGTTACCGGTGATGTGTCTGTATTTTTCACACCTAACAAGTGTGTGGGACTAAGTATCTTCACCAGGTATGTGTTAGTAGTGCCGTGTGGTCTATGTGGCATGCCGCTCGTGCTATCACTGGTGCCGGCGTGGCATCTAACTGGCACACCACTGGTATTTTTCGCAAACACATGAGGTGTCTATCATTCATTAATAATCATTCATTATACTAGATAGAAAGAAATAACATACATGGTTCCCGGGGCCAGCGTACACACAAGGCTAATCAAGGGAGACGGGAGTGGGTTGCTCAGCCCAACATATATATAGTAGGAGAGCTGCGGCAGTAATTTATGTACTCCTTTGCCATTGGCGTCGGCCCAGAACCGTGCTTCTCCTTAGACCTGGGAGAATACATGTGTGGCTTAGGGTTTGTCGCCCTTTAGGAGCCACGTCTTGGGTTTATATGTATATGCGTTGACGTCATCCGACCCACTCCAGACGTCCAAGACGAGTCCCCTGTCCAGCTATTTGGTTATACTTGTGATCATATGATTCCGACACCCAAACGACTTGTCTTTTCTTATTCTCATTCTCATTCTCTTGCACTTCCTGTCATGTCTCTTTTGCTCCCCCCCCACCCCCTCGGTTCATATAATTTCTTATGTATTTGTCCCCGTTGTTTATGTCATGCTAACATCGAGATTAACTATAGATTTGATGCTTCCATGCGGTTGGCTCCTTTTGGCATTTCCATGTCTTGCTCACTCAGTGTGCCCAAGTCGTATTTCGGCGCATAGCCCTCAACAGCCGCCCGAGGAAACGGTCGGTCGGCGACCGTCGTAAACTTTCTTCATCTGGTCCACAACATACAGAGATAAAATAAAACAATAGTGTATATGATTTATCCCTCGTCATTTATCTTTGTATGTTGTTGACTCCAGAACAATCAAACAGTGTGATTGTACTTTTTTTTGTCCAATTCAATTTTTGTATATTATAAAATAGAGAACCGAGTCATTTTCATTATGTTTGTTGCAAGATTCAGTCACATTTTCCCAAGGTTTATGTATCCTATATTCTAGAATACCTCAACCCAAAGCAATTTAGGGTTATGCTTTATGTTATTTTCTTTCCCATTCGTTAAATTTGACGGTAAGATCTTTTGTGGTTATTTTAATGTTAATACTCAATTTGACTTTGCATACTAGATGGATACCATGTCACTAATTCATGGTTGGAGACTACAATCTGACTGGCAGCACGTATATGAAGCTTATGTGCTGATAATAGGACATGCTATAAACTATGGAAATATATGGGCCAATAGCTCCTGTGCGACATCTTTCATGGGAATTGGAAAGGGTGCGACGTTGTTGGTGAAAATAGCGACAGTATGGTCCAGTGCTGCTCACAAGGTGCCCTGACTGCCCACGCCCAGAGCCTCTTAAATGGTTGGTCACTAAGAAGGATGACAATGGCAATCTTGAGTGGGAATTTGTGAGATGCTTGAGCAAACCAATGGCAGGAAGGGATGACAAGGTTAGATCTCAGTTCTAAGCCCGTTCTTTCGCTATCTTTTGCTCTGATTTCTCCATATTTTGTTTTTTCTCCTCGAATTTGGGATTTAGGGTTCATGTTGTTGTTTTCAGATCCTGAAGAAATGTTACCATTTCGACTGGATTGATGAATATGTTGATAGGATTCAGTTTGAGGGCTACGTTGATTCGAGCGTAGCCGCAACCTGGGAGCTCAATTTGGGCGGGGTGCCGCCGATTGCTGTGGAGAATATGGGGAGCTCAGGCGGAGGGGCGAGCAGAGTCGTGCCGATGGGGATGTATGCGCGCAATGCTGAACTGCATGCGGAGTCCGAACTCACCCAGGAACTGAAGAAAATCAAGAAACATCTAATGCAGATGATCGATTTGCAGAAGCAAGCAAATATCATGGCAGGGGGGTTCTATTGTTGTGTCATTGCTCTGTTTTTGTTTTATTTGTTGTTCATCCGTCATTAGAATGGGCATTTAGGCCTGTCAGGGTAGAGGATGTGATCTGTGCGCCATGCCAAGTTCAAGTATCTGAATTGAAGCAGCAATTTGGAACACAAATTATTCAGTGTTCATGCTCTGTTTCCTCTGTTTTTGTTCTTTAGTTAACAGAGTACACACCCAAATTCATTTTTTAATAAAAAACAAAACTGGGCTGCCGAATAGATGTTGGGCCATGAGATAATAACCATCCCCAAATAGAGACCAGCCCACCCGCGTAGGGGCACCAGCCCTTTTTTATAGCATAGAGGCAGCCATGTTTAGAGAAAAATGCTTCGATTAAACCTCAAAATAAAATGTTGCTTCGGCAAATAAACCTCTAACTTCGGCAAATAAAATGTTACTTGTTTTTACTTTGGCCTTTTTCTTACACCAAATTTTTTGATGGATCATTTTTTGATGCACTAAACTTCATGCACTAAATTTAATGTATGTATCCACCTTAAAAAAGGATTCAATTAATTTTTTGAATCAATTTTAAGGAGGATAGATAGATCCATTCGTGCATGGATGCATGAACACATGTATGTGTTGTAACTTTTTTTGCTTTACATATTTGTTGCTTGTCCACTATTGTTTTATGATTATTTTTATGCATGTCTACCGGTTCCATGAACTAAATTAGTTGCATGCTTGCATGAAGTAAATTAGTTGTATGCCCATGGTGGGTTTGCATGTCCTAGTTGCATGTCCATGGTGGGTTTGCATGGGGCTCCTAGTTGCATGTCCATGGTTTGGGTCATGACCCATGATTTGGCCAATATTGTGAAGATGGTGTGTGTGTGGTGATTTGGATCTAGCCACCCGGGCCATAGCAACCCGTAGCAATACACAAATAATAGCAAGAAAACCCATAGCAATCTACAAATAATAGCACGAAACAACAATATATATAGTAGCATAACGATAGTAGCACAACAATATATATAGTAGCATAACGATAATAGCAAGAACAACCCATAAGAATAACCCAAGCCATAGTTCCACAATAGCCTTACAACTTAAAATACTAATACAACTTAGTAATAGTAGCAGAACGTTTACAACTTAAAATACTAATACGATAGACATATGGCTAGCTAGCTAGATAGATCGGGGGGCACCAAACGCGGGTTCTTCTCCTTCTCCTCCTCTGGGTGAACACCACCTCGCTCCTCCGGGTGCCTTTCACTCCTCCCCGTTGTTGATGGGGTACGGGAGCATGTGCATAACTCGAAAGCTAGGGGATTTCCCAAAGTGGTCATACTCTCTTACTGAGTTATCAAACCTGCCGTTGTTGGGGAAGATGTTGTTGAAGTCGGTGAAGATGTTATGGGTGGTGAAAGCTATAAACTCACACCCACACCAAAACACTCGCCCGAGGAGGTGGAAGGCGTCGAAGGGGTTGGTGAATGTAGCGAGGAGCGCAACCACAATGCCATTGTGATTGACCTCCTCAACGTGGAACATCCTTGGAGAGCCACGGGGGAGGTGGCGGAAGCCGGCCGCAAGGAAGAACTATGTTAACTCCCTTGCGGCCCTCCACCTTGAGATCGCCCAAACCCTAAAGGTTCTCTCTACGTAGACTCTGGCCGGGTAGAGCCTTTCCGGCACGGTTGGGGGGAAGCGGTAGGTGGGGCCGTTGTACTGCATGGTGGCTCGATCGGTTTTGATTTTTTGAGAAGAAGGAAGAAGGAGGAAAAGATGGGGTGGGGTAGGGGGTATGGATGATGAGGGAGAGGAAGACGGGGCTTAAATAGCCCAAGTGCGACATGGTTTCACCGGGTGCAAGTAATGAGCGGGCGGCATTTGGTGGCGCCCCATCGAAATGTGTACACGACCGTGGGAAACCAAGGCTGCCATCAAACGCTGGATCAATAGCCAGGCTGCGATGGGTCTGTGCCATTGGTCGTCGGTCAAGGGGTCACGCCCGCCCATTCTTCTATTCCGTGCATCAATGACCTGCATCAATTGCCATGTTGCGATGTCCCGTACGCGTCTGTGCCGTCGTGGGTCAAGGAGACACGCCTGCCCCGTTTTCTCTACGTGTGCCACCCGTGCATGCATGCATGGCAATGTAGCCTGCTGGCTAGGCCCTGGCTAGAGGAGGGCAACGTTCGGTCCAAAGGTCTAACGGGTGGGATTATTTTACCAGAGCCCAAGGGCTAGCCCACTCGCCGCAGCATAAAAAACTATGGGAAAAAACAAACAGCTACTGCATGGCACTCCATCCATTAAAAAAACAGAGCATAGCTCGTGGATCACTGACGTGGCAGTGATCCAGCGATCAAGAGAAGAGGGGGGGGGGTTATCCAGCGTTGTCGAATGCAGCCATTCACAGAGCATCACGCGGATCAGTGACATGGCCCTAGCGCTTGATCCAGACCGTTTACTAACAGAGATCGAGCGGCTCGGAAGGATGCGGGGTTTTAGATGGGGTTATGAGGGGTTATGAGGGGTTTTGAGAGGGTTCTGAGCGCTAGGGTTGAGCATAACTAATTCAATAAAATCATAAAAATATGAAACTTGCACCCAACATCATTTTATGTGAGTGAGTTGCCGGGAAAAATAAGAAACTTGGTCTATGGGTATTTTCATGGAAAACCCTTCACAAAACATAGCTATCATGAACGAGGTTGCATGGGATTCAAACTAGGGTTGAGCATAACTAATTAAAAAATCAGAAAAATATGAAACTTTCACCCATCATCATATTATGTGAGTGAGTTGCTGGCAAAAATAAGAAACTTGGTCTGTGGGTATTTTCATGAAAAACCCTTCACAAAACATAGCTATCATGAACGAGTTGCATCGGATTCAAGCTAGGGTTTAGGGCTAAGCTTGTCATAATTTATCCAAATGATCCTATATTTGGCATGGACCCTATATTTGCACACTAGATGTCAAGTTTTGATTTGTTGGCCCATTTATAAAAGGTCGATTTTTTTTTGCTTAGGAATAGGGTGTTTAGCCTAGCTTCGAAGCTCATTTGGAGCACATTTATCATGACTAGTGTTTCACATCAACAATAAGTGCTCAGATTGATCGCTTAACATGCATATGACTAATATTAAAGCATTGTACCATCAATACCACATACTAAACAAATTTGAATTTGAATTTTGGGTTAAATTTGAAATTTGGCCAGAATTTAAATAACATTACACAGATACCAGTTTACACAAAGTTTATTATTCTACAACACACATCACCATTACACAGGTTTGACAAATGAAGTTTTCACTTCTTCTTAGCACTCGATTTCTTCTTGTTCTTACCACTTTTTAATGGTACGACACCTAGTTCACTCAAACTCTTGATTTTCATAACTGGACTAGCTAGGTGATACGTCTCCAACGTATCTATAATTTTTGATTGTTCCATGCTATTATATTATCCTTCTAGGATGTTTTATGGGCTTTTATATACACTTTTATATGATTTTTGGGACTAACATATTAACCCAGAGCCCAGTGCCAGTTCTGTTTTACCCTGTTTTAGGGTTTCGCAGAAAAGGTATATCAAACGGAGCCCAATTGACATGAAACTCAACGGAGGACATTTTTGGACCTAAAGAAGCCCAGGAAGTGCCGGAGGGGGGCGAGACGATCCACAGGCTTCCCACGAGGGTGGGGGTGCCCCCCCTATTGGGCGCGCCCCCTGCCTCGTGGACAGCCCGGAGACCCCCTTTACTTGCCCTCGACTCCAACACCTCCTATATATACTGAAACCTCCGGAAAATAACCTTGATCAGGAGTTCCGCCGCCGAAAGCCTCTGTTGACACCGAAAACCAATCTAGACCCTGTTCCGGCACCCTGCCGGAGGGGGGAACCCTCACCGGTGGCCATCTTCATCATCACGGCGCTCTCCATGACGAGGAGGGAGTAGTCCACCCTCGGGGCTAAGGGTATGTACCAGTTGCTATGTGTTTTATCTCTCTCTCTCATATTCTTGAGATGACACGATCTTGATGTATCGCGAGCTTTGCTATTATAGTTGGATCTTATGATGTTTCTCCCCCTCTACTCTCTTGTGATGAATTGAGTTTTCCCTTTGAAGTTATCTTATCGGATTGAGTCTTTAAGGATTTGAGAACACTTGATGTATGTCTTGCATGTTCTTACCTGTGGTGACAATGGGGTATTCTATTGACTCACTTGATGTATGTTTTGGTGATCAACTTGCGGGTTCCATGACGTTGGGAACCTATGCATAGGGGTTGGCACACGTTTTTGTCTTGACTCTCCGGTAGAAACTTTGGGGCACTCTTTGAAGTTCTTTGTGTTGGTTGAATAGATGAATCTGAGATTGTGTGATGCATATCGTATAATCATACCCACGGATACTTGAGGTGACAATGGAGTATCTAGGTGACATTTGGGTTTTGGTTGATTTGTGTCTTAAGGTGTTATTCTAGTACGAACTCTATGATAGAACGGAAAGAATAGCCTCATGTTATTTTACTACGGACTCTTGATTAGATTGATCAGATAGAATAACTTTGAGGTGGTTTCGTACCCTATCACAATCTCTTCATTTGTTCTCCGCTATTAGTGACTTTGGAGTGACTCTTTGTTGCATGTTGAGGGATAGTTATATGATCCAGTTTTGTTATTATTGTTGAGAGAACTTCCACTAGTGAAAGTATGAACCCTAGGCCTTGTTTCCTATCATTGCAACACCGTTTATGCTCACTTTTACCACTTGCTACCTTGCTGTTTTTATATTTTCAGTTTACAAAAACCTATATCTACCATCCATATTGCACTTGTATCACCATCTCTTCGCCGAACTAGTGCACCTATTCAATTTACCATTGTATTTGGTGTGTTGGGGACACAAGAGACTCTTTGTTATTTGGTTGCAGGTTTGTTTGAGAGTGACCATCTTCGTCCTACGCCTCCCACGGATTGATAAACCTTAGGTCATCCACTTGAGGGAAATTTGCTACTGTCCTACAAACCTCTGCACTTGGAGGCCCAACAACGTCTACAAGAAGAAGGTTGTGTAGTAGACATCAAGCTCTTTTCTGGCGCCATTGCCAGGGAGGTTAGTGCTTGAAGGTATATCTTTAGATCTTGCAAACGAATCTTTTAGTTTCTTGTTTTATCACTGTGGCACCCCGGATCAGAGCGACCGGTTTACCTTGCATTGCCAGCCTAGAGACCTTGTCTTCTAGCAACACACAACATCTTGGTACAGAAAACAACCGCTTTATTGATACTAGCGGACCATAGTTTTACATTACAACAAGTAGCGAGGCCAAGCGGCACACACGGTGCGGCTGGACAATATGTACATTATTTAATGAACATAAAAGGCCTCGGTCATAAAACTACGCAGCAGCAGAATGACTTCGTAGCGGAACTCCATCTCACAGGGACACCGATGAGGACACGGTCTAGACTCGGACGACACTCCTTTCCAGCGAAACTCTCCTGAAATCTGGCATGACATGCCAGGTCAGTACATTGAATGTACTTGCAAGCTTACAACAAATAAAATCATAATGACAAACAATATCATGATAATTAATCAATTGTTAAACATGCATCACCATATATGAATATACATACAACAAACATGATGTGTTCATGCTCTTTTGAAAACAGACCCTCGGTCTGACTTACCCATAGTGATTTTTCTTAAACTCTAAACTTGTTCATTGCAACAGGACATAAATCGTGATCTTTCCGACGATCACAGCCTTGACCATACTTGGTCTCAAATCATCTCGGTGGCTCTTCCACCATTTTTATAGTGCAAAATTTTAGAACTTAGTAAACAAAATTTTATTATATGTTGACCCATGGTGTGACTTACTTTCGAGCATGTCCGTTACCGTGGACTCGGCTATCGATAGATTAATTACACTCTGCAGAGGTAGTGCACTGTACCCACACCACGGAACCCATGGCCTCGTTTTCCCATTCGGGTGGACAAACGGCGTTCCGACAAAACTCTTACATTGTCATGACACTCTCTCGGCCACTCCGACTCATTCCCCACTGGAACAGTCCTGGGTGGCCCCGTGCCTACCAAAGACACACCGACCACCGTCGTGGCCAAACAGAAAATTTCCCAAACGCGGACTCGGTACCATAAACTTAACAACGGGCACACAAGGTTATGTCTGCTTACCGGGCCAGGGTATCGCATGCCCATAACCTTCCCTATTAGGAGGTACCAACCAGAGGCATGACAACGGACCGAATAAAGACCTTCCCATAAAGGCAAATGTGGTTGCACTAGGAAAAGCTCGATTCAGTGGCACCATGACCCGGTCAACAATTTATTCATGTTGAGTTATTAACAGTTTCAACATAAAGAAAATAAATAACCGGTGTCATAAAATGCCATGGAATGCAACATACCAAATACTTTACAACAAGAAATAACTGGGTCAACTTTACTTTACTAAATGTAAGCATCACAACTTCAATATTATTATGGTTATGATTTACTTTCAATTAAAAATAGAACATATTCTATAAAAAAAATCATAATTCTTATGCAAAGGAAAATAACTTCATATAGCTATTTATATGCATATCCATAATAGTTCTCAATGATCCAAACTTTCTTCTAGCTATCTTAATAACTTAAACCAAATTCTAACTTTCTGTAAACTAAATGAAATAACTAAATACAACAACCAACAGAAAGTATTTAACAAAAATAATTCATATGTATAAATTAAATCATTTATTCAAGTTGGAAAATCACAAGTATTGAAATGGCACTATGAAAATGTTGATGTGGCTTGCCTTAGTGCAAATAAGGTTCACAGACCTCCTGGTGATCCTCAAGACAAGCTTCACCTTTTGAAAATAAATAAAAGTACAAAAAGAAAATATCAAAAATCATTCAAAAATTCACCAGAAATTCTACACGGCACCAAATAGTCTCATTTTTGGTTTGCTGCAAGATTTCTTCACAAAGAACACAATGCAAAAAGAATCAATTCATTTGGACTTATGCTTAAAAAGTTACTGCAGTTTGAAGTTCTCTGGAATATATTTAGATTAAGAATTTAAATAAACAGACTGAAAGGGGGGTGACGTCGAAGGCGTAAAAGCCCAGGGCGCTACCACTTCTACCGCTTCGCGGGGGTATAGAGAGGCTGACTAGCGAGCCCCGCTAGTCAGGTGAGGGGGAGAGAGGGAGAAGAGCAGGGGCAGCCGCGGCCTCGCCGGAGCGTACGTCGTCGATGCGAGCTCCTGGCCAAGACTGGAGGGATGGATCAATAGAGGAGGTCGAGGCGCACCTGCCCGTACCCGTAGAGTAGCTAGGGGTGGTCGGACGGCGTTGGAAATGAGCTCGCAGGCGGAGGCAGAACTGGATGGTCGCCGGAGTTGAAGAAGAAGGCGGGCAACGGCGACTCCAGCAGCTCCAACTAGGTGGAATGGCACCAATAGAGAGTGGCGGAGGCTCTGGTAAGGTCTCCCTGGCCTGAAAGGGTCTGGAGCTACCGCGACGACTCGAGGGGATCACCGGTGAGCTCGAGCTCGGGGACGGCGGCTTGTGGCCTGCCCGGCCGGGCCACGGGGTTCTACGCAGTCTAGGTGTGTGTGGGAGTGGAGCTTGGTGCTCGGGAAGGCTATGAGGGGGGCCTATATATAGGCGAGCCGAGAGGGGGGGATCGGGGCTCTGCCGGCGACACCTAGACGTTACGCCCGGCGACGAATGGCGTGAGTGAGAGGGGGAAGAAGGCGATGGGGTCACGCGGGAGTTGTGGATGGATGGAGACGAGCACAGGGGCGCTGGGGTGGCGACGAGCACAGTGCGCACCGCACTGTTGCCTTGGCCGGACCTCGCCCGTGCTCGCTGCGGCGAGCTCCGGCGTCGGCGAGCGCCAGGGGGGCGCTGTAGAGATGTAGACGAAGATGGTGGCGCGGGATGGCACCCTCTGGCAGGCGCGGAAGCAAGCACGCGCTCAACAGAGCGCTCGGCGGCATCCAGAGCTCGCCGACAAGCAGCCATGGCATGGTGCACACGCGTGGTCACCGCGCGAACTTTGCCTACTGGCTTACTTGGTGCAAAAATTTATGTCTGGCGTGTTGTTCTTGGTAGATAGGAGAGTCGCCCATGGTTAGTTTGTTTCCAGACGCAGTAGAAAGAAATTCACACGTCTGGTAAGTTTCTGCACAGAAACTTTGAGAGTTTACTGTGGTAAATTGGCTAAGAGTTGGAGGCTGTGCTTTGGAGGCTAGTCATAAGTTACTAAGGTAAAAATGCACAAGGAGTTTCCGAAGCAATGGAGCAAGTAAAATGGTAGTTGCTGTAGAAACTACCATTTCTGTCCAGAATAGAAAAGAATTTCTGTAGCAAAAATATCTCAAAAAGTGATGCAATATTTTTGCTCAAGAATGTGTCCTAGGGTCCTAAGAATATTTATGAATTTCCTCAGATTTTTGTGGGCCAGAAAAATAGGGGTTGCTTTGGAGCACAAAGGGTTTAACTAGGGTTTTGGAGGGAAAAATGAATATTTTTCAATAAAGAAAAATATTCCATAAATTATATTAGAGTGAACCAGAGGGAAAAGATGATTTGAGATGGATATGAGGCACTTGGGTGAAAGGCAAGGGTATTTAAGTCCATATGAAAAGATTCAAAAATCCCAAGGTTCAAAATAAATTCAAATAAAAATCAGGCAAATAAAGGAGGGCAAAAATCAGGCTGTCACAAACCTCCCCCACTTAGAATGAATCTCGTCCTCGAGATTTGGTTGCTTGGGAAAACCATTCTGGATAATATGTCTGTAGGAATTCTTCTTGTTCCCAGGTTGCTTCTGACTCGGTGTGATGCTCCCACTAGACCTTATAAAACTTCCTTACTTTACTGCGAGTGACCCTTTCCATCTGATCCACAATTTTGAACGGTCTTTCTTCGTACGTTAAATCCTTTGCCAACTCTATGTCAGTCATGGCAGTCCTTTTCTCAGGCGGTGATATGCACCGCCTCAACTGTGAGACGTGAAACACGTTGTGCACATCAGACGGTTCCGGGGGCAATTCCAACCGATAAGCAACGGTGCCCACTCGAGAAATAACTAGGAAGGGACCAATAAATCTAGGTGCCAACTTTCCACGAGTCTAGAATCTCTTGACTCCTTTCATAGGGGTGACTCGGAGGTATACATGTTCTCCGGGTTCAAACCTGAGTTGTCGGTGTTTTGCATCGTAATAGCTCTTTTGTCGGGATTTGGCCAATTGTAATCTATCTCTGATTTCCTTGACTTGTTTCTCAGCTTCCATCATGAGGTCCGTTCCGAAGATACGGCAATCTCCAGTCTGAGACCAATTTAACGGGGTATGACACTTGCGGCCATATAAAGCTTCGTACGGTGACATCTTTAGACTGGTTTGGAAACTATTATTGTAGGAGAACTCGGCGTAAGGCAGACAATCTTCCCATTTAGATCCTTGGGCCAAGACGCAAGCTCGCAGCATATCTTCAAGTATTTGGTTTACCCGCTCTGTCTGTCCATCAGTTTGAGGGTGATAGGCTGTACTGTATTTCAGGGTTGTCCCCAAGGCTTGATGGAGACGTGTCCAGAAAGCGGAGGTAAAGAGGGAACCTCAGTCGGAAGTGATGGTTCGAGGTACTCCATGCAGACTGATTATTCTGGACACATACAGTTGTGCAAGTTGGTCTGCTCGATAGGTGGCCTTGACCGGGATAAAGTGTGCTACCTTGGTTAGAGTGTCCACTATGACCCATATTGCATCATTGCCTCGCTGAGTCTTGCGTAGTCTTGTGATGAAATCCATGCAGACGTCATCCCATTTCCATTGTGAAACTGGCAGTGGTTGAAGAAGTCCGGATGGCTTCTGATGTTCTGCCTTTACTTTGTTGCATATGTCGCAACAAGCCACAAAATAGGCAATGTCCTTCTTCACTCCGTCCCACCAGAATATTTGGCGAAGGTCTTCATACATTTTTGTACCCCCAGGGTGAATAGACTATGAGGATTCGTGTGCTTCTGACAAGATTTTCTTTTTCAGGTCCGACTGATTTGGTACACAAATCCTTCCACGGAATCGGAGAGGCCCAAAGTGATCCTTTGAGAAATCAGGGGTACATCCTGCCAGCATATTTTTGGCATGCTTTTGTAGGACAGGATCATCTGGCTGGGCCTTGCGGGTTTCTTCTTCAAGTGTGGGGGTAACTTCCAAAATATTAGCGAGACCAGCCTCAACGATGTTCAGATGGAGTTGAGAAATCTCCTCTTGAAGTTTATCGGGCAATGATTTTAATATGACGTTTAGGCTGACCGGCTTTCGACTGAGTGCGTCAGCCACCACATTGGCTTTACCCGGGTGGTAATTTATTCCAAGATCATAATCCCTAACCAGCTCAAGCCACCTTCGCTGACGGAGATTCAAATCTGGCTGAGTAAATATATACTTGACACTTTTGTGATCTGTAAAAATTTGGCACTTCTCCCCGATGAGATAATGCCTCCATATTTTGAGGGCATGCACCACCGCGGCCAATTCCATATCATGAGTAGGGTAATTTCCTTCGTGCGGTCGTAGCTGTCGTGATGCATATGCCACTACCTTGCCGTCTTGCATGAGTACGCAACCAAGTCCTTGTCTGGATGCGTCACAGTATACATCAAAACCGCGATAGATGTTTGGAAGAGTTAATACGGGTGCGGTGGTCAGCCGTTTCTTTAGCTCACTGAAACTTTTCTCACAGTCGTTCGTCAATTCAAACTTCTTGTCCTTTTTGAGTAACTTTGTCATGGGTTTGGCAATCTTGGAGAATCCTTCAATGAAACGACGGTAATATCCAGCCAGTCCAAGGAAACTCCTGATCTGAGATACGGTTGTGGGTGGCAACCTATTGAGCCCATCTTTTTCCTTGCTTGGGTCTACGGCTATACCCTCGGCGGATAGCACGTGTCCAAGAAATCCAACTTGTTTGAGCCAAAACTCACATTTGTTGAATTTGGCGTAAAGCTGATGGTCGCGGAGTCGTTGTAACACCGCTCGGAGATGTTCTTTGTGATCCCCTTCACTTTTTGAATATATAAGTATGTCATCGATAAAGACCACCACGAACTTATCGAGGAAGTCCATGAATACTTTATTCATCATGTGCATGAAGAATGCAGGGGCATTGGTGAGACCAAAGGACATAACTGTATTTTCATAAAGACTGTATCGAGTGGTGAATGCGGTCTTAGGAATATCTTCCTTTTTAATCTTAAGCTGATGGTATCCGGTTCGTAAGTCAATCTTGGAGAATACCTTGGCCCCACTGAGCTGATCGAACAAGTCATCTTGGCAGCGGATATTTGTTTTTGATGGTGACATCATTTAGCTGACGATAATCCACACACATGCGGAGGCTGCCATCCTTCTTGCTTACAAAGAGTGCAGGCGATCCCCAGGGTGAGGAACCAGGACGGATGTACCCTTTCTGGAGCATTTCATCGAGGGTCTTCTTTAATTCCACTAATTCTGATGAGGGCATCATGTAATACTTCTTGAATAACGGTGCGGTTCCGGGTACCAGATCTATTGCAAACTCGAGCTCTCGATCTGGCCCATGCCTGGTAGTTCTTTCTGGAAATACACCAGGAAATTCACTGACCACAGGAATTAATTCCAATTCAGCCACAACAGTGAATATCATTCCCTTCTTTGGTATGCTTCTGTGGGAGTAGAATTTTGTAGCCTGCCCTTCTTGACTGGTGAGAGTTACTTCTCGGGTTGCACAATTTATGCATACTTGATATTGGGTCAGCCAATTCATGCCCAAAATAACATCCAACTGTGCTGACTCGATGAGTATCAAGGAAGTTGGAAAGATTATCCCGTTGATATTGATTTCCAAGTCACGGCAGACCAGATTGCTCTTGATTAAAGATCTCGAGGTTTGTACCAGCATATTGTTGCCCAAAAGAGAATAAGAAAATTTGTTTTGGGCAACAAAACTCCGAGAAATAAAAGAGTGGGAAGCCCCTGAGTCAAATAAAATTATTGCAGGTATGCTATTAACAGAAAACATACCAATGACTACTTCGGGGTTTTCTTGGGCTTCATCTGCGGAGAGGTGATGGACGTGCCCGGGGATGTTTTGCTGGTTCGGGTATGACCCCATGAAGTTGACTTGTGGCCGGAATAAGGCGTTCGCCTTGCTGTTCTTGGGGCACTGCCGCGCATAGTGTCCATTTTGCCCACAACTGAAGCAAGAATTATTGCGCTGACGCTCCTCGTGTACTGGGTTGGTGACAACATTCTTGACTTGGGTAGTAGTCTTGTTAACATTCTGTTGCCAATTGGGCTTGTATTCCACCTGAGTTTGCTACCAGGTTCGAGCCTTCTTGCACTGGTTGTCCCTCTTTCCTTGGTTCAAACTTGCGCTTGTGCTCGTTATTAGCAGGCCGTTTGTCCAGTACGAGCTTGTGTTCTCTTTTCGCAATGAAAGCTTTATTCACCAAAGTTTGGAAGTCTGGAAAATCGAGCATGCTGAGAGTGCACCTAAGTTGCGAGTTTAATCCTCCAAGAAATCTGTCAATCTTTCTTTCTTAAGTGGCCATGTCATAGAGGGAGTAACGAGCCAGATGGTTGAATTTTTGCAAATATTCTCCCACAGATAGATTTCCTTGGGTGAGTGCAAGAAATTCTCGCTGCTTGGTTTTCATAATTCCAGTAGGGATGTGATATTTTCGGAACTGGTCCTTGAATTTTGTCCAGGTGAGTTCTTCATCAGCAGGCCACATGGCTTTTGCATTTTCCCACCATATGGCAGCAGCGCCTTCAAGATAGTGAGTTGCATATGGAACTTTGTCCTCTTCTGCAGTATGGGCAATATCAAGCTTCCTCTCAAAGGTTCGCAACCAATTGTTGGCATACAAAGGGTCAACAGCCTGATTGAAACTGGGAGGCTGAGTTCTCTGAAAATCTGATAGCTTGGAGTAATGACCGTTCTGATGTCCATTCTGACCAACCATAGCTTGAACGCTTTTTAATATCTCAAGAAAATCATTACTTCTTCTTTCCTCAAAAATACGCAGAATTTGCTCAGTGGTAGGCGGATTTGGCGGTGGAGGCGGTGGTATGTACGGCTCGGGGGAGTGTCCTGCCTGTCGGGCGGAGCGACGAACAGGAACATCCTCGTGAGCGCTGCTACCGTTGCCTCCCCGCGTCATCCTATTATGGATTTTTCTCAAGACAACGCAACAGAGATGAGAAACATTCAAAAGAAAATATGTGGGGAAAAGACAACAACAAAACTCGAGGGAAAAACAGAATTGCGAAGAAAGGCAGCGAGTAAAAGCAATACAGCTTCAGCATAATTATACAGGGACTCATACATGAAAAATAATTAACATGCCTGGTTCCACTACTCTCATACATGAAACAAAACATCATGACTCGTACAACTATATTCGTACATCAGTCTGACACTGCGAATACTCTGGAGCTCTACTGCTCTGCGGGTGCTGCGGGGTCCTCTCCTGAAGCGGACTCGGATCCTGAACTGACGAGGTTAACTGAAATCTCGGGGTTAAAGGTAACACGGCGATGCTGCCTCGGAGGCTCTCCTTCCGAGGCGGGAGTAGGGTGGATCATAGGGGCTACAGGGGTAGTGAGAAGTGAGATCCACTCAGCAGGGGCACTAAGAGGAGTTATGGTCGAGGCGCCCGAGCTACTGGGAGGGGTTACTGGTGAAATAGAGGAAACAGAACTGGGAATGTACGGGGTAAATCCCATGGAGGCGGGAATGGTGACAGACCTAGTAGTGGCTAAGGCAATACGAGTGTTAGTCAACTCGCGAGCCAGCTCATGGATCATGAGGTAGCTAGCAGTAATATCACGGGAAAGATGGCTAGCAACACTATCAGACTCCGGATCAATCTCAGGGAAATGAGCACGGCCTTTGTCGTGCAGAGAAGGATAGTATTGGAAACCTGGGTGGTTCTGCCTGCGGACCTCGCTGTGACGGAGCTCAACAAGGATCTCGAATGCAGCAAATTGGACGGCCTGCGAAGCGGTAGAAGCATAACCGCTTCGAGAGGTACGAGTGTAAGAGCTGGAGTCAGAACTGACACGCAGAGTCACCACTGCTTGATATTCATATATTGAGTCTGCTAGACGCTCCTGGTACACACGATAAACTGGGTCGTCTCCATGAGGGTACAGCCGACGCCACACGTTACGAAGTAGGTGCGGTGACGTGTACGGCATCAGCTGCAACTGGCACGGATACGGCACTAGAGCCATCTACACTCACAACCATCATTGGGTTAGCATAAAAATAAGACAAGTATATGCAAAGCAATAACCAACTATAAAGACTACCGGCACTCAACCTAAACGCGTAACTGGCGTTTAATTAGCACGTCTTAGTCTAACGTGTCCTACAGTCAGCGCGGCTGTGATACCAAGCGTTGTGGCACCCCGGATCAGAGCGACCGGTTTACCTTGCATTGCCAGCCCAGAGACCTTGTCTTCTGGCAACACTCAACATCTTGGCACAGAAAACAACCGCTTTATTTATACTAGCGGACCATAGTTTTACATTACAACAAGTAGCGAGGCCAAGCGGCACACACGGTGCGGCTGGACAATATGTACATTATTTAATGAACATAAAAGGCCTCGGTCATAAAACTACGCAGCAGCGGTACGACTTCGTAGCGGAACTCCATCTCACAGGGACACCGATGTGGACACGGTCTAGACTCGGACGGCACTCCTTTCCAGCGAAACTCTCCTGAAATCTGGCATGACACGCCAGGTCAGTACAATGTACTTGCAACCTTACAACAAACAAATTCATAATGACAAACAATATCATGATAATTAATCAGTTGTTAAATATGCAGCACCATATATGAATATACATGCAACTAATATGATGTGTTCAAGCTCTTGTGAAAACAGACCCTCGGTCTGACTTGCCCATAGTGATTTTTCTTAAACTCTAAACTTGTTCATTGCAACAGGACATAAATCGTGATCTTTCCGGCGATCACAACCCTGACCATACTTGGTCTCAAATCATCTCGGTGGCTCTTCCACCATTTTTACAGTGCAAAAATTTAGAACTTAGTAAACAAACTTTTATTATATGTTGACCCATGGTGTGACTTACTTTCGAGCGTGTCCGTGACCGCGGACACGGCTAGCGATAGATTAATTACACTCTGCAGAGGTAGTGCACTGTACCCACACCACGGAACCCATGGCCTCGTTTTCCCATTCGCGTGGACCAACGGCGTTCCAACAAAACTCTTCCATTGCCATGACACTCTCCCGGCCACCCGACTCATTCCCCACTGGAACAGTCCTGGGTGGCCCCGTGCCTACCAAAGGCACACCGACCACCGTCGTGGCCAAACAGAAAATGTCCCAAACGGGGACTCGGTACTATAAACTTAACAACGGGCACACAAGGTTATGTCTGCTTACCGGGCCAGGGTATCGCATGTCCATAACCTTCCCTATTAGGAGGTACCAACCAGAGGCATGACAACGGACCGAATAAAGACCTTCCCATAAAGGTAAATGTGGTTGCACTGGGAAAAATTCGATTCAGTGGCATCATGACCCGGTCAACAATTTATTCAAGTTGAGTTATTAACAGTATCAACTTAAAGAAAATAAATAACCGGTGTCATAAAATGCCATGGAATGCAACGTACCAAATGCTTTCCAACAAGAAATAACTGGGTCAACTTTACTTTACTAAATGTAAGCATCACAACTTCAATATTATTCTAGTTATGATTTACTTTCAATTAAAAACAGAACATATTCTAGCAAAAAAATTATCATAATTCTTATGCAAAATAAAATAACTTCACATAGCTATTTATATGCATATCCATAATAGTTCTCAATTATCCAAACTTTCTTCTAGCTATCTTAATAACTTAAACTAAATTCTAACTTTCTGTAAACTAAATGAAACAACTAAATACAGCAACCAACAGAAAGCATTTAACAAAAATAATTCATATGTATAAATTAAATCATCTATTCAAGTTGTAAAATCACAAGTATTGAAATGGCACTATGAAAATGTTGATGTTGCTTTCCTTAGTGCAAATGAGGTTCACAAACCTCCTGGTGATCCTCAAGACAAGCTTCACCTTCTGAAAATAAATAAAAGTACAAAAAGAAAATATAAAGAATCATTCAAAAATTCACCAGAAAATCTACACAACACCAAATAGTTTCATTTTTGGTGTGCTTCAAGATTTCTTCACAAAGAATACAATGCAAAAACAATCAATTCATTTGGACTTATGGTTAAAAAGTTATTGCAGTTTGAAGTTCTCTGGAATATATTTAAATTTAGAATTTAAATAAACAGACTGAAAGGGGGGGTGACGTCGAAGGCGTAAAAGCCCAGGGTGCCACCACTTGTACCGCTTCACGCGGGTACAGAGAGGCTGACTAGCGGGCCCCGCTAGTCAGGTGAGGGGGAGAGAGGGAGAAGAGCAGGGGCGGCCGTGGCCTCGCCGGAGCGCACGCCGGCGACACGAGCTCCTGGCCAAGACGGGAGGGATAGATCAATAGAGGAGGTCGAGGCGCACCTGCCCGTACCCGTAGAGTAGCTAGTGGTGGTCGGACGGCGTCAAAAATGAGCTCGCAGGCAGAGGCAGAACGGGGTGGTCGCCGGAGTTGAAGAAGACGGCGGGCAACGGTGACTCCAACAGCTCCAACTAGGTGGAATGGCACCACAAGAGACTCTCTGGTGGTGCCTTCGCCTAGTGCCTAGGCAGTGCCTAAGCGCCCTAGGTGCGGTCTAAGCGGTAATATAGTTTTTACTCGTAGTATATTTGTGATTATTATACGGGTGTTGATATTATTTGGAGTATATAAATAAGTTAATTACCGGTTACTACCATTGGAATATAAGCCGTTTGGCATATCAGTGCAGCATGTGGCCTGATTTATTGCTTGGGTAGACAATTCCTTGCTTTCCCTGCCTAGACCTCCATTTATGCCCTAAGCGAGGCGTTTGGCCATTGCCTAGCGCCTAGGCGTGCCTTAGCGCCTCCTAGGCACTGCCTTTTCCAACAAAGCCACAGAGTGGCGGAGGCTCTGGTAAGGTCGCCCTGGCCTGAGAGGATTTGGAGCTACCGCAACTACTCGAGGGGATTGCCGGTGACCTCGAGCTCGGGGACGGCGGCCTGTGGCCTACCCGGCCGGGCCCCGGGGTTCTACGCAGTCGACGTGTGTGTGGGAGTGGAGCTGGGTGCTCTGGAAGGCTGGGAGGGGGGCCTATATATAGGCGAGCCGAGAGGGGGGATCGGGCTCCGCCGGCGACACCTGGACGCTGCGCCCGGCGACGAATGGCGTCAGTGAGAGGGGGAAGATGGCAATGGGGTCACGCGGGAGCTGTGGACGGACGGAGACAAGCACAGGGGCTCTGGGGTGGCGACGAGCACAGTGCGCACCGCACTGTTGCCTTGGCCGGACCGCGCCCGTGCTCGCTGCGGCGAGCTCCGGCATCGGCGAGCGCCAGGGGGGCGCTGTAGAGATGAAGGCGAAGATGGTGGCCCGGGTTGGCACTCTTTGGCAGGCGCGGAAGCAAACACGCGCTCAACAGAGCGCTCGGCGGCATCCAGAGCTCACGGACAAGCAGCCATGGCATGGTGCACACGCATGGTCACCGCGCGAACTTTGCCTACTTGCTTACTTGGTGCCAAAGTTTATGCCTGGCGTGTTGTTCGTGATAGATAGGAGAGTTACCCATGGTTAGTTTTTTCCAGATGCAGTAGAAAGAAATTCACACGTCTGGTAAGCTTCTGGGAAGAAACTTTGAGAGTTTACTGAGGTAAATTGGCTAAGAGTTGGAAGTTGTGCTTTGGAGGATAGTCATAAGTTACTAAGGTGAAAATGCACAAGGAGTTTCAGAAGCAATGGAGCAAGTAAAATGGTAGTTGTTGTAGAAACTACCATTTGTATCCAGAATAGAAAAGAATTTTTGTAGCAAAAATATCCCAAAAAGTGATGCAATATTTTTGCTCAGGAATGTGTACTAGGGTCCAAAGAATATTTATGAATTTCCTCAGATTTTTGTGGGCCAGAAAAATAGGGGTTGCTTTGGAGCACAAAGGGTTTAGCTAGGGTTTTGGAGGGAAAAATGAATATTTTTCAATAAAGAAAAATATTCCATAAATTATATTAGAGTGAACCGGAGGGAAACGATGATTTGAGATGGATATGAGGCACTTGGGTGAAAGCCAAGGGTACCCAAGTGTTTAAGTCCATATGAAAAGATTCAAAAATCCAAAGGTTCAAAATAAATTCAAATAAAACTCACGCAAATAAAGGAGGGCAAAAATCAGGCTGTCACAATCACTAGTTTAGTTCATAAAATAAAATTAAAAAAAATGGAATTAAGGTTATCTCATATGTTTCATATTTTTAATATCTTTCGTGAAAATGATGGAAAGGAAAATTGTGCTCAAGTACTAGAAGAAGAATTACATAGAATACTTCGCACTAAAAACTCTAATGATGAGCATGATTGCAATGTTGTTAGTGTGAATCCCTTGAATATCCATAGTACTAATGATGATTGCACTAGTCATGATGAAAATATCTCATATAAGCATGTTGATTTTTGTGGAGTCCATAGAGTTTGCAAGTACATACCAAATAGAGAAGATAGATTTTACAAGAGGCATAAGTATTTAGAAACTAAATGGTTGCTAGAAAGGCTAGATAATTGTGCTGAAAATTTAAAATTTCTTAGCTGTACCTGTGAAGTTTGCAATTAACGCTGTCATTTCATTATCCAATGCAAATTGTTTCATGATCGAATCATGTCCAAAAAATGTGACGACTTGATTTCCCTTGCACATCGTAATGAACTTATCTTGCTTTTGGGTTATTGTGAGAACCCGGAATTAGCATCCAGACCCTCCTGTGTATATTTGTCAACCCCAGGATCATTGTTGACAACACAGCGAAATGATATCATTGCACAATACGTAAAAGTATTACAAGTAGTATATTTGTCACAAGACATACCTAGCGAATTGTCTCATGACATTTACAATCAGAAAAACAGCGGAAAGTACAATGCGTAGCGACTCCATCTCAGCCACAGGCAGTCAATGTAGTCCACATGACCTCACTCCTACGGATCGCCATAGTAGTCGTAGTCATCGCCTTCGTCTTTATGGATCTCTGTTGTCAACAAAATTATTGCCATGAGTACATTACGTACTCAACATGCCTCCCGCGGGGAAGGTCCTAACAACTACATGTGGCTTCAAAGGAAGGCTGTATGGCTCATTTGCATAAAAGCTAATTTTGTTTGAAAAACATATAGCAGTTGGATAATAGCAGTTTTAGATGCAAACATGTTTTGTCTCCAGAATAACTTTCATCAAAGTGAGGATCCTCGATCAACTCACACTCTTCACAGGTTCCAAGAATAGGGAAAAGAGGGAATAAGAAAGACAGGTCCTGTATGTCAAGAAAGATTCATGTGCCGTCCATGACCGTGGACACGGCTATTCGAATAGTTTTACACTCTGCAGAGGTTGTACACTTTACCCACACGACACAATCCCGTCTTGATGCCACCAGTGGCCGCTGGTATAGTACTCCATTTGGTGTACCGGCAGGGGGATTGTGACGAGGTATTTCATTAGACCAAACTTACTGTGCCAAGCCCACCAGGTTTCAACACGGAAGTAACCGCAGTTCACAGTCCGAGCCCCCTTTTGTGCCGAGGACACTCCTCGCAAGGCAGCTATCCCATCTGCGGTACGGCGATGACAACAATAAGAGTGAGCTAACTAATTAACCAAGCCAGTGCCCATATAGCATGTGGTTGTACTATTGTCACAATCTTCAAATCCAAGACTTATTAGGCCTCATGCGGCACGGACGACTGATTGCCCCCTTCAACTCGTGAAGGGCGGCCAATCGCTCCTTCAATCCTTGATTCAGCTGTCGCCCGCGCCAGTATTCAGATGGTAAGTTTCACCCAGAGTAGAAGAGAGTAGAGAAGGTCAATAAGGTCAACCGACCTAGCTCAGCGAGCTCATCAACAAGTTCCAAGTGTCAATGATCCGAAGATCATTCAAATAAGGACATATAGAATAATAAGCATGGCTAAGCATTTCTACTCTACCGGAATAATATATAATTCTACTCAGGTGTCAAGTGAATAGGCGACAAGCGGATCAAGGCATGTGTCAATCGACACGCTAGCTACGAGATTAAAATAGCATGCATATAGTAACTATAAAACTCTATGCAATTTTGTAAAACATAGGATAAGTATGATCAAAGAAGGAGGCATGCCTTCGTTGTTGAGTCCTTCTTCAGTAACCTGATTTTGTCCATATCTGACGTCGTCGTCACTCCCTACTCGTTGTAACGATATCAAATGAAAAACAAGTAAATACCAAAGTAAAAGTAAATCCAAATAACATCCAAAACAAATTAAGAGTGGATGGATAACAAGATATTGATCAGGATGGAGGCTCGAAATGAGATAACACGATAGGGAGGTAAGTAGAGAGGATTCAACAAAGTGACAATGTTTAAGTGACACAACTATGGAAGGATTTGCGATCAAGACTAAAGTTCTGATAGGAACTACGATACTAACCACGAGTAGCGCCCACTACACATCTCAACTAACTATATATAGGAACTACTATATAGCTAACACAATGGCAACAACACACATGGAATGAAACCATCCCATGCATTTAACTACACCAATCACAACATGGCATGATAAACGTAACAGTTAACAACAAATAATATTTAGATAGAATCAAAATATTTATAATGGTCGATAGTAGTCAAACATATACATCAACTATAATAACTTCAAAGACAATAGTTCATAAGGCAAACAAACAACCATTAGAAAACATACTAGTAAGCAATGAAACATCATACAACAACATGAATTGAGTTGGATCTAGATTCTATCCTAAAGCAAAACTAAAGAAAAATAGGATCAACTTCATTATATGAAACCAATACTATGGCCACACAATTTAACAAGAGGACACATATTACACATGGTATGTGAATGATAAGTTATAAATATGTATTGACTAATATCACAAGCATCAAGCACAAAGTGACCATGGCAATATACTACACTAGGACATGCTCTTTATGATAATAAATAACAAATGTCCAATCAACCACTACCAACAACATTATCAGCACATGATTGTAATAACATGGCAAACTATGCACACTTGGCATATGAGAAAGACACAACTCAACTAATGAATTGTAAACTATCCAAACCATGTGATGAACTAATGAAACAAGTGTTAAACACTCATAATACTAACATGATACAGAGGTAAACATCTATAAGAAAGAACTGAACTAGGCAACTGTAATACACCAAACATCATAAAGCATGAAAGATGTCAAGGCATAGAATAACGCATTAGCGAGGTAAACAATGTAATGTCTAAACATGGATGATCGAGATACCACACTAGGCTACCAATAGAATACCGTAACTATGAGATAACTAACATCGCGATCAAGTAGGGTAGTAGCACGCAACACTGCACACTATTTATGACATGTAAGAACATGGAAGCATGGCATTATCACACAACACTATCATGCTTGTTATAAAATATAACCACACCGAGAAAGCAAAATGAGCATGTAGGCATGTAATACTAGATCATGGCATCAACCAATTAACATGTATTCTACCAGAACGAATAACAAGATGATATGCATTTCTATCTAGTACAACCAACAATTACAAGTACATAAGATGCATCACCGGTCATGATCTTCTAATACATGAATTTGTACACACACACACACACTATGTAGTCTAATTATGCAATCACACCATCATGGTATGGTATTGGTCAAGCAAGAAAGAAAAATACATGAAACTATATAATTTAGATAAACAATAACCTACACCATGTCATGACTTGAAATAAACAAAACACATATGCAACAAGCATGACCTATTTGTAACAATAAAAGTACATGCGACATGGACGGAATAAATATGTAACCTATATCTAAGATGTCACCATGCTAAACAAAATTAAATAGTCAAGATATGAAATATTTCATTATTCAATAAACAAAGCAAAGCCTATAATAAGCCTACGAAACTATAAGCATGGCGAATGTTTACCAAATATTCTACGCATGCAATATAGGGCTACACGCTAAACAAAAATAATACCTGAGACAACGTACAAATACAATATAATATAAATAAATAAAATCCTCACAACAGATCTAATCAACGATATCTAACTCATAGAATTATGAAATAAATAGGAGCGACTCCTAGGCATATAAAGAATAAACAAATATCATACTAACATAAAAGTTCACCGATCAACTACTATGCGTATTAATAACTCACAAGAACTAATATGAAACAAAAGCCTAACACACTACTACAGTTTGGCATGAACTATATACATAAAATCATACAAAACTATATTAAAATCTATAGACATGTCTAACACGGACAATATCAATACAAAAATTATATATTTACTTGCGACAACAAAAACTATAATTAGTAAAAATTAAACCCATTACGTCATTTGTCACACACAAAAATTATGAGACGAATATGTTGTACTCTTATGCATATGGCAAAAATGAACAATAACATATTAATACAAAATTTAACCGATGAACAAACCCCACTCAATCTTGGGCAAGAACTGCTATAACAAAATTTATGATAAAATCCTATTGATGAAATTAGCGATCTAATTCCACCATGGGGTTGCTATGGGTACGAGAAACAAATCATATGTTGAACACAAGATCATCCGAGGAACTAAAAGTACGCGGACATGTCGATGGCATCCGTTCGTGCATCGACGCGAGCAACGACAGAGATAGGATGAAAGATGATGTCTACAGCATAGAGTAGATGATGTGGAGTACGAGTGCAAAAGTAATTGGACAGAAACTCACCGAGCGCGACGAATCGATCCGACGAACTCGATGAACAGTGTACGCGGACATGCAGAATTCTTCGTGTGTGGTTGACGAATCGTGTTCTTTCTTCTCTGAATGGATTCATGGCATGGATGTTGATCTTCTGGCGCGATGGTTTGTGCTGAGATGGTCCAAGTCACCGGGATCAAGCATAGGTGTCCATGGAGCACCATTCTTTGGAGAGAGTTTCTAGAGAGGAAGAGGAAGGGAGAAGGCAAGGGTTCTTGCGGGAATGGAAGAGGAGCATGGGGCGCACATCTAGGTACTCACGGATTTGGAAACGGTGAACATTTGAAGAAATTAGAGGAGGGGCTGTTTCTTCTTCTCTGTAAGTGTGAGCGTACACATAATAGGAAGAAGAAGAAGAGGGCCTCGCTCCTGTGGTTGATGGGAGATGGGCTCGGTGGAGAGGATTAGGGAAGGAAGAAGTCAAAGAGAGGGAATTAAAGGGGCACTCAAGACTCTTGGCGTTTCATACATGCAAGATCATGTGCTGTTGATGTTTCTTCTCTGTAGGTTGAAACGTACACAGTGAGGCGCTCCCTCGGCTGGGTGTTGGCCCATTTTGGCTAGGCCCAAGTGGGAGATAAATAAGAGAATAATAGTAATAAAAAGTTGGCCTTTGGCCCATTCGTGTTGAGAGAACATGGAACAGAAAAATAAAGATGTTGTAGAATGTGCTTAGGAAATTTGGTCTAGAGTTTAACAGATGGAAAAGAAAGTGACTTCCCTCTTTAGAAAATATATAGAATTAATAGAAGCTAAAACAAATATCCAACAAACCAAGAAATCCACAAAAATGCAGACTCGCATATTTAAATATGCTTAAGACAAAAAATAAAAACCAGCTAAAGGAAAATATGAAACTCAATTTAATTTAAGTTGGCATTAGTTCAAATTAAATCCTCCAAATTACAAATGTCCAATTTAAGCTTTGTTAACAAACAAAACAAACCAAAATTTTCTCGCCCTGATTTTTGAAAGAAAAAAAAATTCTTAAACATTCCGAGAACCGGGATGTTACAGTTATGAAGAAATCAAATGTAGAACTAAGTATCTTCCAGGATTTGCCCTTGATAAACTTCTTGATTTTGATCTAGAGGAAATTTATATGTATTGTGCGGTGAATTGCATTGAAAATCCTTATATTGCCAATTTCCTAAAGACAAGAAAACAAATAGAAGATGAAGCGAATACTAATGAAGGGGAAGAGATTTCCCAATATCCTCCTATTCTTTCTTATGATGAATCAGGTAACGAGGAGGAGCCTTCTATTCTACCAAACTCATTAATAAGGAACTCCAAAAAGAAGATTAAACTCATACTTAATGTGAAGAAGAAAAAGAAAAGACGGAGAAGCAAAGACAAAAAGGTATCCCTCCCAAATGATTTTGCTCCTATTACTCATTGTGATGATGATAATTGCTATACTATCGGTGCTATCCATACTATTAACGATGAGCGTGATTATGCTTATGACATGAAAAGTCCCAAGCTTGGGGATGCTATGTTTGATGAGAATGACATGTTTTAGAATTTATTTTCTACAATTAACATTTGTCCCAAGCTTGGGGATGCTACACTTGATGAAGATGATATTTTCAGCATCCAAAGTCTTGATATGCAAATCTATTATGATGAAAGCATGCATCCTATTTATGATGATTATTGTGATGCCACTTATGCTATAAAAAGAAGTGATGATTATATTTATAAAACTTGACATGATTATGACTACCCTTTTATGAACATTACTCTTTTAATGTGGAAACAATCTATAGTATGCAAGTCTCTTATGATACTTCCACTATTCCGAGTGAGAAGAATTTTGCTTTTGTGGAGAGTAATAAAATTTATATGCTTGGGGATCATGAAAAGAATGCTTTATGTGATAGTTATATTGTTGAATTCATTCATGATGCCTCTGAAAATTATTATGAGAGAGGATCATATGCTTGTAGGAATTGCAATAATATCAAGCTTCCTCTCTATGTGCTTAAAATTTTGAAGCTATGCTTGTTTTCCCTTCCTATGCTAGTTGAATATTGTTCCCATAAGTTGTTTGCTCACAATATCCCTATGCATAGGAAGTGGGTTAGGCTTAAATGTGCTATTCATATTCTTCATGATGCTCCCGTTATGTTTCAATTATTATCTTTTATGCGAGCATCATTGAAATCATCATGCCTAGCTAAAAGGCATTAAAGAAAAGCGCTTGTTGGGAGGCAACCCAATTTTATTTTCTTTGCTTTTGCTTCTGTTTAGGAATAAATATTGCATCTAGCTTCTGTTTAGATGTGGTTTTGTGTTTTAATTAGTGTTTGTGCCAAGTAGAACCCTTGGGAAGACTTGTGCGAAATTTATATGATCATGCTGTAATAAACATAAACGTTAGCGCTCATGAGAATAGTCACCAGATTTTACTGGAGAGTGATTTTTAGTTTATTCTTTTTGCAGATGATTAATAGACAAATTCCTTAGGTTTACCAATTTATTTGATAATTTTTAGAGTTACAGAAGTATTCGAAAGTTACAGATTACCACACACTGTTCTGTTTTTGACAGATTCTATTTTCCGTGTGTTGTTTGCTTATTTTGATGAATCTATGAGTAGTATTGGAGGATACGTATCATAGAGAAGTTGGAATACAGTAGGTTTAACACCAATATAAACAAGGAATGAGTTCATTATAGTACCTTTGAGTGGTGGTTTGTTTTCTTGTACTAACGGAGCTCATGAGATTGTTGGCTAAATTTTGTGTTGTGAAGTTTTCAAGTTTTGAGTATGGCTTTGATGGACTATGGAACAAAGGGTGGCAAGAGCCTAAGCTTGGAGATGCCCAAGGCACCCCAAGGTAAAATTCAAGGACAACCAAAAGCCTAAGCTTGGGGATGCCCCGGGAAGGCATCCCCTCTTTCGTCTTCATCTATCGGTAACTATACTCGCACTAGTGGAGAACCAGGCAATAGCACCGGTTCGTAAGGCCCTTTAGTGCCGGTTCCATAACCGGCACTAAAGTGTGGGCACTAAAGCCCCCCCCCCCCCTTTAGTACCGGTTCAGCACGAACCGGTGCTAAAGGGCAACCACGTGGCATGAGCCAGCTCCGGGGGCCGGGAGCCCTTTAGTACCGGTTGGTAAAACCAACCGGTACTACAAGGTTTGGGTTTTTTTTGGTTTTATGATTTCTTTTTCATTTAATTTTGTGTTTTCCATTTAATTCTTTTTCGTTTGCTGGTGTTTTACGATA
>LR738712.1:734136254-734146897 GCA_902687465.1 Secale cereale
ATAACTAAAAAAAGAAAAATTTCTAACATTCTATATGCAAATTTATAACATTTCTGTATATATATGCAAATTCTATATGCAAATTGATAACTAAAATTCTATATGCAAATTCTAACAATTTGACATTCATCTAATTCATCTAGCTAAAACTAACTCTAAAAATTGTAACATTTCTATATACTTATATAACAAAAAAACAGAAAAAATTATAACATTTCTATATAACTAACATTTCAAATATTTCTATAACTAAAAAATAGAAAAATTGCTAACATTTCTGTAAATATTTCTATAACTAAAAAACAAAAAAAAATTATAACTAAATATGAGTATGTATGTGTGTGTGTGTGTGTGTGGACATGGCAGCCGGGGCACAGGAGCTCACCGGCGAGGCACGGCGACGAGGGGCGGTGACGGCGACGGGTCGGGGCGCGGCGACGGGGACGGGCCAGGCGGGGACGACGGGAGGCCGGTGCGGGGCGCGGCGACGTGGACGACGGGGACTGGGACGGCGACAGCGAGGCGACGGGACGGTGACGGCTAGGCGGCGGCGACGGCGACGGGGGCGGCGGCGACGGCGACGGACGTCGACGGGGGCGGCGGCAACGACGACGGGGGCGGCGACGAGGGGCAGCGGCGACGGGGCAGAGGAGAAGAAGCAGAGAGAGAACGAAACTGTCGAATTATTTTGAAGTGTTTTCTTATATAGAAGGCACCTTTAGTACCGGTTGGAGCCACCAACCGGTACTAAAGGCCTGTTTTGGCCAGGCCAAGCGGCGGGAAGCGCACCCCCTTTAGTACCGGTTGGTGCCTTCAACCGGTACTAAAGACACCCCTTTAGTACCGGTTGGTGCCACGTCCCGGTACTAAAGGGGGCGCGCTGCCGTAGGTGCGGTGCGGCAAGTTTAGTCCCACCTCGCTAGCCGAGGGGCGTCCGCACTGGTTTATAACCCCCCGTGAAGTAGCTCTCTCGAGCTCCTCTCCAAAGCAGGACTACTGGGCCTACATGTTCTGTGCTGCCCTGTGGGCCTACTGCGCCTTTGCGGGCCTGCATCCTGGCTCAACAACAGGTTGGGTTTCTAGTCGTATGCGGGCCGCTCTGGCCTTGTAGGCGGGTTTATTATTTATTATTTTTTGCTTTATTTATTTTTGAGTTGTTTTTTTGTGTATTTAGAGTTTCTTTGTGAATATTTTTGCTTTAGGTACAAAAAATTACAAACTTTCTGTTAGTGCCCGTAGTTTTCAAATTTGAATAGTTTAAATTTTGAATTATTTGAAATTAGTGTGAATCACTAGTTTGTGAATAACTTAACTTTAAAAATCAGTAAAGGCATGAAAGAATTTGTTTGCACATAAAATTTCTTCGCGTTTCAAATGCCAAAACACATAACTACCCTAACTATTACAGAGATTCCTTTCTGGGTGTGAAACACAGAAGAAAGTGATGATAGTGAAGCCGATCACATCCCAGATCTTTGGGTGTGAAACTTTTTCTTCGCGTGTGTCCCTTTGCGCCGTAACCATGGAAAATCTTCATCATTTAACGGGATGCTCGGGTCAATATTCACTGTGAATGGAGCAATTTCATCAAACTTTTCATAATCTTCTGACTTGTCTGTCTTATCATCCACCCCCACGATGTTTCTCTTCCTAGAAAGAACTATGTGCCGCTTTGGCTCATCATACGATGCATTCGCTTCCTTATCTTTTCTTTTTTTTGGCTTGGTAGACATGTCCTTCACATAGAAAACATGTGCCACATCATTGGCTAGGACGAATGGTTCGTCTGCATACGCAAGATTGTTGAGATCCACTTGTGTCTTAGACCAGATATATGTTAGTAGTGCCGTGTGGTCTATGTGGCATGCCGCTCATGCTGCCACTAGTGCCGGCGTGGCATCTAACTGGCACACCATTGGAATTTTTTGCAAACACATGAGGTGTCTATCATTCATTAATAGTTTTTTTTAGGGATATCATTCGTTAATGGATAGAAAGAAATAACATAAATGGTTCCCCGGGCCAGCGTACACACAAGGCTAATCAAGGAAGACATGAGCACTGGGAGTGGGTTGCTCAGCCCCAACATATATAGTAGGAGAGCTGCGGCAGTAATTTACCTACTCCTTTGCCATTGGAGTCGGCCCAGAACCGTGCTTCGCCTTGGATCTGGGAGAATACATGCGTGGCTTAGGGTTTGTCGCCCTCTAGGAGCCACGTCTTGGGTTTATATGTATATGCGTTGACGTCATCCGACCCACTTCAGATGTCCAAGGCGAGTCTCCTGTCCAACTATTTGGTTATACTTGTGATCATCTGATTCCGAAACCCAAACGACTTATCTTTTCTTTTTCTCATTCTCATTCTCTTGCACTTCCTGTCATGTATCTTTTGCTCCCGCGCACCCTCGGTTCATATAATTTCTTATGTATTTGTCCATGTTGTTTATGCCATGCTACCATCCAGATTAACTATAGATTTGATCGTTGCATGTGGTTGGCTCCTTTTCGCATTTCCATGTCCTGCTCACTCACTATGCCCAAGTCGTATTTGGGCGCATAGCCCTCAACAGCCGCCTGAGGGAATGGTCGGTCGGCGACCGGCGTAAACTTTATTCATCTGGTCCACAACATACCGAGATACAATAAAACAATACTGTATAAGATTTAACCCTCATCATTTATCTTTGTATGTTGTTGACTACTGAACAATCAAACTGTGTGATTGTATTTTTTTTGTCCAAATCGATTCTTGTAGATTATAAAATAGAAAACCGAGTCATTTGCATTATTTTGGTTGCAAGATTCAGTCACATTTTTTCCAAGGTTTATGTATCCTATATTCTAGAAAACCTCAACCCAAAGCAATTTAAAGTTATGCTTTATTTTGTTTCTTTCCCATTCCTTAAATTTGACGGTAAGATCTTTTGTGGTTATTTCAATGTTAATACTTAATTTGACATTGCATACTAGATGGACACCATGTCACTAATTCATGGCTAGAGACTACAATTTGACTCGCAGCACGTATATGAAGCTTATGTGCTGATAATAGGACATGCTATAAACTATGGAATTATATCTCTGTGCTCTTTGTTTGTGCACACTCTTATATATTATGTCCTGAGGAACTATTTATGCTTATTAATTAAAAATATGTTTAGTATTTACTACTCTGTCCCATAATGTAAGACATCTTTTGGCACTAGTGTAGTGTCAAAAAACATCTTACGTTATGAGACGGAGGGAGTAGTTTATATTTTCATACTTAAATTTCAGCAGCAGCTCGCGGGGATTTGTCTAGTTGATCCATGCAATCGTGGCAGGGGTTTAGATGTTAATCATGTATTGTTCAAAGGATCCAAGATATCTGTTCAAAACATGCATGTTGCATGCATCACTTTATTAAATCCCAAATACAAAGAAGAGTACTCTACAAAGAACATTGGCTGGTAGAGCAGTTACACGATGTACATGAAATATTCTGTTGAGGAGAGTTGAACATACACTAGTGCAGAACCGGGCAATAGCACCGGTTCGTAAGGCCCTTTAGTGCCGGTTCCATAACCGGCACTAAAGTGTGGTCACTAAAGCCCCCTCCCCCCTTTTAGTACCGGTTCAGCATGAACCGGTGCTAAAGGGCAACCACATGGCACGAGCCAGCTCCGTGGGCCGGGAGCCCTTTAGTATCGGTTGGTAAAATCAACCGGTACTACAAGGTTTGGGGGGTTTTTGGTTTTCTGATTTCTTTTTCATTTAATTTTGTGTTATCATATATATATATATATATATATATATATATATATATATATATATATATATATATATATATATATATATATATCATCAAATGTCTCACACAAACCACAAATATATTCACACATACACACATGTATAGCTATATACAATTTCTCCTACATTTTGCCTTCGCAGCCAGTGGCATTAGCCTAATTGGTGCCTTCGGAACACGATGACAATTGGAAATGGTTCATGGGGGCGGTAGCGGGTAATGGTATTCTCCCTTCGGATATATGACCTGGTCGAGCAAAAATCCCGCTATTTCCTCTTGAAGTGCTTGTACGCACTCCGTTTCTAGGAGCTTGTCCCGCATCTCTTTGAACTGTTAAGAAGGAGATCAATATTCATGTTTATAAGTTGTGTGACTAGATATCGATAATGGTGTAAAAATTGTGAATAGTGTTCTGACAAACGTACCCATTCCTGTCTTTGAGATCTGCTCCTTTCGGACGTCATCATGCGAATGTTCTCGCAAACGCAGTATGCACACAGATCAGTCCCCTGCGCCTGCTTCAGGGCCTTTACGAGAACGGAATTTGATCAGATAATAATTAATCAAGCATGATAATTAAAGAGATAATGACAGCTAGCTAGCTAGTACTACTTAATTACTTACCTTGGGTCGAAACCATTTCAGGCTTTGTTTCCATTCTCCTGGAGTGACGCTGATGAACCTTGCCCAAGCCTTGCCCGCCGACAAAGAAAATGAATAAATGGGTTATTAAATAGTTCATATCAGGAAATGACGAACTAAATAGGCCGAGATATATAGTTAATAATGATTGAAATTACCTGTTGACTATCCCTTTCAAGATGGTGTAGTCACTTTGTTTCTTAAGTAGTGAGTCGAGTACTTCAACTGTTTCGTCGTGAACTTTAATGATACACAAGATCCAGTGAAATCTGTATGCACACACGTTTGGATGTTTTAATTAAGCGGGCATATGTAAGCAAAAACATGTAGCTAGCTAGCAGGCAAAAACAGAGAATTTGTAGTACAAGAGAGTGTGACTCACTGGAAGTTGTAAGAAAGTAGTATATCATCATTGTGTTTGAGGCACTTCAAGAACTCAAGCATGCTGTCCTCTACATGCTTTTCATAATATGCATCTATTTTCCATGTATATTCATTAACGGTGTTTCGGTCAATGAACCCAATGCCATAGCGTCCACCTTTTTTTATTTCATACATCTTCATCCTGCATAATACCACAGAAAAGAATATAGTGAGGATAATTACAGGTAATGATTGATCAAAATGATCACTACACCTAGCTTGTGACTTAAATTACAGAAAGAAATTACTTACATACAATAGCAACTGACGATAGATTTGTCGAGTGCGTCTTGATTGTATAACTGAAACAGTTCATTATACTCAACGGACACATCGTTCTCATGGTAGTAATGATCCTTCTTGACTTTCACCATGAGGGACACTCGATTGGAACTCTTGGTAATGGCCATGTACCATTGACGCAATTCATACATTCTCGTTGGGAGCTTCTTGACCTTGTCTGGCTTGGCCAAAGGTTGGCCCCGGACATATTTCCGTTTTATTTCCTCCTCTGTAAGCACAGGCATGGGCTCGATTTCGAGGAGTTGTCCAACAGTGATGTTGAGCATTTCAGCCTACGTTATATGCTCCTCGGTTATTACCACATTGCCATCCCCGGGAACGTAAACTGTTTGCCCACAATAATATTGGGCGCGCGTACTCTCACGTGTTGTTGGCACAACAAGCGAGGGGATCGATTGCGCCGCCTGTTCTCCCAGCTGGGGAACGGTTTTCCCGCATTTTTTGACAGCTGCTTGTTGTTTGCTCGAGCTCGAGCTCGCCTCCTTCTTTAGACGTGCTCGATTTAACTTCCTGAGGTGGCGCTCATAGTCGTTGTCAATAGGCTTGGGAGCTGGTGGTTGAGCCATACGAACGAAGTGGTCAATCTTTTCCTCAGGCACTTTCTCCCTTGGCGGCGGTGGCGGTTTCGGTCCAAAATGGTTGTCCACTTCTGCCCGCACTATGGCCTTGGTTTGCTCCTCGGTCCTATCGTAAGCCCTTTGAGGAGGATCAGTGAGGCTTGGACCATATTTAGTTCGCTTGCCTCCGCCTGTACTTGCTGTACTGCCTCGACTCGTACCGCTACGCACCATTGCTGCGATTGCTGAGGCGGGGGAGACGGCTGACGGGGCTGAGTTGGACGAGGAGGAGTGGCCTGAAGCTGTGTTGGACTTGGAGGAGGAGTGGCCTGAAGTTGTGCCGGACTTGGAGGAGGAGTGGACGTCTGACGATGTGTCGGACTTGGAGGAGGAGTGGCCTGACGCTTTTCCGGACTTGGAGGAGGAGGAGTGGCCTGACGCGTTGGTGGACTTGCAGGAGCAGTAGTCTGCTGACTCGGTGGCGGATTTCGACGAGGAGTCAGCTGACGCGGTGTCGGTGGCCTTCGAAACATGATGCAATCCTTTCTCCATAGGATGATACGATGTTTGGCCTCTCTGAGTGTGTGCTCGTCGTCACCTCCAGGAATGTCAAGCTCTAGCCCCGAATATTGGTCCACCACCTCATCAACCATGACACGAGCATAGCCTGCTGGAATCGGGTTGCAATGGAAGGTTGCCTCGGGGGGATTTGTAAAAGCAAGGGCGTCCGCCACCTTCATGGATATGTTCTTCATTTTGAAGTGTAGCTCGCAGTTAGTGTTCTCAATGATGTCATCCATGGGGTATCTATCCAGCATTGTGTCGCCCGGGGCGGAACCCACGCTGCTTCTCCGCATGGATGGGGCGGTGGTATGCAATGCTGGATCATCCGCTAGCTGTTCCAGCTGTTGAGACCCCTTTGCTGGATAAGTGAGTCGATCTGCTCCTGCTGCCGCTGGAATTTGTCTGCCAAGTCCGCGTGCTTTGATTCTAGGCCTTGAAGGCGTTCATAGTCCATCTGCCTCTGCTTCTCCTTCGCAATCTTCCTTCTCGCACATGTTCTGTAGTCGGCGTTCCAGTCCGAAAACCCCTCAAACCACGGCATAGCGCCCTTGCCTCGTGTTCTTCCCGGGTGTTCAGGATTTCCCAGGGCACGCGTAAGCTCGTCGTTCTCTCTGTTGGGCTGGAACACCCCTGTTCGAGCCTCTTCTATTGCATCAAGTAGCTTATCGTCGGCTCCTTTCAGACATGCCTTCCTCGAAACTTCGCCTGTCTTCGGGTCCAACTCCCCCCCCCCCCATGCGCATAGAACCAAGTCCTGCACCTGGGGGGCCAGCTCCTAGTAACCGGAGTGACACCTGCATCCTCCAGCCCTTTCTCAAACTTATCCCACTTAGGCATTGCCATCGTGTAGCCACCTGGCCCCAGCTTATGGAACTTATCCTTTTTTCGGCATTCTTCTTGTTTATTCTCGACCGTTCCTTAGCTAATTTTGAATCCTTGAATTTCACAAAATCGTCCCAATGAGCACTTTGCTTCTCTAGATTTCCCTCGAATACTGGAGTCTTCCTTCCTCCCTTGACGTACTTGTCCCATTCACGATTCTTGTGGTTCTTGAATGCAACTGCCATCTTCCTAAGACCAGCGTCCTTGACTTTCTGCTCATCTTCTTCTATGAAATGATCTGGTAGGGTGAAATGTTCCATGAGAGTATTCCAAAGCAGACTTTTTTGTCTGTCATCGACAAAAGTAACATCTGCACGTGGCTTTGCTGGCTTTCTCCATTCTTGAAGGGAGATCGGGAGTTGGTCCTTCACAAGAACTCCGCACAGTCGAACGAACTTGTCCGCAATCTTCTTAGCCGCTAATGGTTCGCCATTAGGTCTGATTGCCTCGATATTGTACTTTACGTCCTCCTTCAATAATTTGTTCGGGCCTCGTTCCGTCCTGTTGCTTGAAGATTTGCTCGATCCGGATGGCTGAAAGAAGAAAGATCGATTCGTTAATATATCTTTAACTCATTTAAAACATGTGATGATCACCAGATGTGCCAGCTTATATAAATATATATACCTCGCCGGTCTTTGTTGTTTCAAGATCAACATTTTCTTCGTCATCATCATAATCGTAGTTCATGACTTCATCAATTCGGTCGTCGCGATCGAATATCATATCACCCTCTCCGATGTTGTTTAGAAATTCGGAGCCGTCATAATCTTCTTCATTCTGATCATCATCTGGCCCGCGAGGATGGCGTATCATATCGAACAGCGTCCGTTCTCCCTCTCTGCCGGTATTGTCCGCCATAGCTTTTATTTAACTAATCCAAAAGAAATATAAAACAATATAGTATTCAAATTACATCGTCTCGAATAATAGATATAATCTCGAATACATCGTCTCGAATAATAGATATAATCTCGAATACATCGTCTCGAATATTAGATATAATCTCGAATACATCGTCTCGAATAATATATAATATCGAATACATCGTCTCGAATAATATAGAATATCGAATACATCACTGGCTAGGTAGCTAATAAAGATCGAATACTACAGAAGAATCTAGGACACTCGCGGTTCCTGCGGCGCGGGCGGTGGACACCCAAAGAGAAGAAACCCTCACAGGATCATAGCTTAAGTGATATCCCTGAAGAAACTGCCAGGTATTGGAGAACCTGCCGCCCTCTAACGCAACCATGTAGCGATGGACGTGCTCGTCCTCCTCCCTGACACGGCGACGTACCACCTCCGGCGGGGCCGGCTCCCTCCGCACCAAAACTGGCCCACGCGAACACCACCAAACGAGATCAGGGTCGACGACGAGACCCGGGGCCGGGTTCCTCATCAAGCGGCGCGCCCCTCCAGGCAGCACTTCCCAGTGCCAGCCCGGCGGAGCCCAGTCCCGGACATGGGTCAGCCGGACGTCGTCGCGGACGGGTTGACGGCGAGGATCCTGGCCGGGCATCGTCCAGAACAAATACTAGCTATATTCGCGCAAAAAGTAACATTTTTTAATGATTGGATTTTGATAACTAGAATTTCTAACATTTCTATATAACTAACATTTCTATAACATTTCTAACAATGCTATATAACTAACATTACTAATATTTCTATAACTAAAAAACAGAAAAAATTATAACATTTCTATACATATAACTAACATTTGTATAATATTTCTAGAACTAAAAAAGAAAAATTTCTAACTTTTTTATAACTAATACTATATGCAAACATAACATTCTAAATTTCTATAACTAAAATTATAAGAAACTAAAAAAAATCGATCATCGTCTAACAATTTGAAAGTTAATCTAATTCATCTAGCTAAAACTAACATTTATAAAATTTCTAACATTTCTATATAACTAACATTTCTATATACTGTTTAAAATTAATCTAATTCATCTAGCTAAAACTAAAATTTCTAAAAAAACAGAAAAAGTGTGTGTGTGCGCGCGCGCGCGCGTGTGTGTGTGCGCGTGTGCGTGTGTGTGCGAGGGGCCGGGGGCGAGGGCCTCACCGCGCGGGCGAGGTCGAGGCGACGGCGACGGCGAGGTCGAGGCAACGGCGATGGGTGGGCGACAGCGACGGTGGCGTCGACGGGGGCGGCGACATCGAATGGGGACGGGGACGGCGACGGGGGCGGCGACAGCGAACGGGGACGGGGGCGCCGCGCGACGGCGACGGGGGCGGCGACGGCGACGGCGACGACGATGGGGACTGGGGCAGCGCGCAATGGGCGGCGACGGCGTCGACGGAGAGGATGAAACAGAACAGAACAGAGGGAAAACTGAAAATTTGTAAGTGTTGTATATATAGGATGGACCTTTAGTACCGGTTGGAGCCACCAACTGGTACTAAAGGCCTGTTTTGGCCAGGCCAAGCGGCGGGAAGGGCACCTCTTTAGTACCGGTTGGTGGCTCCAACCGGTACTAAAGACACCCCTTTAGTACCGGTTGGTGCCATGACCCGGTACTAAAGGGGTGCGCCGCAGGTGCGGTGCGGCAAGTTTAATCCCACCTCGCTAGTCGAGGGGCAGCCCCACTGGTTTATAAACCCCGCCGCGGCTGCTCCTTCGAGCTCCTCTCTACTACAGGCTTGTGGGCCTTACTTTGCCGCGCTGCCTTGTGAGTCTGCTGGGCCTTTATGGCCCTGCAAATACAGGTCCATAGGGTAGCGCGCAAACAATTTTTTATATGGTATTTCATTTTATATCTAACTAAAATTTCTATATCTAAAATTTATCTATCTAACATTGTCGCAAATATATCTAAAATTTCTATCTAACATTTCTATATCTAAAATTATCTAACAAACATTTTATATATCTCATTTAACTCTCTAAAAACAAATCAGTAAATGAATGAAAAATACCAAATGAATTCAGAAAGAATTGATAATTGATTATGTGGATTTAAATGGTGCATTTTGAACACACAACAAGTCTGGAGTTTAAAAAAGTTCAAAAAAATGCAATGCCTTAGTAACATATGAGTTTTCGTCCTAAAACCTGATACCTCGAAAGAGATTGTCCATTTTGTACACGAAGTGCATCCAGTTTTTGCCGTGACCCTCTCTACTTTTTTGCATATGCCATGTCGGTGAAATGATGATACCACGCCAAGTTTCAACCTTTTCAGAGTTCAATTTGTACCGCTTTTCAATTTCACGGTCATTTAGCTCTCTCATAACAAATCGGTAAACGAATGAAAAATACCAAATGAATTCAGAAAGGACTGATAATTGATGATGTGGATTTGAATGGTGCATTTTGAACACACAAAAAGTCTGGAGTTCAAAAAAATGCAATGCCTTTGTAACATATGAGTTTTCGTCCTAGACCCTGATACCTCGAAAGAGATTGTCCATTTTGTACACGAAGTGCATCCAGTTTTTGCCGTGACACTCTCTACTTTTTTG
>LR738712.1:734147060-734162169 GCA_902687465.1 Secale cereale
TAGCTCTCTCAAAACAAATCAGTAAATGAATGAAAAATACCAATGAATTCAGAAAGAGCTAATAATTGATGATATGGATTTGAATGGTGCATTTTGAGCACACAAAAACTCTGGAGTTCAAAAAAAATGCAATGCCTTTGTATCATATGAGTTTTGGTCCTAAACCCTGATACTTCGAAAGAGATTGTCCATTTTGTACGCGAAGTGCATCCAGTTTTTGCCGTGACCCTCTCTATTTTTTTGCACATGCCATGTGGGTGAAATGATGATACCATGCCAAGTTTCAACCTTTTCAGAGTTCAATTTGTACTGCTTTTCAATTTCACGGTCATTTAGCTCTCTCAAAACAAATCAGTAAATGAATGAAAAATACTAAATGAATTCAGAAAGGGCTGATAATTGATTATGTGGATTTGAATGGTGCATTTTGAACACACAAAAAGTCTGGAGTTCAAAAAAAGACGCAATGCTCGTTAATTAGCTTCAAGCCTTTCGGAAGAGTGTACAAAGCACTGCATATAGGTCCGTGCAGTCTACACTAGTCCTCAAGGTTTGAAGCTAAGCAACGTGAAGGTGAACATTGCGCCTCTCCCTCATTGTCTTTGCACTCAAGGCTTATAAACCGCTCCTAGTGCCTCTCTCTTGGCGAGGTGGGACTAAAAATCTGCTTACTAAGATACTCTAGTACCGGTTCATGCCATGAGCCGGTACTATAGGTGCCTAGCCTGATAACAGCCTGACACAGCATCATTAGTACCGGTTCGTGGCATGAACCAGTACTATAGGTTGCCCACGAACCGGCACTAATGATCTCCGCCCGCCTAGCCGTTGGAACCGGTACGGTACTAATTGTCCAGTTTGTACACGAAGTGCATTCAGGTCAAAAAAATGCAATGCCTTTGTACATGCTATGTGGGTGAAATGATGATACCATGCCAACTTTTAACATTTTCAGAGTTCATTTTGTAGTGCTTTTCAAATGATGTTAAAAAATGCATTGACCATCATTGATCTTTTTGTGTACAATTTAAATTGTCAATAGGAGTCCTCACCGGTTTAGGAACTGGTGATGACTCCTATTGCAGCCACAAATCCTACACATAGAGTTCAATGAAGACCAAGTGATTGTGATAGTTTGAGAAATAACATATTTAAGATGGTAAAATATCTGTTAGACAAGCGAGGTGGGACTAAAAAAACGCTATAGAACAAAGTGAGTAGAACCCTTTTGTACCGGTTCGTTGCACGAACCGGTACTAAAGGTTCTGGTGGGCCCACAGCCTAACCACAACGTGCAATAGCCTCTTTAGTACCGGTTCGTGCCATGAACCGGTACTAAATGTTCACCATGAACCGGTAGTAATGATCGCCGCCGGCCTAGCCTCTGGAACCGGCACTAATGGTCCCATTAGTGCCGGTTCAGCTGCAAACCGGGACTAATGATCTCTACATTTGACCCTTTTTCTACTAGTGATAGGAATAACAAAAGAAAAGACCACAATGTTTGCATAACACGCAGTGAAAGAATCGCCATGCATGCACGGAGACGAACATTCATGCACTTAGTAGTAGTTGATGGCCCGGCAGTTCTTCCTGATTTGTCCCTGGTCGCCGGTCTTGACCTCGATGCCGGCCATCTTCACCATGGCCTTCTCGAACCTGTCCTCACACCACCCGGGGATGTTGGCGTTGTCCACCACCATCCTCGCCGTTTCATCCGACGTTAGGACCGCCGCCGGGAGGCGAGGAGCAAGTGCCGGCGAAGAGGAGGAGGGTGGTCAGGGGAGACGGCCGGAGGAGAAGCAATGGGGGTGCGGGGAGGTGTGGGTGGCATGACGGGAGTGGGGAGGAGGAGGCGGCGGCGGATTGGTATGTATAAGAAATATTTTAGGTCAAATAAGCCACGATTTGTACCCGTGTATAAGGAACTCTTTGACGAGTGGCCTGGGTCGGGAACTCGGTAAAACCATCTACATGGTGGAAAGAAAAACGAAAAATGTATGACGAAAACTATGCCAAGTTCCATAATGCGCGAGTTCGGCAAATTTAGTCTGCCGTAACGGAGTACACAACTACCCTTGTCGCCAGGAACTCAGCGTAGTCGGTATGAGCCGAGTTTATTTTGGTTGTCGAGTTCCCATTACCCAGCTCTCAACAACTGCATGCATTTGTCGAGTCAGGCACGCGAAACGTACTCGATCGCTAACGTTTTTTTTTTCTTGTAGTCTTGTAGAGCTTCCCTGATTTGACTCTCGGCAACGACCAATTATCCATTAGTGGGGGTTGATATGGCATGTTCGAAGATGCAAAATCTTTGTTCAGAACATGTTACAAGAAAATTCTAACTTTATTTTCCCAACCGAAAGAACATTGGCTTGCAGCACAGTTACACTTTTAGACGAACAATTCCATTGGCGAGAATTGGACTAGGGAATAACAAAAGAAAAGACAACAATGGTTGTTGGTTGATGCTAAAAGAATGCCCAAACTTTACAGCGGTAACTCGCTTGCAGGATGAAAACAAAGAATGGAGATGGAGTGATCCTTCACCATTCATGCACTTAGTAGTAGTTGATTGCGCGGCAGTTCTTCCTGATCTGTCCCTGGTTGCCGGTCTTGACCTCGATGCCGGCCATCTTGACCATGACCTTTTCGAACCTGTCCTCCCACCATCCGGGGATGTTGGCGTTGTCTACCACCATCCTCGCCGTCTCCTCCGACGTCAAAAGCGCCGCATCGGAGGTGAAGAGGACCGTGTGCGACAACACATTGTTGTAGTACTGCCTGTCCAGGTCGTTCGGGGTCACCACGTCCTGCATCACCGTGGGGTCGTTTCCGCCCGGGGCCGCGTCGGCGGGGCACTGGTCACGGAGGAATGCGGCGAGGCCTCCGTTGATATCGGAGGGGGCGTTGAGGCGGTCGGGCACGAAGGCGGAGCAGTGGGAGCGTCCAATGGTGTGCGCGCCAGAGAGGATTACCAGGTCCTCCGCGTCGAGGCCCTTGACGACGAAGCTGTCCACGAGGTCGCTGAGGTTGGATGTTGGCGGGACGAGGAACTTGAGCGGCTCGGAGGCGTTGGAGAAGGTACCGTCGCGGCGGCCGGACGGAACCTCGAAGTCCACCTTGCCGACGCTGAGGATGCAGGACGCGTCACGAGCCGCGAAGGCGATGATGTCGGCGCAGGAGACGACGTCCGGGCAGGCCGCCTCGAGGGCGTCTTTGATTGCGTCGATCAGCTCGAAGCCACGCAGGGAGGGGTTGTTGGGTGGGCTGAGCTTCTCCGGCGTCGGGCTGAACGGTGTCGGGTCCAGGAGGACAGAAGCGTCACAGCCCTAAGAGCGTGTTTGGCAATATTTGGGAAGGGGAATGGGAGTTTAGAGCAGGGAGTTGTATTGAGATTAGATATGGGATGAGTCGTTTTATTCCCAATCCTCTGTTTGGTGCATGATAGGAGTTATGTGCGAGGATTTGAGAAGAAGTTGTATTCCCTTGTTTGGTTCGTGGGAATTGACGAGGGAATAGACAAGGGAAGTTAATGTAAGTTATGATGAACGGTTAAGATTGACTCACTAAAACAATTCCCTACCAACTCCCACCCCCTCCCCTGTTAATAAAACGGTGGGAGTTGGAGCCTCAATTCCCATGACTATTCCCTTATGAATTCCCAATCCCTCAAACCAAACACAGCGTGTTTGGCAATATTTGGGAAGAGGAATGGGAGTTTAGAGCAGGGAGTTGTATTGAGATTAGACATGGGATGAGTCGTTTTATTCCCAATCCTCTGTTTGGTGCATGATAGGAGTTATGTGCGAGGATTTGAGGAAAAGTTGTATTCCCTTGTTTGGTTCGTGGGAATTGACGAGGGAATAGACAAGGGAAGTTAATGTAAGTTATGATGAACGGTTAAGATTGACTCACTAAAACAATTCCCTACCAACTCCCACCCCCTCCCCTGTTAATAAAACGATGGGAGTTGGAGCCTCAAGTCCCATGACTATTCCCTTATGAATTCCCAATCCCTCTAACCAAACAATAGATTTGAAGTCTCGTACCCCTTTAATTCCCATTCTCTAGCTGCAAATACCCCCAACCAAACACGCTGACAATAGATTTGAAGTCTCGTACCCCTTTAATTCCCATTCCCTACCTGCAAATACCCCCAACCAAACACGCTGTAAAGGTTATCGCCACCAACGACTCGACGTAATTAATCAACTCTGCGTACACGTTTGCATTGTGAATTCGTTTGTACTACTTTGTTGCAGTGAGTACGTACCTCGACGAAGCAGTCATGGAAGAGCATGCGGATCATGGCGGCACCATTGCCGGGGTTCTGGGAGATGGCCTCCATCATGATGCCCTTGACGACACCCTCCGCCTGGGGGCACCTGTCGTGGTAGAACCCGATCTGTAAAGGGCTGGCCTGGCACCCAACAACAAGGAGCAGCAGCAAGGCACACGCCACCAGAACATGCAGCTTCTCAGCACCAGCAGCCGCCATTGTTTCAGGCTAGCTCGAGTTCTTGACTAAGATTGGAAGATGAGAAGTGGGGGGTGATCGATAGGTGGGTCGGTAATGCCTGCTAGCTGCTGTATATAGGTGGGCATTCGAAGCATATGTTGCGAACCAGCCTTTGTGCTTCATGGGAACATTACTAGCTACGTACACCGGCCGGTAGTTGCCACCAATCGTCGACGTTCAGTTCGCAGTGGAATTAATCAGAGGGCGTCGGTAATGAATGATATGATACACAAATAGGGAGCACTAGTTCGTTAACCTTGAGATTTTAGAAGGTGAGAGCTCTCACTAACCCTGATGGTTACATGGGGTTGACTTGACTGATCTATGAATCGGCCATGTATAAGCTGGACTGGGGTTATCTATTTTGTACTAATGTACAGTAGCTAGACCAAGCAGCTGATTGATGTGGTCACGAGTGGCAGATGGGGACGCGTGTTTTCCTGGTTGTTGAGAGGTCAGGTTAGTTAAGAACGTTTCTTAACTAGGAGTATACTTCTAAGGACGTTTTCATGTCAAAAAAAGAAGTTAAGAACGTTTACTTTTGACCTTTGTCGGTGTGTGCGCGCTTCGTGTCTCAAATATGTCGGGGCTTCTACTTAGAGATGAATAAATACACACTAGTGAACATATAATGCTTGCACTAAACCTTTAATTAGTGACCCATCATTTTTAGTCCATGTCACCGGTAATTTACGCCACCATGAATACGTTTCTGGTGATCCGTCTGTATTTTCACACCTCACAAGTGTGTGGGGCTAAGTGTCGTGTGGTCTATGTGGCATGCCACTCATGCTGTCACTAGTCCCGGCGTGGCATCTAACTGGCACACCATTGGTATTCTTTGCAAACACATGAGGTGTCTATCATTCATTAATAGTACTTTTTTAGGGATATCATTCATTAATGGATAGAAAGAAATAAGATACATGGTTCCCCGGGCCAGCGTACACACAAGGCTAATCAAGGGAGACATGAGCACTGGGAGTGGGTTGCTCAGCCCAACATATATATAGTAGGAGAGCTGTGGCGGTAATTTATGTACTCCTTTGCCATTGGAGTCGGCCCAGAACCGTGCTTCTCCTTAGACCTGGAAGAATACATGCGTGGCTTAGGGTTTGTTGCCCTGTAGGAGCCACGGCTTGGGTTTATATGTATATGCGTTGACGTCATCCGATCCACTCTAGATGTCCATCGCGAGTCCCCTGTCCAACTATTTGGTTATACTTGTGATCATCTGATTCCGAAACCCAAACGACTTGTCTTTTCTTATTCTCAATCTCATTCTCATTCTCTTGCACTTCCTGTCATGTCTCTTTTGCTCCCCCACCCCCTCCCCTCGGTTCATATAATTTCTTATGTATTTGTCCCTGTTGTTTATGTCATGCTAACATCCAGATTAACTATAGATTTGATCGTTCCATGCGGTTGGCTCCTTTTCGCATTTCCATGTCCTGGTCACTCACTGTGCCCAAGTCGTATTTCGGCGCATAGACCTCAACAGCCGCCCAAGGAAACGGTCGGTCGGCGACCGGCATAAACTTTCTTCATCTGGTCCACAACATACAGAGATAAAATAAAACAATAGTGTATATGATTTATCCCTCGTCATTTATCTTTGTATGTTGTTGACTCCAGAAGAATCAAACAGTGTGATTGTATTTTTTTGTCCAAATCAATTTTTGTATATTATAAAATAGAAAACCGAGTCATTTACATTATTTTGGTTGCAAGATCCAGTCACATTTTTCCAAGGTTTATGTATCCTATATTCTACAATACCTCAACCCAAAGCAATTTAAGGTTATGCTTTCTGTTATTTTCTTTCCCATTCGTTAAATTTGACGGTAAGATCTTTTGTGGTTATTTTAATGTTAATACTCAATTTGACTTTGCATACTAGATGGACACCATGTCACTAATTCATGGCTAGAGACTACAATTTGACTGGCAGCACGTATATGAAGATTATGTGCTGATAATAGGACATGCTATAAACTATGGAATTATAACTCTGTGCTTTTTGTTTGTGCATACTCATATATATTGTGTCACGAGGAACTATTTATGCTTATTAATTAAAAAAATATTTAGTATTTACTACTTTGTCCCATAATGTAAGACATTTTTTGGCACTAGTGTAGTGTCAAAAAACATCTTACAATATGAGACGGAGGGAGTAGTTTATATTTTTACACTTAAATTTCAGCAGCAACTCGCGGGGATTTGTCTAGTTGATCCATGCAATCGTGGCAGGGGTTCAGATGTTAATCATGTAATGTTCAAAGGATCCAAGACCTCTGTTGAAAACATGCATGTTGCATACATCACTTTATTATCCCAAATACAAGGAAGAGTACTCTACAAAGAACGTTGGCTGACAGCGCAGTTACATGATGTACATGAACAATTCCGTTGATTAGAATTGAACAGAGGAATACCAAAAGAAAAGACGACAATGTTTGCATAACGCACAGTGAAAGAATCGCCATGCATGCACGTGGACGGATATTCAAGCACTTAGTAGTAGTTGATGGTCCGACAGTTCATCCTGGTTTGTCCCTGGTCGCCGGTCTTGGCCTCGATGCCGGCCATCTTCACCATGGCCATCTTGAACCTGTCCTCCCACCACCCGGGGATGTTAGTGTTGTCCAACACCATCCTCGCTGTTTCCTCTGACATTAGGAGCGCCGTCGGGAGGGGAGGAGCTAGTGCCAGTGAAGAGGAGGAGGGCGGTCAGGGGAGACGGCCGGACGAGAAGCAACGGGGGTGTGGGGAGGTGTGGGTGGCACGCACTAGTAGAAAACGGGGCAATGGTACAGCCCATTAGTCCCGGTTGAGTCCAGAACCGGGACCAATGGGGGCATTGGACCCGGTTCGTGAGCCCAGGTGGCAGCCGGGCCACGTGGGCGATCGGTCCCGGTTCGTTGGACCTTTTGGTCCCGGTTGGTGCGACGAACCGGGACCAATGGGTCTTGCTCCTGGCCCACCACCATTGGTCACGGTTGGAGACTTGAACCGGGACCAAAGGCTCCCCTTTAGTCCCGGTTCATATCACCAACCGGGACCAATGAGGTGCCTATATATACCCCCTCGCGTAAGAGCAGAGCACACTGCTCTGTTTTTTCTAGCTGAGAGGGGGAGAGGGCTTGGTGGTGCTCTAGCTCACCTCCTATGCACACAATGTGTTCGATGGAATGCCCGAGCCACACTAGTTAAGCTTTTCTCCTCTCGAAGCTCGAACTCGAAGCTCCATTTTCTCCGAGATTTGTCTAGGTATAGCGGTCCGTCACGTCCCGTCCCCATCGATCGCCCCCACCGATCTCGTCACCGGCACCACCGTGGTGAGCCTCTTGTTATGTCCATGCTTTTCTTACTTTTATTATTGCTTGTTATTATTGCTTTAGATATATATTTGTCTAATTTTTTTACGTTTATTATTGCTTGTTATTATATAGTGCGATGGTTTTGATATCCGCCCACGTGGCCCCTCGTCCTGTCTACGATTCGGATGTGGTATATTATCTTTAATTTATAACTATTTGTTTTAGTGTTTATGACAATTATGCCGACCAACCTGACATGCATAGATGTTTTTATATGTCTAGGAGGTTGTTGAACCGGAAATTCCAACCGACCCTCTTGTGGAGAGGTTAAATTTAGTTGAAGAGGAAAACATTTCCTTGAAGAAAAAATTGGAAAAAATGGAGGAGGAGAAGATGGAATTGGAGTTGCATGTTGCGGAAGTCGTCGATGATCACAAGATCAAGATGGACCCTATTGTCAAGAGGTTAAATTTAGTTGAAGAAGAAACAATTTCTTGAAGGAAAAAATAAAAAAATGAGGACGAGAAGATGATATTGGAGTTGCATGTTGTGGATGTCGTCGATGATCACAAGATCAAGATGGATGCAATGCGGTTGAAGATTAGAAAATATGCCATTCATACCGAGGCTTGGTATCATTATGCCATTGGATCAATTGTTACCTTGGTTGCGATTATGATCGCATTTGTTTTCGTATTGAAATGTTTTACAGAGTTTCAATGTATGATGAAAATTAATTAGATGCTCTGGAGAGCTATATGTTGTTAGATGAGAACTATGTATGTACTTTGGTTTTAATGTTCTGTAATGGTTTTTGACACACTTAATTATATATAATACACGCAGAGGAACCGGCAATGGATGTAAGGTGACAGACACACCTCCGAGTACATTAAGGGCATGCATGAGTTTCTGAATGCGGCTGAGGCAAACAAGCAGAATGGTTTTATTTGTTGTCCATGCACTAAATGTGGGAATACGATGTCTTATTCTAACTGGAAAATCCTTCACTCCCACCTGCTTTACAAGGGTTTCATGCCACACTATAATGTTTGGACGAGGCACGGAGAAATAGGGGTTATGATGGAAGACGACGAAGAAGAAGAGTACGATGACAACTATGTGCCCCCTGAATGCGGTGATGCTGCAATGGGGGGAGCTGGTGAAGATCAAGAGGAACCAGATGATGTGCCCAATGATGCTACAACGGGTGAAGCTGCTGAAGATCAAGAGGAACCAGACGATGTGCCCGATGATGATGATCTCCGCCGGGTCATTGTCGATGCAAGGACGCAATGCGAAAGTCAAAAGGAGAAGCTGAAGTTCGATCGCATGTTAGAGGATCACAAAAAAGGGTTGTACCCCAATTGCGAAGATGGCAACACAAATCTCGGTATCGTACTTGAATTGCTGCAGTGGAAGGCAGAGAATGCTGTGGCTGACAAAGGATTTGAAAAGCTACTGAAAATAATGAAGAAGAAGCTTCCGAAGGATAACGAATTGCCCGACAGTACAAACGCAGCAAAGAAGGTCGTATGCCCTCTAGGATTGGAGGTGCAGAAGATACATGCATGCCCTAATGACTGCATCCTCTACCGCGGTGCATACAAGGATCTGAACGCATGCCCGGTATGCGATGCATTGCGGTATAAGATGAGACAAGATGACCCTAGAGATGTTGATGGCGAGCCCGCCAGGAAGAGGGTTCCGGTGAAGGTGATGTGGTATGCTCCTATAATACCACGGTTGAAACGTTTGTTCAGAAACGGACAGCATGCCAAGTTGATGCGATGGCACAGTGAGGACCGTAAGAAAGACGGGAAGTTGAGAGCACTCGCTGACGGGTCGTAGTGGAGAAAAATTGAGAGAAAGTATTGAGAGGAGTTTGCAAAGGACCCAAGGAACGTATGGTTTGCTTTAAGCGCGGATGGCATTAATCCTTTCGGGGAGCATAGCAGCAATCACAGCACCTGGCCCGTGACTCTATGTATGTATAACCTTCCTCCTTGGATGTGCATGAAGCGAAAGTTCATTATGATGCCAGTTCTCATCCAAGGCCCTAAGCAACCCGGCAACGACATTGATGTGTACCTAAGGCCATTAGTTGAAGAACTTTTACAGCTGTGGAATGGAAACGGTCTAGGTGCGTGGGATGAGCACAGACAGGAGGAATTTAACCTAAAGGCGTTGCTGTTCGTGACCATCAATGATTGGCCCGCTCTCAGTAACCTTTCGGGACAGACAAACAAAGGATACCACGCATGCATGCACTGTTTAGATGACACTAAAAGTATTTACCTGGACAAATGCAGGAAGAATGTGTACCTGGGCCATCGTCGATTTCTTCCGACCAACCATCAATGTCGAAAGAAAGGCAAGCATTTCAAAGGCGAGGCAGATCACCGGAAGAAGCCCGCCATGCGTACCAGTGATCACGTACTTGCTATGGTCAATGATTTACACATAATCTTTGGAAATGGCCCCGGTGCACTATCTGTTCCGAATGATGCTGAGGGACACGCACCCATGTGGAAGAAGAAATCTATATTTTGGGACCTACCCTACTGGAAATACCTAGAGGTCCTGATGGCTTCTCGCCCCTCGTTGGTTACCCCAAGTGGAAGGTTTGAGATGCAGTGTAGCGGTAGTTTTCCCTTGGCAAGATACCAAGGATCGAATTCCCCTGAGACTCCAAGGTTCAACAAGAAGGTGTCAACTGCTAACAGCGCCAGATATTTAGAAATCAACTGGACCTGCACACAGATACAAATAACTTTGCTCCCAACGAGTACAGAGAGGTTGTCAGTCCCTCCGGCCTTGTCGTTTACAAAGGATCAAACACAAGAGATAATAGTGATATGTATAACTGCAACTAGTAAGTAAAAACAGAAAGTAAATAGCGGATGTGATCAGTGATGGTAATATGGACCGGGGTCCCATGATGTTCACTAGTGATGTCTCTCTCCCAAAAGACGATAAAACAGCTATGTGAGGTAAACGAATTACAGCTGGGCAATTGACAGAATTATGTGCGTAAACCAATGCTAACTATGCTGCAAGAAAGGTAGAGGTTCAAAGCATGGGCGGTACGCCAAGGTAAGTAGACCGAAATCCATCTGAATCTACTACTAATCATCCACCTTGAGATATCTATCCAGAACATCTCGCTGGTATTAAGTTGCGAGTCCCACCCATAGTGTAAACTCAAAGCAACAGACAACTACATGAAAAGAACTTTGCGTAAAGTAAACAATCCTTGCACCCGCAAGTACAAGCACCGTTGTTTTCCCCCTTGTGGCAACAGCACATCCCCTAGACTCATGTTTCTGTCACTCAAGCTAGTCATCGAGGGGCATGAACCCACAATCAAGCATAACGTTCCCTCTTGGAGTTACTACCTACTACTTGGCCAAAGCAATAAACAGCAACGGAGAACATGCAAGAATTACTCAAGAACATAAATATAAAAGAGGTAAATCAAATATATTACTCAAACACAATCTGGACATAATCTCATAATCCATCGGATCCCAGCAAACTCATCATAGCAACAGCATAAGGATTACATATGTGCCTCGATCATGTAGGGCAGCTCACGAGGTCTAATTAGTGAAGAACAAAAAGGGGAGGAGAACATCACATAGCTACTGGTCATGGACCCATGGTCCAAGGGAGACTACTCACAACTCATCCGGGAGGCGTCCATGGTGGCGGAGAGGCTCCCGGTGGTGATCCTCCCCTCCGGCAGGGTGCCGGGAAGAGTTCTCCTGGTGCTCCCGATCTTGGAAGCGCGGCGGCGGCGGAACAGAGATGAGATCGCGAAAAAGGGTTCCGTCCTTGAGGGTTTCGGGACGCGGTGTAAATATATGCCAAAGGGGGGCATCAGAGGGGGCCTGGGGGGCCCAGGCGCCCTGGCGGCGCGGCCTAGGGGGGGGCGCGCCCCTGGCCGCCTGGAGGCCCCCCTCCAGCCCTACTTTGGCCGCATGGAAGCTTCCGGAACGCTGATTTTTTATATATTTTTCCCGGAATTTTTCTGGCAGTTTACGTAATGGGAAAACCTGAAATACAAAAACAGCAGAAAACAGAAACTGGCACTGGGGTGCACTGAGTTAATAGGTTAGTCCAAATATGATCAAAAGTGTATGGAAGTGCATAAATATCATAGCAATATCACACAAAAGAGGCATGGAGCAAGCAGAAATTATAGATACGTTTTGGACGTATCAGGTCCGCTCTTCAATCGACGTGATGCACGTGACGAAGAACCTTTGCGTGAACCTGCTAGGCTTCTTGGGTGTGTATGGAAAGACAAAAGATACACCTGAGGCACGGGAGGACCTACAACGTTTGCACGAAAAAGATAGCATGCCTTCGAAGCAGTATGAAGGTCCTGCCAGCTACGCTCTTACGAAAGAAGAGAAATAAATCTTCTTTGAATGTCTGCTCAGTATGAAGGTCCCGACTGGCTTCTCGTGGAATATAAAGGGAATAATAAATATGCCAGAGAAAAAGTTCCAGAACCTAAAGTCTCATGACTGCCACGTGATTATGACGCAACTGCTTTCGGTTGCATTGAGGGGGCTTCTACCGGAAAATGTCCAATTAGCCATTGTGAAGCTATGTGCATTCCTCAATGCAATCTCTCAGAAGGTGATTGATCCAGAAATCGTACCAAGGCTAAGGAGTGATGTGGTGCAATGTCTTGTCAGTTTCGAGCTGGTGTTCCCACCATCCTTCTTCAATATCATGACGCACGTCCTAGTTCATCTAGTCGACGAGATTGTCATTCTGACGCCCGTATTTCCACACAATATGTTCCCCTTTGAGAGGTTCATGGGAGTCCTAAAGAAATATGTCCATGACCACGCTAGGCCAGAAGGAAGCATCTCCATGGGCCATCAAACAGAGGATGTCATCGGGTTTTGTGTTGACTTCATTCCTGGCCTTAATAAGATAGGTCTCCCTAAATCGCGGTATGAGGGGAGACTGACTGGAAAAGGCGCGCTTGGAAGGGACTCAATAATATGCAGGGACGGATATTCTTGGTCTCAAGCACACTACATAGTTCTACAGAACTCTACCTTGGTGACCCCGTATGTCGATGAACACAAGAACAGTGTGCGCTCCAAACACCCGGAGCAGTGCAACGACTGGATTACATGTGAACACATCAGGACTTTCAGCAGTTGGTTGGAAACACGTCTTAGAGGTGACAACACTGTTTGTGATGAGCTATACTTGTTGTCCAGGGGACCATTTTTGACTGTATTGATTTACAAAGGATACGAGATAAATGGGAATACACTTTACACGATTGTCCAAGATCAAAAGAGCACCAACCAAAACAATGGTGTCCGCTTTGATGCAACAACCGAGAGGGGAAAGAACACATATTATGGTTACATAGTGGACATATGGGAACTTGACTACAGACATGATTTGAAGGTCCCTTTGTTTAAGTGCAAATGGGTCAATCTGTCAGGAGGCGGGGTACAGGTAGACCCATAGTACGGAATGACAACCGTGGATCTGAAAAATCTTGGGTACACTGACGAACTGTTCGTCCTAGCCAATGATGTGGCACAGGTTATCTATGTGAAGGACATGTCTACCAAACCGAGAAAAAGAAAAGATAAGGAAGCGAATACATCATACGATGAGCCAAAGGGCCACATAGTTCTTTCAGGAAAAAGGGACATCCTGGGAGTGGAGGGCAAGACAGACATATCTGAAGATTATGAAAAGTTTCATGAAATTCCTCCCTTCAAAGTCAAGGCTGACCCAAGCATCCTGATAAATGATGAAGATTATCCATGGTTATGGCGCAATAAGCAAATGACACAAGCGAAGGAAAAGTAAAGACTTTTTTCCGCAACTATTATGATGATACCATGCCAACTTTGTAACAAACGAGTATGATATCATTGTCCATTTTGTACATGCACATGCTATGCCAACCTTTTCAGAGTTCATTTGAAAACTATAAGGTCGAATTTTCTCTATAGGTGCATCTATGTTCATTTTTTTAGTAAAGTTAACCACAAACTTGTGATTCACACAAATTTCAAAGAATTCAAATTTTAACTATTCAAATTTGAAAACTAATGGCACTAACAGAAAGTTTATAATTTGAACTGGGACTAAAGGGCTAGGGCATTAGTACCGACCCTTTATTCCCGGTTCAAGAACCGGGACAAAAGGCCCTTACGAACCGGGACAATAGGCCCATTCTCTACTAGTGCTAGTGATTCACACAATTTACAAATAATTTTTTTGACTATTCAAATTTGAATACTACTAGCACTAACAGAAAGTTTGTAATTGGTTTTACCTAAAGCAATAATATTCACAAAGAAACTCTAAATACAGCAAAAAATAACTCAGAAATAAATAAAGCAGAAAAGGAAAAAAACTACATTAAAAAAATTGGGCGCTGCCCAGTGAGCCTGCAAGGCCTGCGACCTAGCATGCAGGACTATAAGGCCCAGCAGGCTCACAGGGCAGCGCGCAAAGTTAGGCCCAAAAGCCTGCAATAGAGAGGAGTTCAATACAGCCCCCGCAGTGGGGCTTATAAACAACTCCAAGCCCCTGTCAACTAGCGAGGTGGGACTAAAGATTTTGGCCGCGGGGCAGCACAAGGCCTTTGGTCCCGGTTGGTGGCACCAACCGGGACTAAAGGGGGGGTATTGGTCCCGGTTCGTGGCACCAACCGGGACCAATGCCCCCCTTTAGCCCCGGTTGGTGCCACCAACCGGGACCAAAGGTCTCTCCTTCCCGCCCTTTGGGCTGCTGAAAAGAGATCTTTGGTCCCGGTTGGTGGCTCCAACCGGGACTAAAGGAGGCATTGGTCCCGGTTGGTGCCACGAACCGGGACCAATGACTTTGCTATATAAACCAGCACTTAGCGTTTTTCAGATTTCATCTTCAGTTGCTCCTCCTCGCCGTCGCCGTGCCCTGCCCCGTCGTCGTCGACGTGCAGCCCCGCGCCTCTCCGAATTCGTCGGCCCATCGTCGTCGCCCCGCGCCGCCCCATCGCTGCCCGCTCCTCGGCGCCATCGCCTCCCCGCGCTGGCCCCCTCCTCGCCGTCTCCTCCCCGCGCCGACCCCCACCTCGTCGTCGCCTCCCCGCGCCGCCTCTTCCTCAGCCCAGCCCCGACCTCGCCGTCCCCAGTGAGTCCCCGCGCCCCTGCCCTGCCCCCGCCGCCGCCGTGGATGTGGCCGCCGTGGCCCCACCTTTGATATATACATGTTTTTTTTCTGCATA
>LR738712.1:734162523-734192709 GCA_902687465.1 Secale cereale
ATATATATATATATATATATATATATATATATATATATATATATGATGTTTTTTTTCTGCATATGACCTCGCCGCGAAGTGAAGGACTGGCTTGAAGGGTTGAAAGCACAGAGACATCCACCTCCGGAGGAGAAGATAGATCCGATGAAAGCAAAGCGCACTCTGGCTTCCCTAAAGAAACCTGCGAAGTGTCCGCCGAAAGACAACTATGACCGCATTATTGAAAAGCCATTTCACAAAGCGAAGCGGTTGGGAAGTACTAGAAGTGATCAAAGGTTAGCAGAAGGACAAGCTGGGAAACAAATTGCCCAGCTCGGCGAACAAGCGGACCAATCGTGCCCCCCGCTCAAGGTGTCTAGCGACATCGTCGCTAATGATCCGAGGATGGTGCCTGGTTATAGCAATCTTGGAGATTACCTACCCGATGATGTACATTATGATTTCTTGGAGGTGCAGATATAAAGATACGAGTACGGGAAGCCTCTCGTCAAAGATGAAAGATCTCTATCAACGATGATGCGAAGATTGCATGATTGGTACTTGAAAATCTGCAAAGAGCCTGGGGGAGGGACAGTTTGTATGTGACAGTTAAACCGGAGCATGACCTCGTTGGAATTGAACTATTGCCTATTCCATTTGTGGAGTTCTATCAGTTTTTTAATCAATTGGCCCTCGATAAAGCAACGGTCACCTGCTACTGTCTGTAAGTAGTACTACTTCTGTCATTAAGTCTCTCTATATAGCTCAGCTCTTTCATTGCATGTATTTATAATTATCCTCACTATATTATGCAGATGAAGATCGTCGAATTGAAGAAAAGACAAGTCGGTGATATTGGGTTCATTAACACATACCTCATAGATGCAACTGAGGTTAAATTGCGTGCCTCAGATACCGAGGCCAACTTGCTATGATCGTTGGTAGTAAATGAAAACAAAGATATAATACTCTTTCCTTACAACTTCAAGTGAGTGTTACTGTCTTGTGCATATTCGGTTTCCTTTATATATTAGTCAAGGATATAGTAATGTAATTGATGAGTTCATGCATGTGTGCGCAGCTTCCACTATATTCTCCTAGAGATTATGCTTGAGCAGGGAGTAGTTGATACGTCCAAAACGTATCTATAATTTCTGCTTGCTCCATGCCTCTTTTATGTGATATTGCTATGATATTTATACACTTCCATACACTTTTGATCATATTTGGACTAACCTATTAACTCAGTGCACCCCAGTGCCAGTTTCTGTTTTCTGCTGTTTTTGTATTTCAGTTTTCCCATCACGTAAACTGCCAGAAAAATCCCGGAAAAATTATATAAAAAATCAGCGTTCCGGAAGCTTCCACACGGCCGAAATAGGGCCGAAGGGGGGCCACCAGGGCTCCAGGAGCCCTGGTGGCGCGGCCCCCCTCCTAGCCGCGCCGGGGGTGGGGGGGGCGCCTGGGCCCCCCAGGTCTCCGCTGATGCCCCCCTTTGGCATATATTTAACACGCGTCCCGAAACCCTCAAGGACGGAACCCTTTTTCGTGATCTCATCACTGTTCCGCCGCCGCGCCGCTTCCAAGATCGGGAGCACCAGGAGAACTCTTCCCGGCACCCTGCCGGAGGGGAGGATCACCACCGGGAGCCTCTCCACCACCATGGACGCCTCCCGGATGAGTTGTGAGTAGTCTCCCTTAGACCATGGGTCCATGACTAGTAGCTATGTGATTTTCTCCTCCCCTTCTTTTGCTTCACTAATTAGACCTCGTGAGCTGCCATACATGATCGAGGCACATATGTAATCCTTATGCTGTTGCTATGTTGAGTTTGCTGGGATCCGATGGATTGTGAGATTATGTTCAGATTGTGTTTGAGTAATATATTTGATTTACCTCTTTTATATTTATGTTCTTAAGTAATTCTTGCATGTTCTCCATTGCTATTTATTGCTTTGGCCAAGTGGTAGGTAGTGACTCCAAGAGGGAACGTTATGCTTGATTGTGGGTTCATGCCCCTCGATGACTAGCTTGAGTGACAGAAACATGAGTCTAGGGGATGTGCTGTTGCCACAAGGGGGAAAACAACGGTGCTTGTACTCGCGGGTGCAAGGATTGTTTACTTTACGCAAAGTTCATTTAATGCAGTTGTCTGTTGGTTTGAGTTTACACTATGGGTGGGACTCGCAACTTAATACCAGCGAGATGTTCTGGATAGATATCTCAAGGTGGATGATTAGTAGTAGATGCAGATGGATTTCGGTCTACTTGCCTTGGCGTACCGCCCATGCTTTGAACCTCTACCTTTCTTGCAACATAGTTAGCATTGGTTTGCGCACATAATTCTGTCAATTGCCCAGCTGTAATTCGTTCACCTCACATAGCTGTTTTATCGTCTTTTGGGAGAGAGACATCACTAGTGAACATCATGGGACCCCGGTCCATATTACCATCACTGATCACATCCGCTATTTACTTTCTACTTTTACATACTAGTTACAGTTTTACCTATCACTATTATCTCTTGCGTTTGATCCTTTGTAAACGACAAGGCCGGAGGGATTGACAACCTCTCTGTACTCGTTGGGAGGAAAGTTATTTGTATCTGTGTGCAGGTCCAGTTGATTGCTAATATCTGGCGCCGTTAGCAGTTGACTCCTTCTTGTTGAACCTAGGAGTCTCAGGGGAAATCGATCCTTGGTATCTTTGCCAAGGGAAAACTACCGCTACACTGCATCTCAAACCTTCCACTTGGGGTAACCAACGAGGGGCGAGAAGCCATCAAGCAAAGTTTTCTGGCGCCGTTGCCGGGGACTCCACTCTTCAAGATAGGGGAGTTGCACGCTATCTTTTACCTTTGCTTTTCAGTCTTGTTAGTTTACCTTTCAGTTTTGCTTTAGTATCTTTTATCGAAAATCACAAAAATAGTTATCTTGCTTGCTTGCTGCTATGGGTTCCACCGAGAACACCAAGTTGTGTGACTTCACTAGTCATAACAACGATGACTTTATCTGCACACCTATCACTACACCTGCCACTTCAACACCTTCTTATGAAATTAAACCTGCTTTACTGCACTTAGTTATGAAAGATCAATTCTCCGGTGCTGGAGATGATGCTGCTTTACACTTAAACAATTTTGTTGAACTCCGTGATATGCAAAAGTACCAAGAAATAGATGGTAATATTGTTAAGCTTAAGGTTTTTCCTTTCTCCTTGAGAGGAGGAGCTAAAATATGGTTTCAATCTTTGCCTAGAAATAGCATAGATTCATGGGACAAATGCAAAGATGCTTTTATTGGAAAATACTATCCACCTGCTAAAATTATCCAGCTAAGGAGTAACATAATGAATTTAAAACAATTGGATAGTGAACACGTTGCCCAAGCTTGGGAACGTATGAAATCTCTTGTCAAGAACTGCCCTACTCATGGTTTGACTACTTGGATGGTTAACCAAACTTTTTATGCAGGCTTGAACTTTACCTCGCGGAACTCTTGTTAGATTCGGCCGCGGGAGGAACCTTTATGTCCACTACACTTGGTTCTGCCATGAAGCTTCTCGATGAGATGATGACCAATTATTCCCAATGGCACACCGAACGTGCTCCAACAGGTAGGAAGGTAAACTCTGTCGAGGAGATTTCCTCCCTAAATGAAAAAGTTGACTTGATCATGTCTCTACTTTCGAAGCAATCTTCTATTGATCCTCGTGATGTTCCTTTAAATTCTTTGATTGCTCAAGAACAAGTAGATGTGAACTTTATCTCTAGAAACAATTTTAATAACAATGCTTATAGGAGTAACTTTGGTAGCAATCCTAGACCGTTCCCCTCTAATTCTTATGGGAACAACAATGCTTATCCTAGCATCAAGAACTCCACTACTGAACTAGAGATTATGCTTAAAGATTTCATCACTACCCAAAAAGCCTTTAATAAGAGTGTAGAAGAAAAACTAAACAAACTAGATGATCTCTCTTCGAAGGTAGACAATTTAGCCCATGAGGTAGAATTGCTTAAAATTAGAACTTCTCCTCTTGAGGAGAGGAAGGTCACTCCTATGAATGCTATTCAAGTGCAAATTAATGAAAACATTAGGATGTTGGCTAAACTTAAAGAGAGATGGGCTAGAGAAAGGGAGGAATAAGATAGAATTAAGAGCCTTCCTACCCACCACACTGTTGCTACTATCCAAGTTGTTGAGGATATCCAAACTCTTAGCACCCAATGCACTCCTGGTCCCATTGGACCTATTAATGGTGATGCTATGACCATAGAAACTACCAAACAAGTGAACCTAAAGGACACCACTACCACTTTACTTGATAGTAGTGACCTTGATTTTGATAATTGCACCCTTACCGAAGTTATTGATTTCCTTCACAAGATGTCTAGAGATCCCCGCACTAGCACGCTTAACCTTGCCTTCACGGAGCATATCACTAATGCTCTCATCAAAGCTAGGGAGGAGAAACTTAGAGTAGAAGCCTCCATACCTAGAAAGCTAGAAGATGGTTGGGATCCTATGATTAAAATTAAGTTGAATAACTTCTCTTGCTATGCTTTATGTGATGTTGGAGCTAGTACCTCTGTTATGCCCAAAAGAATATATGGTATGCTTAAATTGAAACCTTTTGATTCATGTTCTTTTGGTGTTCGTCTCGTTGATTCTTCCATAAAGAAACCTTTGGGGAGGATCGACGATGTTCTTATCATTGTCAATGACAATTACATTCCCGTTGATTTTACTATTATGGATATTGAATGTGAACCTTCTTGTCCAATTATTTTGGGACGTCCTTTTCTACGCACCGTTGGTGCTATCATTGACATGAAAGAGGGGAATATAAAATTCCAATTTCCTCTCAAGAAAGGGATGGAACACTTCCCTAGAAAGAAGATTAAGTTACCTTTTGAGTCCGTTATACGGGCTAGCTATTCTTTTACTCTTGATACAACTTGATCTCTATGCATTATGCCTAGCTTAAAGGCATAAAAGAAAGCGCTTTTGGGAGGCAGCCCACAATGAATAAAATTTTATTTTGCTTTTGTTGTGTCTTGATGTTGTTACTACAGTAGCATCACCATTGTATCTTTACTTTTCAACTTTGTGCCAAGTGTAGCCTCTGATTGCAAGAAAGTTCAAAAGTTGTGACGTGCTGTCCAGGAAACAGATTCTGTCCTTGGACAGAAAAATTCGTATAAAATCACCAGTTCATTTTTTTGGTCTGAATTTTTTTGACAGCGTGCTCTATACAATTGTCTTTCGGGCTTCCGTTCTGAGTTTTTTTATTAGAGTTGCAGAAGGGCCCCGAAAAAATCACTTACTACCTGCTGGTCTGTTTTTCACAGATTCTGTCCGTTTTGCCTTTCCTTCGTTTTGCAAACCTTGAGCTTGCTTTTTCTTTGCAAAAACCTTTTGGCAATCTTGAGAAACAGTAGACCTTCAAGAATATCCTTATTTACAGCAAGGAACAATTATTTTATTATGGGTACTAACCTCGCTAATCAGATTATGATGAGTTATGTATGAAGGTAGTTTTCAAGTGTGCGAGGGAAGATGATAAAAAGATTCAGGAGTGTCAAACGCTCAAGCTTGGGGATGCCCCCATGCACCCCAAGAAATATTCAAGGAGACTCAAGCGTCTAAGCTTGGGGATGCCCCCGTGCATCCCCTTCTCCATCAACATTATCAGTTCGTCTTTCGTTCCACTATATTTTTATCACTTCATGATTCTGTGCTATGCTTGGAGCATCTTGCTTTTAGTTTCCTTTTTAGTTTTCTTTAGCTTTGCTTTCTTTTCATAACGAGTTGGAACTCAGCTTTCTTTGTGTGGGAGAGAAACACGCTCAACTTCAACCTAGAACATAGCATAGAATTTTCATGTCTATCTTTGCTGTGTGTGTTCTTGGTCTTTCAATAGCTACTATCATGCTCAGCTCTTAGTTTTCATGCTTATCTTTTTAAAGAGCTTTTATTTAGTTGGTCGCTGGAACTCTCTTTATTTATCATGTTTATCTTGTTAAGAGAGTTGGCTTCTGTTGCACTGGTCGATATGTCTATGATAAAAATGCTACGTGCATAATGGTGCTTAGTAGTTCATGTTTTCTTATGGTTAGTCTCAAATAGCTGGGGGGTTCCCAATGTGTTATTGGAGTACCAACATGATTTGTTTGCCTATGATGTGGTATGGTTTCGCGATATCTTCCTTCAAGAATTTATTTTGATTGACTTGGCGTATGCTCACGCATATTTAAGACTGTAAAGAAAGTCTGTCAAGCCTTGATGATCTTTTATTTCTGAGTAGCGATATAACTTCCATGCCTGATTCAATGTTGCTTTGTCGCTCTGCATGATTATGACCGTCATTGCTCTCTTAGTTGGTCGCTCCCAGTCTTTTGCTAACCTCCACCTGTACTAAGCGGACTGACTGCTTGTGCATCCAAAATCCTTTAAACCAGTTATGCCATATGAGTCCACCATACCTTCCTATACATGGTATTTACCTGCCATTCCTAACGAAGACTTTCATGTACCATCTCGAAATTATTCAAAAAAAAAGCATTTCTATTTTGTGCCTCTGTTTAGTTCATGAGGAAGTAGTAGTTAATTCATGATCTTTTTAAGTTGGACAAGCTTCACCCCGGGATTGCATGTCTAGTGTGCAAACCCATAATACGAGAAGGAACTGGCATAGAGTGCGCCCGGCTCATTAAAAAATAATATAAACAAACAAACCCTCCTTCACGCTCTGTTCATGAGAAATCAGAAAACTTTGGCAGTGATAAACAAAGGAGATTAAGAGGATGTGATCGTCCTCATTCGGGAGCCGTTCCTCGAAACTTGTCCAGCTCAAGAAGTAATTGAGTTATCTGCTAGCATTCGTTGACGAAACATGCATAATCTAAAAAAATTTATTACTTCTGTTTTTAAAACCAAGAGCTCTGGTACATGCTTTGTCTTTGTTTCCGACCACGGGTTTTCAACCTTGCCAACAAAAGCCACGGTTCGAGAGTCTCCACCTTCTTTAAAGCACCAAGTACTGAGAGCATGATTGTCATTCTGAGTGTAATGTGCATTGTCCCAAAGTACCATTGTCTTTTGCATGATTGTGATATCGTTTATTCTGAAATCATTGTATCTAGTCATCACTTAAACCTTGGAGGTGCCCCTCCATTTATGTTTTTCTTCACTAAAGGGGGCAAGCGAGATATCACTTTATCATATTCGCACACCATGCTCATTACAAATCTATTTGATGTTTCAGTATCATATTGTAAAACTTTCAGTTCTTTGTGATTTTCTCATAAGGCAACTTAATTACTACAGATTCATTGTCCCAGTAAGCTTTTGTCATGTGACTATGAAAAGTCCTTATATGGTTAATAGCATGTCACCACAAAAATTATGCTTGTTATTATTTACCTACTCGAGGACGAGCAGGAATTAAGCTTGGGGATGTTGACACGTCCAAAACGTATCTATAATTTCTGCTTGCTCCATGCCTCTTTTGTGTGATATTGCTATGATATTTATACACTTCCATACACTTTTGATCATATTTGGACTAACCTATTAACTCAGTGCACCCCAGTGCCAGTTTCTGTTTTCTGCTGTTTTTGTATTTCAGTTTTTCCCATCACGTAAACTGCCAGAAAAATCCCGAAAAAATTATATAAAAAATTAGCATTCCGGAAGCTTCCACACGGCCGAAGTAGGGCCGGAGGGGGACCACCAGGGCTCCGGGTGCCCTGGTGGCGCGACCCCCCTCCTGGCCGCGCCGGGGGGGCGCCTGGCCCCCCAGGTCTCCGTTGATGCCCCCCTTTGGCATATATTTAACACGCGTCCCGAAACCCTCGAGGACGGAACCCTTTTTCACGATCTCATCTCTGTTCCGCCGCCGCCGTGCTTCCAAGATCGGGAGCACCAGGAGAACTCTTCCCGGCACCCTGCCGGAGGGGAGGATCACCACCGGGAGCCTCTCCACCACCATGGACGCCTCCCGGATGAGTTGTGAGTAGTCTCCCTTGGACCATGGGTCCATGACCAGTAGCTATGTGATGTTCTCCTCCCCTTCTTGTGCTTCACTAATTAGACCTCGTGAGCTGCCCTACATGATCGAGGCACATATGTAATCCTTATGCTGTTGCTATGTTGAGTTTGCTGGGATCCGATGGATTGTGAGATTATGTTCAGATTGTGTTTGAGTAATATATTTGATTTACCTCTTTTATAATTATGTTCTTAAGTAATTCTTGCATGTTCTCCGTTGCTATTTATTGCTTTGGCCAAGTGGTAGGTAGTGACTCCAAGAGGGAACGTTATGCTTGATTGTGGGTTCATGCCCCTCGATGACTAGCTTGAGTGACAGAAACATGAGTCTAGGGGATGTGCTGTTGCCACAAGGGGGAAAACAACGGTGCTTGTACTCGCGGGTGCAAGGATTGTTTACTTTACGCAAAGTTCATTTAATGCAGTTGTCTGTTGGTTTGAGTTTACACTATGGGTGGGACTCGCAACTTAATACCAGCGAGATGTTCTGGATAGATATCTCAAGGTGGATGATTAGTAGTAGATGCAGATGGATTTCGGTCTACTTGCCTTGGCGTACCACCCATGCTTTGAACCTCTACCTTTCTTGCAACATAGTTAGCATTGGTTTGCGCACATAATTCTGTCAATTGCCCAGCTGTAATTCGTTCACCTCACATAGCTGTTTTATCGTCTTTTGGGAGAGAGACATCACTAGTGAACATCATGGGACCCCGGTCCATATTACCATCACTGATCACATCCGCTATTTACTTTCTGCTTTTACATACTAGTTACAGTTTTACCTATCACTATTATCTCTTGCGTTTGATCCTTTGTAAACGACAAGGCCGGAGGGATTGACAACCTCTCTGTACTCGTTGGGAGGAAAGTTATTTGTATCTGTGTGCAGGTCCAGTTGATTGCTAATATCTGGCGCCGTTAGCAGTTGACTCCTTCTTGTTGAACCTAGGAGTCTCAGGGGAAATCGATCCTTGGTATCTTTGCCAAGGGAAAACTACCGCTACACTGCATCTCAAACCTTCCACTTGGGGTAACCAACGAGGGGCGAGAAGCCATCAAGCAAAGTTTTCTGGCGCCGTTGCCGGGGACTCCACTCTTCAAGATAGGGGAGTTGCACGCTATCTTTTACCTTTGCTTTTTAGTCTTGTTAGTTTACCTTTCAGTTTTGCTTTAGTATCTTTTATCGAAAATCACAAAAATAGTTATCTTTCTTGCTTGCTGCTATGGGTTCCACCGAGAACACCAAGTTGTGTGACTTCACTAGTCATAACAACGATGACTTTATCTGCACACCTATCACTACACCTGCCACTTCAGCACCTTCTTATGAAATTAAACCTGCTTTACTGCACTTAGTTATGAAAGATCAATTCTCCGGTGCTGGAGATGATGCTGCTTTACACTTAAACAATTTTGTTGAACTCTGTGATATGCAAAAGTACCAAGAAATAGATGGTAATATTGTTAAGCTTAAGCTTTTTCCTTTCTCCTTGAGAGGAGGAGCTAAAATATGGTTTCAATCTTTGCCTAGAAATAGCATAGATTCATGGGACAAATGCAAAGATGCTTTTATTGGAAAATACTATCCACCTGCTAAAATTATCCAGCTAAGGAGTAACATAATGAATTTAAAACAATTGGATAGTGAACACATTGCTCAAGCTTGGGAACGTATGAAATCTCTTGTCAAGAACTACCCTACTCATGGTTTGACTACTTGGATGGTTATCCAAACTTTTTATGCAGGCTTGAACATTACCTCGCGGAACTTGTTAGATTCGGCCGCGGGAGGAACCTTTATGTCCACTACACTTGGTGCTGCCATGAAGCTTCTCGATGAGATGATGACCAATTATTCCCAATGGCACACCGAACGCGCTCCAACAGGTAGGAAGGTAAACTCTGTCGAGGAGATTTCCTCCCTAAATGAAAAAGTTGACTTGATCATGTCTCTACTTTCGAAGCAATCTTCTATTGATCCTCGTGATGTTCCTTTAAATTCTTTGATTGCTCAAGAACAAGTAGATGTGAACTTTATCTCTAGAAACAATTTTAATAACAATGCTTATAGGAGTAACTTTGGTAGCAATCCTAGACCGTTCCCCTCTAATTCTTATGGGAACAACAATGCTTATCCTAGCACCAAGAACTCCACTAATGAACTAGAGATTATTCTTAAAGATTTCATCACTACCTAAAAAGCCTTTAATAAGAGTGTAGAAGAAAAACTAAACAAACTAGATGATCTCTCTTCGAAGGTAGACAATTTAGCCCATGAGGTAGAATTGCTTAAAATTAGAACTTCTCCTCTTGAGGAGAGGAAGGTCACTCCTATGAATGCTATTCAAGTGCAAATTAATGAAAACATTAGGATGTTGGCTAAACTTAAAGAGAGATGGGCTAGAGAAAGGGAGGAAGAAGATAGAATTAAGAGCCTTCCTACCCACCACACTGTTGCTACTATCCAAGTTGTTGACGATATCCAAACTCTTAGCAACCAATGCACTCCTGGTCCCATTGGACCTATTAATGGTGATGCTATGACCATAGAAACTACCAAACAAGTGAACCTAAAGGACACCACTACCACTTTACTTGATAGTAGTGACCTTGATTTTGATAATTGCACCCTTACCGAAGTTATTGATTTCCTTCACAAGATGTCTAGAGATCCCCGCACTAGCACGCTTGACCTTGCCTTCACGGAGCATATCACTAATGCTCTCATCAAAGCTAGGGAGGAGAAACTTAGAGTAGAAGCCTCCATACCTAGAAAGCTGGAAGATGGTTGGGATCCTATGATTAAAATTAAGTTGAATAACTTCTCTTGCTATGCTTTATGTGATGTTGGAGCTAGTACCTCTGTTATGCCCAAAAGAATATATGATATGCTTAAATTGAAACCTTTTGATTCTTGTTCTTTTGGTGTTCGTCTCGTTGATTCTTCCATAAAGAAACCTTTGGGGAGGATCGACGATGTTCTTATCATTGTCAATGATAATTACGTTCCCGTTGATTTTACTATTATGGATATTGAATGTGAACCTTCTTGTCCAATTATTTTGGGACGTCCTTTTCTACGCACTGTTGGTGCTATCATTGACATGAAAGAGGGGAATATAAAATTCCAATTTCCTCTCAAGAAAGGGATGGAACACTTCCCTAGAAAGAAGATTAAGTTACCTTTTGAGTCCGTTATACGGGCTAGCTATTCTTTTACTCTCGATACAACTTGATCTCTATGCATTATGCCTAGCTTAAAGTCATAAAAGAAAGCGCTTTTGGGAGGCAGCCCACAATGAATAAAATTTTATTTTGCTTTTGTTGTGTCTTAATGTTGTTACTACAGTAGCATCATCATTGTATCTTTACTTTTCAACTTTGTGCCAAGTGTAGCCTCTGATTGCAAGAAAGTTCAAAAGTTGTGACGTGCTGTCCAGGAAACAGATTCTGTCCTTGGACAGAAAAATTCGTATAAAATCACCAGATCATTTTTTTGGTCTGAATTTTTTCGACAGCGTGCTCTATACAATTGTCTTTCGGGCTTCCGTTCTGAGTTTTTTGATTAGAGTTGCAGAAGGGCCCCGAAAAAATCATTTACAACCTGCTGGTCTGTTTTTCATAGATTCTGTCCGTTTTGCCTTTCCTTCATTTTGCAAACCTTGAGCTTGCTTTTTCTTTGCAAAAACCTTTTGGCAATCTTGAGAAACTGTAGACCTTCAAGAATATCCTTATTTCCAGCAAGGAACAATTATTTTATTATGGGTACTAACCTCGCTAATCAGATTATGATGAGTTATGTATGAAGGGAGTTTTCAAGTGTGCGAGGGAAGATGATAAAAAGATTCAGGAGTGTCAAACGCTCAAGCTTGGGGATGCCCCCATGCACCCCCAAGAAATATTCAAGGAGACTCAGGCGTCTAAGCTTGGGGATGCCCCCGTGCATCCCCTTCTCCAACAACATTATCAGTTCGTCTTTCGTTCCACTATATTTTTATCACTTCATGTGTTATGTGCTATGCTTGGAGCGTCATGCTTTTAGTTTCCTTTTTAGTTTTCTTTAGCTTTGCTTTCTTTTCGTAATGAGTTGGAACTCAGCTTTCTTTGTGTGGGAGAGAAACACGCTCCACTTCAACCTAGAACATAACATAGAATTTTCATGTCTATCTTTGCTGTGTGTGTTCTTGGTCTTTTAATAGCTACTATCATGCTCAGCTCTTAGTTTTCATGCTTATCTTTTTAAAGAGCTTTTGTTTAGTTGGTCGCTGGAACTCTCTTTATTTATCATGTTTATCTTGTTAAGAGAGTTGGCTTCTGTTGCACTGGTCGATATGTCTATGATAAAAATGCTACGTGCATAATGGTGCTTAGTAGTTCATGTTTTCTTATGGTTAGTCTCAAATAGCTGGGGGGTTCCCAATGTGTTATTGGAGTACCAACATGATTTGTTTGCCTATGATGTGGTATGGTTTCGCGATATCTTCCTTCAAGAATTTATTTTGATTGACTTGGCGTATGCTCACGCATATTTAAGACTGTAAAGAAAGTCTGTCAAGCCTTGATGATCTTTTATTTCTGAGTAGAGATATAACTTCCATGCCTGATTCAATGTTGATTTGTCGCTCTTCATGATTATGACCGTCATTGCTCTCTTAGTTGGTCGCTCCCAGTCTTTTGCTAACCTCAACCTGTACTAAGCGGACTGACTACTTGTGCATCCAAAATCCTTTAAACCAGTTATGCCATATGAGTCCACCATACCTTCCTATACATGGTATTTACCTGCCATTCCTAACGAAGACTTTCATGTACCATCTCGAAATTATTCAAAAAAAAAGCATTTCTATTTTGTGCCTCTGTTTTAGTTCATGAGGAAGTAGTAGTTAATTCATGATCTTTTTAATTGGACAAGCTTCACCCCGGGGTTGCATGTCTAGTGTGCAAACCCATAATACGAGAAGGAACTGGCATAGAGTGCGCCCGGCTCATTAAAAATAATATAAACAAAAAAACCCTCCTTCACGCTTTGTTCATGAGAAATCAGAAAACTTTGGCAGTGATAAGCAAAGGAGATTAAGAGGATGTGATCGTCCTCATTCGGGAGCCGTTCCTCGAAACTTGTCCAGCTCAAGAAGTAATTGAGTTATCTGCTAGCATTCGTTGACGAAACATGCATAATCTAAAAATAATAATTATTACTTCTGTTTTTAAAACCAAGAGCTCTGGTACATGCTTTGTCTTTGTTTCCGACCACGGGTTTTCAACCTTGCCAACAAAAGCCACGGTTCAAGAGTCTCCACCTTCTTTAAAGCACCAACTACTGAGAGCATGATTGTCATTCTGAGTGTAATGTGCATTGTCCCAAAGTACCATTGTCTTTTGCATGATTGTGATATCGTTTATTCTGAAATCATTGTATCTAGTCATCACTTAAACCTTGGAGGTGCCCCTGCATTTATGTTTTGCTTCACTAAAGGGGGCAAGCGAGATATCACTTTATCATATTCGCACACCATGCTCATTACAAATCTATTTGATGTTTCAGTATCATATTGTAAAACTTTCAGTTCTTTGTGATTTTCTCATAAGGCAACTTAATTACTACAGATTCATTGTCTCAGTAAGCTTTTGTCATGTGACTATGAAAAGTCCTTATATGGTTAATAGCATGTCACCACAAAAATTATGCTTGTTATTATTTACCTACTCGAGGACGAGCAGGAATTAAGCTTGGGGATGTTGATACGTCCAAAACGTATCTATAATTTCTGCTTGCTCCATGCCTCTTTTGTGTGATATTGCTATGATATTTATACACTTCCATACACTTTTGATCATATTTGGACTAACCTATTAATTCAGTGCACCCCAGTGCCAGTTTCTGTTTTCTGCTGTTTTTGTATTTCAGTTTTTTCCATCACTTAAACTGCCAGAAAAATCCCGGAAAAATTATATAAAAAATCAGCGTTCCGGAAGCTTCCACACGGCCGAAGTAGGGCTGGAGGGGGACCACCAGGGCTCCAGGCGCCCTGGTGGCGCGGGCCCCCTCCTGGCCGCGCCGGGGGGGGGGGGCGCCTGGGCCCCCCAGGTCTCCGCTGATGCCCCCCTTTGGCAGATATTTAACACGCGTCCCGAAACCCTCGAGGACGGAACCCTTTTTCACGATCTCATCTCTGTTCCGCCGCCGCCGCGCTTCCAAGATCGGGAGCACCAGGAGAACTCTTCCCGGCACCATGCCGGAGGGGAGGATCACCACCGGGAGCCTCTCCACCACCATGGACGCCTCCCGGATGAGTTGTGAGTAGTCTCCCTTGGACCATGGGTCCATGACCAGTAGCTATGTGATGTTCTCCTCCCCTTCTTGTGCTTCACTAATTAGACCTCGTGAGCTGCCCTACATTATCGAGGCACATATGTAATCCTTATGCTGTTGCTATGTTGAGTTTGCTGGGATCCGATGGATTGTGAAATTATGTTCAGATTGTGTTTGAGTAATATATTTGATTTACCTCTTTTATATTTATGTTCTTAAGTAATTCTTGCATGTTCTCCATTGCTATTTATTGCTTTGGCCAAGTGGTAGGTAGTGACTCCAAGAGGGAACGTTATGCTTGATTGTGGGTTCATGCCCCTCGATGACTAGCTTGAGTGACAGAAACATGAGTCTAGGGGATGTGTTGTTGCCACAAGGGGGAAAACAACGGTGCTTGTACTCGCGGGTGCAAGGATTGTTTACTTTACGCAAAGTTCTTTTAATGCAGTTGTCTGTTGCTTTGAGTTTACACTATGGGTGGGACTCGCAACTTAATACCAGCGAGATGTTCTGGATAGATATCTCAAGGTGGATGATTAGTAGTAGATGCAGATGGATTTCGGTCTACTTGCCTTGGCGTACCACCCATGCTTTGAACCTCTACCTTTCTTGCAACATAGTTAGCATTGGTTTGCGCACATAATTCTGTCAATTGCCCAGCTGTAATTCGTTCACCTCACATAGCTGTTTTATCGTCTTTTGGGAGAGAGACATCACTAGTGAACATCATGGGACCCCGGTCCATATTACCATCACTGATCACATCCGCTATTTACTTTCTGCTTTTACATACTAGTTACAGTTTTACCTATCACTATTATCTCTTGCGTTTGATCCTTTGTAAACGACAAGGCCGGAGGGATTGACAACCTCTCTGTACTCGTTGGGAGCAAAGTTATTTGTATCTATGTGCAGGTCCAGTTGATTGCTAATATCTGGCGCCGTTAGCAGTTGACACCTTCTTGTTGAACCTAGGAGTCTCAGGGGAAATCGATCGTTGGTATCTTTGCCAAGGGAAAACTACCGCTACACTGCATCTCAAACCTTCCACTTGGGGTAACCAACGAGGGGCGAGAAGCCATCAAGCAAAGTTTTCTGGCGCCGTTGCCGGGGACTCCACTCTTGAAGATAGGGGAGTTGCACGCTATCTTTTACCTTTGCTTTTTAGTCTTGTTAGTTTACCTTTCAGTTTTGCTTTAGTATCTTTTATCGAAAATCACAAAAATAGTTATCTTGCTTGCTTGCTGCTATGGGTTCCACCGAGAACACCAAGTTGTGTGACTTCACTAGTCATAACAACGATGACTTTATCAGCACACCTATCACTACACCTGCCACTTCAGCACCTTCTTATGAAATTAAACCTGCTTTACTGCACTTAGTTATGAAAGATCAATTCTCCGGTGCTGGAGATGATGCTGCTTTACACTTAAACAATTTTGTTGAACTCCGTGATATGCGAAAGTACCAAGAAATAGATGGTAATATTGTTAAGCTTAAGCTTTTTTCTTTCTCCTTGAGAGGAGGAGCTAAAATATGGTTTCAATCTTTGCCTAGAAATAGCATAGATTCATGGGACAAATGCAAAGATGCTTTTATTGGAAAATACTATCCACCTGCTAAAATTATCCAGCTAAGGAGTAACATAATGAATTTAAAACAATTGGATAGTGAACACGTTGCCCAAGCTTGGGAACGTATGAAATCTCTTGTCAAGAACTGCCCTACTCATGGTTTGACTACTTGGATGGTTAACCAAACTTTTTATGCAGGCTTGAACTTTACCTCGCGGAACTCTTGTTAGATTCGGCCGCGGGAGGAACCTTTATGTCCACTACACTTGGTTCTGCCATGAAGCTTCTCGATGAGATGATGACCAATTATTCCCAATGGCACACCGAACGCGCTCCAACAGGTAGGAAGGTAAACTCTGTCGAGGAGATTTCCTCCCTAAATGAAAAAGTTGACTTGATCATGTCTCTACTTTCGAAGCAATCTTCTATTGATCCTCGTGATGTTCCTTTAAATTCTTTGATTGCTCAAGAACAAGTAGATGTGAACTTTATCTCTAGAAACAATTTTAATAACAACTAGCAAAGTGGCCCGCTCGATGCGCGGGCTAGAACATTACATATTTTAATTATGACACCTATTGTATGTTTGTGTAAAGGTAACTTGTCATCATGATGGTTAGTTTCTTTTGAATATAAATTATATCTCCATATAGTTACTTAGCGTTATTCTATATATGGGTTAACATCGTCGTCGAAAACATTGGTTGTAACTTCATATTGGAACAATGACGCACTAAAGCAAAACATGAAGTAGTGGTATATCTTGTAACTTTAAATACTTATTCATATGGTTGGAAATGGTTGAAATATTGTCTACTACATCAATAAGTGAGCTAGCAATTGATTCAGATTAACTGTCCAAAACACATGTTAACTGTCCAAACCACATGTATGGACATACTTATTTTGTCTAAGGATGAAGAGTCAATATTTTTTTATACATTATTACTATATTTGACTAAGAGGAATACATTTAGTGTGCTTACATGGAACAACAACAAATATATCATGTTTGTGTGTGTAGCGTTGTTAACATGTCTTTACTCATCCAAATAATAATTATCTAGGAGAAAATGGATAATATATAGCCATTGTTAATGATAATATAGAAATACAAAATGATTTAGTTGACGCCACTAATAGACCATTCTAGAAGCTTTTCAACCAAGAAAGATGTACAAGGAATTGTATGTCTAGAATTAGGAAAGTGCGGGAATAGTTTAATTAGATGTTTGCGTTTTTAAAGAATTAGATCACCATGCAACACTACGAACATGATTATAAATACATATATATGTTGAGAGTATTGGATATCGCAACCATTACTACCATCCTCCAAATTTGACACACAAGCATACATATGAGGCCCATAATTGAAATATTATTTGATGGCATTGGACATTTAGGCAAGAAGAAAGTGTACTAATGCTCGTATATACTTTTTCGTTGTCCACATATAGTTGGAACACAATCTGATAATCTTGTAACTCAAAGCATATGGCTACTAAATAACCTTTAGCTTCCTATAAATAACTACATTAGGGAAGAAGAAGTTGTTTCACATTCAGAATCAACTGAAAGTGAAAAATATGGCTACTAAATAACCTTTAGTTTCCTGAATTTCCTATGAGACTTACAAAGATGTCTCCAAAAAAGATTTTATTAACAAATAAATATGATTATACTTCGATAAAGGAAGTGAACAAATCCACCAATGATTTTTCTATGAGGTTTTTTCCCGTCATTGTTGGCCATGTAGAGCCCCAGCAGCCAAACGACGATATCAACAAAGCAACGGGGCAAGAGCAATTAGGCGATTCGCCTCTAGGGTAAGGCAAAAGTGTAGCGATATAGACCCATCTTTTTTTAGTTCATCCATCTCTTTTGACAGCCGTATAGATCCACCTTTTTTGAAACAATTGTCAAATAAAACGCTTTGGTGCTATTACGATTTAATGGCCATGAAACATTGCTCTATTAAAGAAATGGATTGATGTTTCTAATTTTTGTATTAACTATTTCTAATGGACATCCCTAATGCATTTTGATTAATTACTCATGGTGCTCCAGAATTTGTAATATTCTACTTCCGAACTACAAATCTTAAATTTCATATTGAGGCAATATGGTTTGAAAAATCATATGCAAGCTACAAAGTGAGAAGAGTTAGAACACATCCCAACAATTCCGTAAAAAATGAATACATCCCAACTACACCTATGCGAACAACGTGCGATGGATCATGCTGGAATTAACCATGGTGTGCGGTTTCCTGTCCAGCTGTGACATTAAAACAATCACCGATTAGCAATGTATTTAGGTAGACTACGTTAGCGTAAATAACTACAGGATTCTTTTGCAATCACTCAGGTGTGTGTGTTGCTTGTGGGCATTTTCCCATCTGGTAAGATTCCATCAAGTCCTCTTGTACTCAGTACCTGTGCATCCAGCACACATTAGGAACTAATCAACATGCTTCCCGGATTGTGGGTACATACCATCTGATCCGTGGCAAGAAATGCATTGGCTGGGCAATCCATCATCCAGTTTCAGAGCTAATAAACGAATTTACAAAAGCAACCAATGAGACACCACATGGAGGCGGATCAGACATTTGGGCGATGGGAGATACATGCATATGTAATTTATCATACGGCACCATATTACCTACTCTTACTGTATTTGTGTATAAAGCAAACTTGGAACCAAATATGGTAACGATTAAATATATATGAGCCTTTTGCCTGCCTGACATATGTTAGGTTTTCTTAGATATTTAGATATACATACGTTACGCAATGTACCCTTTTTTTGTATAATGTTTTTGCACCATTGTCCAGAAAAGTAAGTCTGGGTAATGTTTGGTTATGTAATGCGATGGCATTGTTCCAAGTGAGGCAGCCCGGCCGAGACATCATCTTCATCCCCCAGTATCTCTCTCTCTCAACCTGCAAAAAAGTACAAAATCTGATTCCATATATATCTGTCCAGCAAGAGACAAATAATTAATAGATTATTATGTATGCATAGTTATCTTAATAGTCGATGTTGCACATACATAAAAAATGAGATAAAATCCCTTTCATGGATTATTTGTAATGGTCAAGGTAGAACAAAAACAGCTAGCCAGTGACAAATAAGTATTAACATTAATTGACACTGTTCTGAATAATATTGTATGCACCATTCCAAATGCTAATTGTGAGGAGGACATAAATAAACAAATGAAGATATTTAGCTAACCGCAGATATAGGATCAAAGAATAGAGCACATTCAGCTCGTAGGTGCTGGGCGATGTAACAAAAAGAGTACATAGCTTACACACATATTAGGGCTTATACCAGAAATAATAATGCAGCAGTCCAACCACTGTACAAATATGCTACTGAGATTCCTTTGCTCGGCCAGCGTATGTGTCTTCTTGTTTGAATCCCTGAAACCTCACCTCGCTCTTTTGGAGATCCTGACGATGGCTGTTGGGGGGCCTAATACATGATGCATCTGATGTAACTTACCTGATCAACAAAATATAGATTCTTAGTCTACAGCTGAATAAATCCAATGGAGATTCTTACAACTGTTGATGGCCTAATACCTGCTCGAAATTAGCAAAAATTTGACTGCCCACCCCTCTCATACATATGTTGCATGCATGTAGATCTGCAGAAAGTACGCATGCCCGGTGATCCCCCTGAGGCTTGAGCCTGTGGCCGGCTATTATGGAACAGGGCAAGGTTTACACCTTGGCTTATGATTGGGTTCATGTGGATGTACTTTGTAACCACTTCATCCTTTTCCTTACCTTTATTTGAAATATATGGATTGATTTATCATAGATACGTGATCCAAAAATTGGACGGGTGCTTACCTTAAAAAAATCGACCAGCACAACACGTGAGTCAGATAATGTCCGATCAACTTGCGCTTCAACCACCAGAGCCCACGGCGAAGTGTGGCATTCATCTTCCCTTAAGATCTATAAGCCTTGTACCCTGCTACCCATCGTAGCGCAGAGGACGTCAACAACGGAGAGGAGGCATCAACGGAGAGGAGCTATATATGGGTTGAAGTTGAGGGCACATGAACAGCCCAAGGAGAGGCTTCATCCATCAAGCTGGTGACTTGATCGCCCGCCATGGCCGCCGCCAGAGCGTGGAGATGATGTTATGCGGGCGTGCTGTTTTTACCCTAGGTGCTAGGCTATTTTCTAAGATCCAATTTGTGGGCATCTTCTTTGCTTAATATTTTTTAGGCTGAATTGGGTCACGTGAGGTGTGTGGACTCTTTTAACGTGAGGAGGTGTCCTTTCTTTACCTTTTTTCGTAAGGAATTGTTTACAAACATCCATTGGCTAATATTGACAGTTGTTTCCAAGGCTACCAGATTGACGGACGGATGTTTCTAATTATTGTGGGATTTTCTTGTTATTTATCTTTTTTTCTGGTAACCCGTCAAGCACTTTTTATATATAATAGATGCTTATAGGAGTAACTTTGGTAGCAATCCTAGACCGTCCCCCTCTAATTCTTATGGGAACATCAATGCTTATCCTAGCACCAAGAACTCCACTACTGAACTAGAGACTATGCTTAAAGATTTCATCACTACCCAAAAAGCCTTTAATAAGAGTGTAGAAGAAAAACTAAACAAACTAGATGATCTCTCTTCGAAGGTAGACAATTTAGCCCTTGAGGTAGAATTGCTTAAAATTAAAACTTCTCCTCTTGAGGAGAGGAAGGTCACTCCTATGAATGCTATTCAAGTGCAAATTAATGAAAACATTAGGATGTTGGCTAAACTTAAAGAGAGATGGGCTAGAGAAAGAGAGGAAGAAGATAGAATTAAGAGCCTTCCTACCCACCACACTGTTGCTACTATCTAAGTTGTTGAGGATATCCAAACTCTTAGCACCCAATGCACTCCTGGTCCCATTGGACCTATTAATGGTGATGCTATGACCATAGAAACTACCAAACAAGTGAACCTAAATGACACCACTACCACTTTACTCTATAGTAGTGACCTTGATTTTGATAATTGCACCCTTACCGAAGTTATTGATTTCCTTCACAAGATGTCTAGAGATCCCCGCACTAGCACGCTTAACCTTGCCTTCACGGAGCATATCACTAATGCTCTCATCAAAGCTAGGGAGGAGAAACTTAGAGTAGAAGCCTCCATACCTAGAAAGCTAGAAGATGGTTGGGATCCTATGATTAAAATTAAGTTGAATAACTTCTCTTGCTATGCTTTATGTGATGTTGGAGCTAGTACCTCTGTTATGCCCAAAAGAATATATGATATGCTTATATTGAAACCTTTTGATTCTTGTTCTTTTGGTGTTCGTCTCGATGATTCTTCCATAAAGAAACCTTTGGGGAGGATCGACGATGTTCTTAGCATTATCAATGACAATTACATTCCCGTTGATTTTACTATTATGGATATTGAATGTGAACCTTCTTGTCCAATTATTTTGGGACGTCCTTTTCTACGCACCGTTGGTGCTATCATTGACATGAAAGAGGGGAATATAAAATTCCAATTTCCTCTCAAGAAAGGGATGGAACACTTCCCTAGAAAGAAGATTAAGTTACCTTTTGAGTCCGTTATACGGGCTAGCTATTCTTTTACTCTTGATACAACTTGATCTCTATGCATTATGCCTAGCTTAAAGGCATAAAAGAAAGCGCTTTTGGGAGGCAGCCCACAATGAATAAAATTTTATTTTGCTTTTGTTGTGTCTTCATGTTGTTACTACAGTAGCATCATCATTGTATCTTTACTTTTCAACTTTGTGCCAAGTGTAGCCTCTGATTGCAAGAAAGTTCAAAAGTTGTGACGTGCTGTCCAGGAAACAGATTCTGTCCTTGGACAGAAAAATTCGTATAAAATCACAAGATCATCTTTTTGGTCTGAATTTTTTCGACAGCGTGCTCTATACAATTGTCTTTCGGGCGTCTGTTCTGAGTTTTTTTATTAGAGTTGCAGAAGTGCTCCGAAAAAATCATTTACTACCTGCTGGTCTGTTTTTCACAGATTCTGTCCGTTTTGCCTTTCCTTCATTTTAAAAAACCTCGAGCTTGTTTTTTCTTTGCAAAAACCTTTTGGCAATCTTGAGAAACAGTAAACCTTCAAGAATATTCTTATTTCCAGCAAGGAACAATTATTTTATTATGGGTACTAACCTCGCTAATCAGATTATGATGAGTTATGTATGAAGGGAGATTTCAAGTGTGCGAGGGAAGATGATAAAAAGATTTAGGAGTGTCAAACGCTCAAGCTTGGGGATGCCCCCATGCAACCCCCAAGAAATATTCAAGGAGACTCAAGCGTCTAAGCTTGGGGATGCCCCCGTGCATCCCCTTCTCCATCAACATTATCAGTTCGTCTTTCGTTCCACTATATTTTTATCACTTCATGTGTTATGTGCTATGCTTGGAGCGTCTTGCTTTAAGTTTCCTTTTTAGTTTTCTTTAGCTTTGCTTGCTTTTCATAACGAGTTGGAACTCAGCTTTCTTTGTGTGGGAGAGAAACACGCTCCACTTCAACCTAGAACATAACATAGAATTTTCATGTCTATCTTTGCTGTGTGTGTTCTTGGTCTTTCAATAGCTACTATCATGCTCAGCTCTTAGTTTTCATGCTTAAATTTTTAAAGAGCTTTTGTTTAGTTGGTCGCTGGAACTCTCTTTATTTATCATGTTTATCTTGTTAAGAGAGTTGGCTTCTGTTGCACTGGTCGATATGTCTATGATAAAAATGCTACGTGCATAATGGTGCTTAGTAGTTCATGTTTTCTTATGGTTAGTCTCAAATAGCTGGGGGGTTCCCAATGTGTTATTGGAGTACCAACATGATTTGTTTGCCTATGATGTGGTATGGTTTCGCGATATCTTCCTTCAAGAATTTATTTTGATTGACTTGGCGTATGCTCACGCATATTTAAGACTGTAAAGAAAGTCTGTCAAGCCTTGATGATCTTTTATTTCTGAGTAGCGATATAACTTCCATGCCTGATTCAATGATGCTTTGTCGCTCTGCATGATTATGACCGTCATTGCTCTCTTAGTTGGTCGCTCCCAGTCTTTTGCTAACCTCCACCTGTACTAAGCGGACTGACTGCTTGTGCATCCAAAATCCTTTAAACCAGTTATGCCATATGAGTCCACCATACCTTCCTATACATGGTATTTACCTGCCATTCCTAACGAAGACTTTCATGTACCATCTCGAAATTATTCAAAAAAAAAGCATTTCTATTTTGTGCCTCTGTTTTAGTTCATGAGGAAGTAGTAGTTAATTCATGATCTTTTTAAGTTGGACAAGCTTCACCCCGGGATTGCATGTCTGGTGTGCAAACCCATAATACGAGAAGGAACTGGCGTAGAGTGCGCCCGGCTCATTGAAAAATAATATAAACAAACAAACCCTCCTTCACGCTTTGTTCATGAGAAATCAGAAAACTTTGGCAGTGATAAACAAAGGAGATTAAGAGGATGTGATCGTCCTCATTCGGGAGCCGTTCCTCGAAACTTGTCCAGCTCAAGAAGTAATTGAGTTATCTGCTAGCATTTGTTGACGAAACATGCATAATCTAAAAAAAATTATTACTTCTGTTTTTAAAACCAAGAGCTCTGGTACATGCTTTGTCTTTGTTTCCGACCACGGGTTTTCAACCTTGCCAACAAAAACCACGGTTCGAGAGTCTCCACCTTCTTTAAAGCACCAACTACTGAGAGCATGATTGTCATTCTGTGTGTAATGTGCATTGTCCCAAAGTACTATTGCCTTTTGCATGATTGTGATATCGTTTATTCTGAAATCATTGTATCTAGTCATCACTTAAACCTTGGAGGTGCCCCTGCATTTATGTTTTGCTTCACTAAAGGGGGCAAGCGAGATATCACTTTATCATATTCGCACACCATGCTCATTACAAATCTATTTGATGTTTCAGTATCATATTGTAAAACTTTCAGTTCTTTGTGATTTTCTCATAAGGCAACTTAATTACTACAGATTCATTGTCTCAGTAAGCTTTTGTCATGTGACTATGAAAAGTCCTTATATGGTTAATAGCATGTCACCACAGAAATTATGCTTGTTATCATTTACCTACTCGAGGACGAGCAGGAATTAAGCTTGGGGATGTTGATACGTCCAAAACGTATCTATAATTTCTGCTTGCTCCATGCCTCTTTTGTGTGATATTGCTATGATATTTATACACTTCCATACACTTTTAATCATATTTGGACTAACCTATTAACTCAGTGCACCCCAGTGCCAATTTCTGTTTTCTGCTGTTTTTGTATTTCAGTTTTTTCCCATCACGTAAACTGCCAGAAAAATCCCGGAAAAATTATATAAAAAATCAGCGTTCCTGAAGCTTCCACACGGCCGAAGTAGGGCCGGAGGGGGACCACCAGGGCTCCAGGTGCCCTGGTGGCGCGCCCCCCCTGGCCGCGCCGGGGGGGCGCCTGGGCCCCCCAGGTCTCCGCTGATGCCCCCCTTTGGCATATATTTAACACGCGTCCCGAAACCCTCGAGGACGGAACCCTTTTTCGCCATCTCATCTCTGTTCCGCCGCCGCCGCGCTTCCAAGATCGGGAGCACCAGGAGAACTCTTCCCGGCACCCTGCCGGAGGGGAGGATCACCACCGGGAGCCTCTCCACCACCATGGACGCCTCCCGGATGAGTTGTGAGTAGTCTCCCTTGGACCATGGGTCCATGACCAGTAGCTATGTGATGTTCTCCTCCCCTTCTTGTGCTTCACTAATTAGACCTCGTAAGCTGCCCTACATGATTGAGGCACATATGTAATCCTTATGCTGTTGCTATGTTGAGTTTGCTGGGATCCGATGGATTGTGAGATTATGTTCAGATTGTGTTTGAGTAATATATTTGATTTACCTCTTTTATATTTATGTTCTTGAGTAATTCTTGCATGTTCTCCGTTGCTATTTATTGCTTTGGCCAAGTGGTAGGTAGTGACTCCAAGAGGGAACGTTATGCTTGATTGTGGGTTCATGCCCCTCGATGACTAGCTTGAGTGACAGAAACATGAGTCTAGGGGATGTGCTGTTGCCACAAGGGGGAAAACAACGGTGCTTGTACTCGCGGGTGCAAGGATTGTTTACTTTACGCAAAGTTCTTTTAATGCAGTTGTCTGTTGCTTTGAGTTTACACTATGGGTGGGACTCGCAACTTAATACCAGCGAGATGTTCTGGATAGATATCTCAAGGTGGATGATTAGTAGTAGATGCAGATGGATTTCGGTATACTTGCCTTGGCGTACCGCCCATGCTTTGAACCTCTACCTTTCTTGCAACATAGTTAGCATTGGTTTGCGCACATAATTCTGTCAATTGCCCAGCTGTAATTCGTTCACCTCACATAGCTGTTTTATCGTCTTTTGGGAGAGAGACATCACTAGTGAACATCATGGGACCCCGGTCCATATTACCATCACTGATCACATCCGCTATTTACTTTCTGCTTTTACATACTAGTTACAGTTTTACCTATCACTATTATCTTTTGCGTTTGATCCTTTGTAAACGACAAGGCCGGAGGGATTGACTACCTCTCTGTACTCGTTGGGAGCAAAGTTATTTGAATCTGTGTGCAGGTCCAGTTGATTGCTAATATCTGGCGCCGTTAGCAGTTGACACCTTCTTGTTGAACCTAGGAGTCTCAGGGGAAATCGATCCTTGGTATCTTTGCCAAGGGAAAACTACCGCTACACTGCATCTCAAACCTTCCACTTGGGGTAACCAACGAGGGGCGAGAAGCCATCAGTAGTAACTGTCTTGGACTCTAAACGAAAAGATCCCAAGGAGTATGCGGACATGACTCAAATGCTCGAGAAGTAAGTTAAATCGATCATTATCCGCCATGCATATCAGCAACTTTGTTCATTTCTGATATCAAGTAATTGTTTTCTTTGTCTGGCAGGGTTTGGAGAAAATTCATCAAAAAAGCTCCGGGACTGCCGAAGAAGATGGAATTTAGACACCCGAAAGTATGTACTATATAGTAGCATGTTCCGCGCATCTCCTATTGATTCAAGCGCTAGTTTCATCAATACCATTTGGCATTCTTGTTTATCAGTTTGATTGACCTCTATTTCTTGTAAAGTGGTTGTGGCAGGAACAAGGGAATGATTTCTGTGGATACTACATTTGCGAGTCCATCCGCCACACGACCTGTGAGCGGGGCTACTTTGACGCACAATTTGAAGTGCGTAAGCAATTAATAATATTCACAATTTTATTTCATTACCATCATTTATGTTGAGCTTCATTTATTCATATATATATATATATATATATATTGACCCCCTTCTTCAAATTAGATCTTTCGGATGCGGAATGAACTCCTAGCACCAGATCGTCTGCGAGCAATTCAAGAGAAATTGGCGGCATTCTTCCTTGACCACGTGATCGCTGAAGACGGAGAATACTATGTGAACCATGCATCCGTATGAGAGGAGATTATATTTGTAAGAGATAATTATTGTATATATGTACCCGATAGTGTCGGATAGATATACGAGAACTTGTTGTTCGACCAATCTCTCGGAGAAGGAGAGGTGGTCGATATCACTTCTCTCTGTATGCATATATATGTTGATGACGATCTTCTGTTTCCTTCGTTTGCTTACTAGCTAGCTAGCTAGTGTGTCTAGTCCTCTCTATAAGTATGTGTAGTATGTAGCGTCGACCAAGCACGGACATACGGGAGTACACTTCTCTCTATTAATTAGCTAGCTAACACAATATATGAAACACCTAAATTAACCCCCCAAAACCCCCAAACCCACCCCTTTAAAAAAACAAAAACCCCAGCCACAGAAATGCTGACGCGTGGATGCCTTTTGGTCCCGTTGGTGCCACCAACCGGGACCAAAGGCCCTCTTGCCTGGGCTCCGCGCACAGGCCACGTGGAGGCCCATCTGTCCCGGTTCTAGTTTGAACCGGGACTAAAGGGCTAGGGCATTAGTACCGACCCTTTAGTCTCGGTTCAAGAACCGGGACAAAAGGCCCTTACCAACCGGGACAATCGGCCCGTTCTCTATTAGTGACGGCAGCGGAGGGGAGAAGGAGGAGGCGGCAGATTGGCATGTATAAGAATTTTTTTAGGTCACATAAGCCACAGTTTGTACCTGTGTTCTGAATTTCGGCCGAGAGAGACGGATTTCGGCCTTCTCGGCCTTGGGCGAAATCTATCTTTGGCCGAAATTGGTCAAATTATGGTCAAATTTGAGTCAAGTTTTGGTCCAGTTTCGGCAAAAAAATTTTAAAATGGCCGAAATTCGGCCATCTCAGCCTGGGGCAAAAAAAAAAACTGAAACCGAAAATCAAAACACTGATTTGTACCCGTATATTAGGAACTCTTTGACGAGTGCCTTGGGTCAGGAACTCGGTAAAACCATCCACATGTTGGAACGAAAAACGATAAATTTATGACGAAAACTATGACTCTCGGCAACGACCAATTTTCCATTAGTGGGGGTTGATATGGCATGTTCGAAGATGCAAAATCTTTGTTCAAAACAAGTTACAGCAAAAGTCTAACTTTATTTTCCCAAACGAAAGAACATTGGCTTGCAGCACAGTTACACATGTAGACGAACAATTCCGTTGGCGAGAATTGGACTAAGGAATAACAAAAGAAAAGACAACAATGATTGATGCTAAAAGAACGCTCAAACTTTACAGCGGTAACTCGCTTGCAGGATGAAAGCAAACAATGGAAATGGAGTGATCCTTGACCATGCATGCACTTAGTATTAGTTAATTGCGCGGCAGTTCTTCCTGATCTGCCCCTGGTCGCCGGTCTTGACATCGATGCCGGCCATCTTCACCATGGCCTTTTCGAACCTGTCCTCCCACCATCCGGGGATGTTGGCGTTGTCCACCACCATCTTCGCCGTCTCCTCCGACGTAAGGAGCGCCGCGTCGGAGGTGAAGAGCACCGTGTGCGACATCACGTTCTTGTAGTACTGCCTGTCCATGTCGTTCGGGGTCACTATGTCCTGCATCACCGTGGGGTCGTTTCCGCCCGGGGCCGCGTCAGCGGGGCATTGGTCACGGAGGAACGCAGCGAGACCGCCGTTAATGTCGGAGGAGATGTTGAGGCGACCGGGGACGAAGGCGGAGCAGTGGGAGCGCCCGATGGTGTGCGCGCCGGAGAGGATGACCAGGTCCTCGGCATCTAGGCCCTTGACAACGAAGCTGTCCACGAGGTCGCTGAGGTTGGACGTGGGCGGGACGAGGAACTTGAGCGGTTCGGAGGCGTTAGAGAAGGTGCCGTCGCGGCGGCCGGACGGCACCTCGAAGTCCACCTTGCCAGCGCTGAGGATGCAGGACGCGTCGCGGGCCGAGAAGGCGATGATGTCGGCGCAGGAGACGACACCCGGGCAGGCCGCCTCGAGAGCGTCCTTGATGGAGTCGATCAGCTCGAAGCCGCGTAGGGAGGGGTTGTTTGGCGGGCTGAGCTTCTCCGGCGTCGGGCTGAACGGGGTCGGGTCCAGGAGGACCGAAGCGTCACAGCCCTAAAGGTTATCGCCAAGGACTCGACGTAATTAATCAACTGTGCGTACATGTTTGCATTGTGAATTCGTTTGTAGTAGTTTGTTGCAGTGAGCAGTACATACCTCGACGAAGCAGTCGTGGAAGAGCATGCGGATCATGGCGGCACCATTGCCCGGGTTCTGGGAGATGGCCTCCATCATGACGCCCTTGACGACGGCCTCTGCCTGGGGGCACCTGTCTCGGTAGAAACCGATCTCCAGAGGGCTGGCCAGGCACCCCACAACAAGGAGCAGAAGAAAGGCAGAAACCACCAGAACCTGCAGCTTGTGAGGACCAGCCGCCATTGTTTGAAGCTAGCTTGAGTGCCTGAATAAGATTGGAAGATGAGAAGTGGGGTGTGACTGATCAGTGGGTCCGGAATGCCTGCTAGCTGCTGTATATTGTTCGAGCATGATGTTGCTTATATAGGTGGGCATTCGAAGCATATGTTGCGAACCAGCCTTTGTGTTTCATGGGAACATTACTAGCTACGTACACCGGCCGGTAGTTGCCACCAATCGTCGACGTTCAGTTCGCAGTGGAATTAATCAGAGGGCGTCGGTAATGAATGATATGATACACAAATAGGGAGCATTAGTTCGTTAACCTTGAGTTTTTAGAAGATGAGAGCTCTCACTAACCCTGATGGTTACAAGGGGTTGACTTGACTGATGTATGAATCGGCCATGTATAAGCTGGACTGGGGTTATCTATTTTGTACTAATGTATAGTAGCTAGACCAAGCAGCTGATTGATGTGGTCACCAGTGGCAGATGGGGACGCGTGTTTTCCTGGTTGTTGAGAGGTCAGGTTAGTTAAGAACGTTTCTTAACTAGGAGTATACTTCTAAGGACGTTTTCATGTCAAAATAGAAAAGTTAAGAACGTTTCCTTTTGACCTTTGTCGGTGTGCACGCTTCGTGTCTCAAATCCGTTAGGGCTTCTACTTAGAGATGAATAAATACACACTAGTGAACACATAATCCTTGCACTCAATCTTAATTAGTGACGCTTTATTTTTAATCCATGTCACCGGTAATTTACGCCATCATGAATACGTTACTGTGATGTGTCTGTATTTTTCACACCTCACAAGTGTGTGGGACTAAGTGTCTTCACCAGGTATATGTTAGTAGTGCCGTGTGGTCTATGTGGCATGCCGCTCGTGCTGTCACTGGTGCCGGCGTGGCATCTTACTGGCACACCACTGGTATTTTTCGCAAACACATGAGGTGTCTATCATTCATTAATAGGTTTTTTAGGCATATCATTCATTAATGGATAGAAAGAAATAACATATATGGTTCCCCGGGCCAGCATACACACAAGGCTAATCAAGGGAGACATGAGCACTGGGAGTGGGATGCTCAACCCAACATATATAGTAGGAGAGCTGCGACAGTAATTTATGTACTCCTTTGCCATTGGCGCCGGCCCAGAACCGTGCTTCGCCTTGGACCTGGGAGAATACATGCGCGGCTTAGGGTTGGTCCCCCTCTAGGAGCCACGTCTTGGATTTATATGTATATGCGCTGACGTTATTCAATCCACTCTAGACGTCCAACGCGAGTCCTATTCAACTATTTGGTTATACTTGTGACCATCTGATTCTGAAACCCAAACGACTTGTCTTTTCTTATTCTCATTCTCATTCTCTTGCACTTCCTGTCATGTTTCTTT
>LR738712.1:734192719-734241897 GCA_902687465.1 Secale cereale
CCCCCCCCCCCCCCCCGGGTTCATATAATTTCTTATGTATTTTTCCATGTTGTTTATGCCATGCTACCATCCAGATTAACTATAGATTTGATCGCTGCATGTGGTTGGCTCCTTTTCGCATTTCCATGTCCTGCTCACTCACTGTGCCCAAGTAGTATTTGGGCGCATAGCCCTCAACAGCCGCCTGAGGGAACGGTCGGTTGGTGACCGGCGTAAACTTTATGCATCTGGTCGACAACATACAGAGATACAATAAAACAATAGTGTATATGATTTAACCATCGCCGTTCATCTTTGTATGTTGTTGACTACAGAACAGTCAAACTGTGTGATTGTATATATTTTTTGTCCAAATCGATTCTTGTAGATTATAAAATAGAAAACCGAGTCATTTGCATTATTTTGGTTGCAAGATTCAGTCACATTTTTCCAGGGTTTATGTATCCTATATTCTAGAAAACCTCAACCCAAAGCAATGTAAAGTTATGCTTTCTTATGTTTCTTTCCCATTCCTTAAATTTGACGGTAAGATCTTTTGTGGTTATTTCAATGTTAATACTTAATTTGACATTGCATACTAGATGGACACCATGTCACTAATTCATGGCTAGAGACTACTATTTGACTGGCAGCACGCATATGAAGCTTATGTGCTGATAATAGGACATGCTCAGGATGATTCGTGGGCTGATCACCCACAAGACTCCCACCGTCAAGAAGAAACACCAGTAACTCCCCCAACTCAAGTCACCAGTCCGGTGCTTGAAGATGACGACTATGAGGCACAACCAGCTCCATCTCCGTAGGCGTCGCCAGCATTCCGCAGGCTTCGCAAAGGATCAAGGCCTCAAGTCGATCAATCAAGTGTTCCAGAAGGAGATGAGCGCCAATCTGTTTCACGACAAGTGTTTCCTGAAGCCTCTCCAACTGCGAACATCCCTGAGTCTGAAGCCAAAGCGGCTGAAGATATTCCGGCTGCATCAGCCGATGACCAAGAAGAAGAAGCACGTGTTGCCACACCCCCTACCAACCAAGTTGTTCTCGAGGAGAACGTGTCTGACCCTCCAGCTCCTGAAGTGGAGGTTACACATACTGAGGCGGCCACCAACACCATCACTGACGCCAATGACGTTGTCATGGCTGATGCTAGTGTGGCGCCTGAAGTTAATGTGGCACCCGAAGTGATTGCACCTGAAGTCAATGCTGCACCTGATGCAAATCTGCAGCCCGAAGGCACTGCCACTGCCACTGTTACTGCTCCTGTACCGCCTCCCAGGCCACACACTATTGAGCAAGCATACAACTATGGTCAGCTGGTCACTGTCAGATGGCCTATTCTGGTCCCTCCTCCGGCTGTTGGTCCTCAATTTGACTATCATGTTCAACACAGGCCACAGGTCCAGAAGCCAAAGCCTAGACTGCCTAGGTTTCCAGGTACTGCCACTTCACTAGGGTCCTTCAATGCCAATGGCTTCATTGCGCACAACACCTTCTTTGATAGCGCCAAGAACCCCTATTCCAGACCAAGGATTTCATCAGATAGGTTCTGGAGCTATCAACAGCGCAACTATTATTCACGTGTTCTCTATGATCAAGGGCGCATCTTCCCACATATGTGTCTTGACACTGAAGCCATTGCTCGGTTGCCTTGCCTTGAAGAAGCCCTTGATTGCTTCAGTGATGCTGGATACTGAACTTCGTGACTGATAAAGAGCATTGGAATGAAGAGCTTCTTCTGCAATTCTATGCAACCCTCCACATTCGCCGCTACAACAGGGATCCGGAAACATGGGTCCTTGAATGGATGACAGGAAATATCCATCATGAAGCCAAAGCCTTTGACATCATTGAGCTAACTGGCCTGCCCACTCCAGGAGAACTATATGAACCTGGTTGTCAACGTCACCGCGATGCTTTGGAGAGTATCTTTCAGAAGCCAGAGCCCAACATGAGCCAAATGTTGAGCATGATGAAGCCCTTGCCACGCGATGTTGAGAACCCAAAGGAGTTCTTTGTTGAAGACCTTGAGTATCTGCCCCGCACTATATATCATATCATCAGGCGAAATCTATGGCCTGTCAAAGGACACTCTTCATCAGCCAAACTTGAAGGAACAATGAAGACATTGGTCTTCTATATCTTCAATGGCATCAGCTTCAACGCTGAAGACTTCTTTATCAGGCAGTTGGCTGCATCAGGCTCTGATCTCCTTGGACTTTAGTTCTACGCTCCATGGGTCATGCGCCTCATCAAGCTTCATTCTGCTATCAACTATCAGCCTTCTGCTCGCAACCATCTCATATTCCTGCTAGACGTTGATATGTCAGTTGAAGCCATATACCCACAGCCTGCCAAAGAGCCTCTTTATCTTCACAATGTTGATCACCAAAGCTTCACTCAGCCCATTGAAGGAGTTCAAGCAGTCACTCGTGTTTATCCTCTGGCTGGACATACCCGCTTACCTCATCGAGCTCAGACTGAAGCTACTGAGAGCACCATTGCCCAAAGGCCTCGAAAGCAATCTCGTGTTCTCAATGACCGAGAACTTCTCGTTGCCTTACATCAGAAATAGGATAAGCATCACTACTGGCTGAAGCGTTAGATGCAAAGCCTCTTGGTGAACGTCAATCGTATTCGCAACCTTGCCACCAAGAATGCCTTTGTTGCACATGAAACCTGTCGGAGGCCATGGAAGAGTTTGACATTGCTGAGTGCTGAAGCAGATCTTCAAGACGATGGCTTCACTGAAAGATTCAAGTTTGACACCACTCCCCCAAATAATGCTGTCTTGCGTCGAACTCCGTCTCTTGAAGACTCTGATTATTCCTCCTCCCCTGCAACGGTGAATGCCAGAGTGATCGATGATCAAGATGATGTTGCCTCACCACCTCCTCCTTCAGCGCATGTCGACACTGCTCCAAGTACTTCTGCACCGCCAAACATGAACGCCAACCCTGCATCTTCTCCTACTCCTACTGGGAACGAGTAGAGGCTCTGTGTCTTCAAACCTTTTTGGTGCTTACTAACAAAAGGGGGAGAAGCATATGAGTTGATAGTCTTCAAGCAGGTCCATATGGGCGGGTGCTTTATATTTTTCCTAGTGTTTACAACTCTCGCTTTTGTTACATTTGGTTCTTTGAGTTGTAACACTTGAACTTGATGGTCGTCTGCTACGTTTTCTGCTACTCTGTAATGCCATGATAAATTCCGCATGTGCGACGATAAATTACGCACTTAGTCATTTTGCAGACGTCCATTTCTCATTATGCATATCATTATATTCGACATATCAATTATGCATGATGAATTGTCTTCATAAGTTGAAGAGGATCTCCACAAGTACAACCTGCTATGTGCATTTGCATTCAAAAGCAAATTACTTATATGCACATCTTCAGGGGGAGCCTTTTGCTACTTATGACGACAATAACTTTATCCTTTACAATTTCACATACTTTTATCCCCGTTGAAACCTTCAACCAGTTTGTCATCAATCACCAAAAAGGGGGAGATTGTAAGTGCATCTAGTGCCACCCCTAGTTGGTTTTGGAGTATTGACGACAAACCTGGTTGAGGGACTAATGTGTTTGTGAGAATTGCAGGATAACACAGGTTGTAGTCCCTCATTGATTCGGTTTACCTACCGGAGATGACCCCTAAAAATGTATGAAGACATTGACGACAATGGTGGTATATGAAGATATTCATCTTGAAGACTATGACGAGAGAAGACATTGTGTGAATATTATGGAGCGCGAAGACTTAGACATTTCGTTGTTTCCTTTTCTTCTTTGTTGAGTCATAGGAACCACCGTACTGTTAAGTGGGGTCCAAGTGAACAAAGTCAGAGTGACTGAAGTGATGCTCAACCAAATCCTATGTCTTCGAGCGAAGGCAATGAGAGCAAATCTTATCCAGAACTGGATGAGTCAGCTTTACTTGTAGCCCAAGTAAAGTTGCCGCGTGTGTTTGAAATCTGACCGTTGGAACACGTGTCAGTTCCTTAGTGACACAGGGTCATTTCGGACAAATCTGGTCGGGTTGCCTAGTGGCTATAAATAGCCCACCCCCTACACCATAAATTGGTGGCTGCTCAGAGTTAGTACACGGCTTTTGTCGTTTGCGAGCAACCCACCTCCGAAGCATTTGAGAGAGAGATCCTTGCGAGGACAAAGCCCAAACACCCAGAGCCAAAGAGTGTTAGGCATCACTAAAGTCTTTCTGTCCGCGTGATCTAAAGACTTGTTACACTTGAGGACTGTGAATCCTCCAGCCGGTTAGGCGTCGCGTTCTGAGCATCCAAGAGTCATTGTGGATTGCCGGTGAACGAAGTCGGTGAAGGTTTGGAATTCTACCTTGAAGACTTACAAGAGTGATTGGGCGAGGACTAGGTGTCCTTAGCTCAAGGGGAATAAGGTGAAGACGCGATCTTCTGAGTTAAATCTCAGCCTCCCTAACCAGACGTACAGTTGTCACAGCAACTGGAACTGGGCGAACAAATCACTGTCTTCCCCAAGCTACTGGTTCTATCCCTTCCTTCTCTTTACTCACTGTCTGTCTTTGTGAAGTCATTGCCTGCTTGCCTTATCTGTTTGACTTCACTGTGTGACTACTTGTTCTGACTGGCTTCATACAATCTTCCATTCTGATCCATACTGCCTAGCTGCTATTAGTCTTCGTGCTTTCACTTCATTGAATACTTGACTATGGCTTGTCTAGTGCAGTCTACCTTCTGCTGCATATAAATAGGATCGGTTCTATCGTTTGTTTTTGAAACTTCCATGTTTTGAAGACTTTCCTAAAAATCGCCTATTCACCCCACTCTAGTCGATATACAGCTCTGTCAATTGGTATTAGAGCAAGGTACTCCCTTGTTCTGTGTGATTCGGTTTAACCACCTGGAGTTTTAGCTATGTTGACTGCAGGGATAATCAAAGTCCCCACCGCGTGCCCCGTCTTCGATGGCACTGAATACCCCTACTGGAAAAACAAGATGCGCATGCACCTTGAAGCCATTGATGTGGACCTCTGGTATATCGTCAAGAATGGTGTTCCCAAGACTGGTGAAGGTGTCACCTCTGCTGATGTCAAGAAGCTCGTTCAACTGGATTCCACTGCCAAGAATAGCATCTGTGGTCATCTGACCAAAGGACATTATGGTCGTGTGAGTGCTCTGGAAACGTCGAAGCTAGTCTGGGGCTGGCTCTCCAAGGTCAACGAAGGCGTCTCAACCCAGATAGATCAAAGGATCAGTGTCCTTCGCAACCTCTTCAATCGCTTCAAGAGACACGACAATGAGAATGTCCAGCTCACATTTGATCGCCTCACTGACATCACAAATGAGCTTCAGGCACTTGGCGCCACTGAGATCACCAAGCATGAAATAGTCAAGACACTCCTGAGACCACTTGACAGCTCATTTGACATCCTTGCCCTGATGATTCAAGAGCGCCCTGACTTCAAGACTCTCGATCCGTCTGACATACTTCAGAGGTTCAACACACATGAGTTCCAGCTATCTGAGAAAAGTGACATCTATGGTCCCAACTATGGTCGAACTCGCGCTTTGAAGGCAAAGGCTGTTTCCTCATCTGAAGAAGAATCTGACTGCAGTTCTGATGATCCTGAAGACATTGGAAAGGTGCTAGCCATGCTTGTGAAGAAGTTCCAGAAATTCACTAAGAAGAAAGGCTTCAGAAAGTCTTCATGATCCAGCTCAAGAAATGATGAAGCTTCTACCCATGACCACAAGAAGAGAACATGTCACAAGTGCAAGAAACCTGGTCACTACATCTCTGAGTGTCCTCAATGGCACAATAAGAAGAAGAAGAAGAAGAAGAAGAAGAAGAAGAAGAAGAAGAAGAAGAAGAAGAAGAAGAAGAAGAAGAAGAAGAAGAAGAAGAAGAAGAAGAAGAAGAAGAGCAAGGAATATGATTCTGATGGCAAGAAAAAGAAGAAATCCTCAAAGTCTTCTTCCAAGTCTTCATCGAAGTATTCATCACACAAGAAGAATTCGTGTCGCAAGGCTCGTGCGTTTGTTGGCAAGGAGATGGATTCAGAGGAGGAGTATACTTCAGAAGAAGCGGAGGTGGAGTCTGAGGAGGAGTCTCATTCTAGTGTTGAAAGTCTGACTCTAGCCACAGCCTATGTTGCCAAGTCCATCTTCAACACTGAAGACAATGGCTCCGTCACCAACACTGATGATGATGATAACGACGAATCCGCTCCCACCTACTGCTTCATGGCACGCGCTGCCAAGGTAAAATCACGCGATGCTTACTTTCAAACATCCAGTGAAGATGACTCCGATTGTGAATCTAAACCTAGCTACAAAACACTTGCTAAAATTGCCACTGAACAACAGAAAGCTATGGAACATATTCAAAAACTGTTAGACAAAAGCGATGACCTGTTGGACGCGTAAATGACCCGTTCTCAGTCCTTAATTGAAGACATAAAAAATCTTCATGTTAAGTACGAGGAACTTGAAAGTCATCATGAATCGCTCTCAAAAACTCATGAAAAGCTTTCCTACGATTATCTTCAAAGGAAGCAAGAACTTGAGAAATTGAAAGCGGCTCATGAAGATCTTCAAAAAGAAAATAAGTCACTCCGCGCTCAATAGATCAGCTCCGCTCAGGAAGGATTTGAACCACCATGTATAAAATGCATTGAGCATGATAACGCTACATCTGTTGCTGAATGTTCTACTGCTGCTACTGTCGCAATATCTTCAACTGCTGATGTGGTAACTAACCCCTCTGCTGAGGATACCACTACTATTGCTGATGAAAATGCTAGGTTGAAGAATTTGCTTGAAACAGGGATGTACAAAAGCCTCAAAGGGCATCAGACGTTATTTGATGTCCTCAAAAAGAAGATTCTGAACCGAAACCCTAGGAAAGAGGGTGTAGGATTCGAGAGGAAAATGAATGTTGATGGTTCATACTGGAAGCCTGAGCAGTACCCCAAAACCACATGGCTTGCTGCAAGGGAACCTTCAATGGATCCGTCTACCTTATCCGGCTTTACTTGTGCTAATCCTATTATCATTGATGAATCCTTTGATGCAAACTATAAATTGTTTAAGAATCAGAATGGTGAAGTGTTTGCCACGTATATTGGTACTAACTGCAGCAACGGGCCACCTATGAAGAAGATCTGGGTTCCCAAAGGTTGTCTTGAGAAGCTTCCAGTAAATGTCATCATGACACCACCTGGGAAGAAGACAAACCCCAGACTACGGTCCTAAGGCTTCATACAGACACATGACTCACCTGAGACACCTTGACGCCAATGTTTTGCAGGGAAATTGTACTCAGACCCATGAATATGAGCGTGTTTCCTCAAACCGCTATATTCACAAAACAAAGAACTTTTCTGCTTATTCTTATGAGTATTATTCTCCTCCTGCAAGGCTATTTGCTAGGGCTCCAAAGCCAAAATTCTCAGATGCTGCACTTAGACTCATTGCTTCTAAGGCACCCCTGAAGATGTGGGTGGTTAAGAAGAATTAACTTTCTCTTGCAGGGAAAGGTCTCCAGCCGAAAATCAAAGGCGTCTGATGCTATTGTTGGGGACCTAAAACATCTTATAGGGCGCAAGATCAATTGCCCAAATGGTCCTACTATGTATTTTTTTTCTGAATCGCTTGCCAATCATCCTATCAGTCCCAACTTGGATCTAAGCTTTCATAATCCGCTTGCTCGTCAAATGTTTGTGCTTCACAATACTCTTCGTGAAGCCTATCCCACTAAATGCACTATAGGGTATGACACCAAAGGCTTCAGAATGGATAATGGACAGCGGATGCACTAATCATATGACTGGTGATCGAAGTCTTCTTATGGACTCAACCTTACGTCCATCTGACAAGAGTCACATCACATTTCCTGGTGCTGGTAAAAGCAAGGTATTGGGTCTAGGTAGAGTTGCAATCTCAAAGGATCAGCACATGGATAAAGTCATGCTTGTTGAAAATCTTGGTTTCAACTTAATGTATGTCTGAATGCTTTGTGACTTAAACATGATTGTGATATTTGGAAAATATCTTTGCCTTGTGCTAACGGAATCTGATAAGTCTCTAGTCTTTGAAGGATATCGGAAAGATGATCTGTATATGGTAGATTTCTCAGCAGGACCACAGATGGCCGTATGTCTTCTAGCAAAAGCGTCAGAGTGCTGGCTCTGGCGTCGGAGGCTGCATACAAGATATTCAAGCCACTGCCCCCATCCATCAGAACTCTGATCAGGCATGTGCCTTCGATAACTGGGTCGACCACCAGTGCCTGCCGCCCAGGGGTGGCAATGTGCGCTGGGTGATCTGACTTGTCAAATGTGATGGGGGTCTTTGACCATTTCAAAAACGTGGGGGTCGCCGGGGCAACCATGTTTACTTCTCTGTTGACGATTTTCAGTCGACTTTTGCTCTCGACGTCCGCGAAAATCACCAAAGTGGAGTTGATACGGGGGTATCCTCCGTCCCCTTCCTTGTCTTTGGACTCTTCCGATTCCTTCTCTTTCTCAGTCGACTGATCTTTCTGGAAACTCTGGATCAAGAGCCGACACTGTCGAGTGGTGTGCTTGGGGTACACCAGGTTCCCCTCTTCATCTTTCTTCGTGTGTATGGGGCACGGCTGGTCGAGCATATCATCCCCAGCCTGACCCTTTCCTTTCTTGGGGGCCCGGGAGACTTTTGGCTTCCCTTTGCCCTTTCCTTGATTAACCACCGCAGCCTCTCCCTGAGCGACTGGGTCGGCTTTGCGCTTGTTCTTCCGGTTGGAATTCTGGTCCTCCTGCCCGACTGGTTTCTTGCCGCTGCGGAGCCGATCGGCCTCCTCACCGTTGGCATACCGACTGGCAATCTCCATCATCCGTGACAAGGACATGTCGCCTGTTCGGCCAAACTTCAGATTCAATTCTCGGTTACGTACGCCTTCCTTGAAAGCGCACACCGCCTGGTGCTCGGACACGTTCTCCACCGTGTGATGCAAAGTGGTCCATCGCTGAATCTAGTCCCTCAAAGTTACACTTCGGCTTCTGCGTGCAGTGTTGAAGTTCTGCGAGTCCAGCAGGTCGCTTGCAGGTGCCTTCGAAGGTCCGAACGAAAACCTGAGCGAGCTCTTCCCAACTGTATATACTCCTGGGGGCCAACTGGTTGAGCCACGCCCGAGCGGAGCCTCCCAGCATCAAGGGGAGGTGCTTCATGGTCACGTCGTCGTTGCCGCCTCCGATCTGAATGGCCACTCGGTAATCTTCCAGCCAAGTGTTCGGCTTCGACTCACCGATGAACTTGCCTACGCCTGCCGCCAGCCTGAAGTTCGGGGTGATCTCCGTGGCTCTGATAGCACTGCAGAAACATTCAGGCCCAGAGGCCGGCGCTCGGCTGCCACTTGGTTGGTCTCCGCCTCGCTCTTCTCTGGACGCCCGGTTACGGTCGACTCGACCTTGCACAAGGATAGACCTCGCATCGAAACCTGTCCGTCGGGGATCTGGGGGAATCCTCCGCTCGTCATCTCGTAGGCGCCTGCCCACGTGCCGCTGGGGCGAGTGTGACCCACTTCCCGGAGGAGGGGTAGGCACTCGACGGCGGTCGTACCGTCCGTGTCGACGGTCGAGTGGATCGTCGTTCCGACCTAGATGCCGGTCTTGCCGCGGGCCACGTTCCTCACGCCTCGGGGGCGATCTCGGACTATGTGCCGACCATATGGTGTCTGCAGCCACCGATCTGCTATGAATCCTGTTGCGCGACTGAGAAACAGCCGTGTTTTGTTCTTCAACCGTTCGGAGCAAAGCTCGGATCTGCTGAAGACCTCCCCCAGCTTCCGACTGGGAGGGTTAAATCGACTCCGCAATGCGAACCGCGGCTTCAAGGTTTTGGACTGGCGTGCCGAACACCTGAGTCTCGCGCTGACGCGATTGCCGCGGTCGTCGACCGGACTCGGGGACCAGTCGGCGGGCCTGCTCGTCGAGTGAGCGTTGGACGTTTTCCAAGCGTGCACGCTCGGCCAAGGTGGCCAAGCGTGTGGCTTCGAGGGCCAGAGCCTCTGGGGAATCTCCCACGATGGGAGTGAAGAGTGCATCTCCGTTGCGGCAACAAAGCTCAGCCCTTTGCTCGGAAGTGAGGGGCTGAGGGATGTAACCGTCGTTGTCGTGCGCTCGATCACCGTTCTCGCCGCGAGGAAAACCTGGCGGGTTGCGGCGCAAGTCGACCATGAGGATTTCCACCGCGGGATCGCTGCTCCCGCACTCGGAAACGGAATCTTCGAGCCCGGTCGACTGGTCGGCCGGCCCGTAGAGGTAGTCATCGGGCTCAATGGCCGCGACTTGAGGGGTGGCCGTTTGACGGGCCACCACATGTTTTACCCATCGATGGATCCGCGAACGACCGGATCGTTTGCGGCACCGTCCGGCGTAGATGGGGGATGATGAGTACCGAGTCGATGGCTGCAGCAGGAGGACGCCGCCGGCGCCGGCGCGAAAGTGCGCAGTTCCCCGGGCGGGCAGATCCCCGACGTCGAGAGGGGCTTCCTGGAGCCACGCAGAGTCGTCGGCGATGAAGACCAGTGCGCCGAGCCGGATCTCGTGGCCCAACGCCAAACCACCGCCTGACACCATGATGAAAGTGGTCGGAGGAGGAATTGCAACTTCACCAGATGTCGCTAAGACGCCTTGCCCCAAGGTGGGCTCCAACTGTCATGGTTCTAAGTCTGACAGTAAGGGTAGGGGGTATGAATGGAGAGGCAAGGTCCTAGCTATGGTGATGTTGTACACGAGGTGTTTCCGAGTTCAGGACCTTCTCGGAGGAAGTAATAGCCCTACGTCTCGGTGCCCGGAGCCTTGGTCGACTGGTATGTGTATATGTGTGTTATAGAGGTGCGAACCCTTGTTCTGGAGGAGGGGGGTGGCTTATATAGTGCGCCAGGACCCCAGCCATGCTCCACGTTACAAAGGGTTTAATGTACATTAAGGCAGGCGTTACTGGTAACGCCTACAGTAAAGGATAATTAAGGTGTTTACTACAGCGAGTACATACATGACCGTTGTTGTCCCAAGTGGTGTTTGGCCTTCGGAGGTCGAGTGCCCTGGATTGGTCGAGTGGGGTTGAGTCGCCTGGATTGGTCGAGTGGGGTTGAGTCGCCTTGCGGATGGGGCTCGGTCGAGTGGGGTGTCTTCTTGGACCGTCTCAGTCGACTTCCACCACTGCCATAAGTTTTGTCTTTTGGTCTTCTAGGGTAGTGACCTTGGGTAGGGTACCTTGGACCGGCTTGTGACCCTACCCTAGGTCTGTAACTTCGTCAGAAGCCCTTGATTGCTTCCGTGATGCTGTATACTGAACTTCGTGACTGATAACGAGCATTGGAATGAAGAGCTTCTTCTGCATTTCTATGCAACCCTCCACATTCGCGGGTACAACAGGGATCCGAAAACATGGGTCCTTGAGTGGATGACAGGAAATGTCCATCATGAAGCCAAAGCCTTTGACATCATTGAGCTAACTGGCCTGCCCACTCCAGGAGAACTATAAGAACCTGGTTGTCAACGTCACCGCGATGCTTTGGAGAGTATCTTTCAGAAGCCAGAGCCCAACATGAGCCAAATGCTGAGCATGATGAAGCCCTTGCCACGCGATGCTGAGTACCCAAAGGAGTTCTTTGTTGAAGACCTTGAGTATCTGCCCCGCACTACATATGGCCTGTCAAAGGACACTCTTCATCAGCCAAACTTGAAGGAACAATGAAGACATTGGTCTTCTATATCTTCAATGGCATCAGCTTCAACGCTGAAGACTTCTTTATCAGGCAGTTGGCTGCATCAGGCTCTGATCTCCTTGGACTTTAGTTCTACGCTCCATGGGTCATGCGCCTCATCAAGCTTCATTCTGCTATCAACTATCAGCCTTCTGCTCGCAACCATCTCATATTCCTGCTAGAGGTTGATATGTCAGTTGAAGCCATATACCCACAGCCTGCCAAAGAGCCTCTTTATCTTCACAATGTTGATCACCAAAGCTTCACTCAGCCCATTGAAGGAGTTAGTCACTCGTGTTTATCCTCTAGCTGGACATACTCGCTTACCTCACCGAGCTCAAACTGAAGCTACGGAGAGCACCATTGCCCAAAGGCCTCTGAAGCGATCTCGTGTTCTCAATGATCGTGAACTTCTCGTTGCCTTACATCAGAAACAGGATAAACATCACTACTGGCTGAAGCATCAGATGCAAAGCCTCTTGGTGGACGTCAATCGTATTCGCAACCTTGCCACCAAGAATGCATTTGTTGCACATGAAACCTGTCGGAGGTCATGGAAGAGTTTGACATTGCTGAGTGCTGAAGCAGATCTTCAGGACGATGGCTTCACTGAAAGATTCAAGTTTGACACCACTCCCCCAAGAAATGATGTCTTGCGTCGAACTCCGTCTCTTGAAGACTCTGATTATTCCTCCTCCGCTGCAACGGTGAATGCCAGAGTGATCGATGATCAAGATGATGCTACCTCACCACCTCCTCCTTCAGCGTGTGTTGACACTGCTCCAAGTACTTCTGCACCGCCAAACACCAACGCCGACCCTGCATCTTCTCCTACTCCTACTGGGAACGAGTAGAGGCTATGTGTCTTCAAACCTTTTTGGTCCTTACTGACAAAAGGAGAAGCATATGAGTTGATAGTCTTCAAGCGGGTCCATATGGGTGGGTGCTTTATATTTTGCCTAGTGTTTACAACTCTCGCTTTTGTTACATTTGGTTCTTTGAGTTGTAACACTTGAACTTGATGGTCGTCTGCTACGTTTTCTGGTACTCTGTAATGCGATGATAAATTCCGCATGTGCGACGATAAATTCCGCACTTAGTCATTTAGCACACGTCCATTTCTCATTATGCATATCATTATATTCGACATATCAATTATGCATGATGAATTGTCTTCATAAGTTGAAGAGGATCTCCACAAGTACAACCTGCTATGTGCATTTGCATTCAAAAGCAAATTACTTATATGCACATCTTCAGGGGGAGCCTTTTGCTACTTATGACACTACAGGAAACAGGTAATTTGCCGTCTGTGGATACCAGACGGCAAAGATTATGCCGTCAGGAAGCAGACGGCAAAGATAAGTCGGCAAAGAATACTTTGCCGTCAGCCTTTTGTTGAGATGACGGCAAAGATTTTGCCGTCAGTCAGTACAGTTTTGCCGTCTACCGCCAAAAAAAACAGACGGCAAAAAACATGTTCTTTGTCGTCAGTCAAAACGTGTGGTTTGCCGTCATCCAGACTAAAGTACAGACGGCAAAGATTGTTTTTCATTTTTTTAAAGGTAACGTCCGAGCAGAGCATCTCGCAGGACACATGAACAACAAACCAAAGTGTGCTCAATGAGATTTTGGATTCAACATGGACGTGTTGTCTTGCATTCATCATCGGTGGAGTTACAGAGAAGTTACTTAGCTGTTCTGAAAATTTACACAAGGACCCCTAGAAACTAAAAAGAAAAAGCAATCAAGTCCTCCATCGCAGCAACAGGAAGTTCACTGCCGGCAGTCCTTCTCGCCGGAGACAATACCACAGGGACACCACTGCCGGTGTCTCGCCCTGCTCACCGCGCCGCTTGCTCGACCCTACTCGCCGCGCCACCGGACAACCATGCTCACCGGCGCCGCTTGCCCGACCCTGGTATCCGCATCGCCGCCCGACCGTGCTCGCTGGTTCCTAGAGAGAGAGAGAGACGGGCTCCGTCGCGCGCCAGTGCAGCTTCGGGCGACCGACGCTGGAGGGAGGAGCTCCTCTGTAGTGTCCTTCACGCGCCATGCTCGAGGGAATAGGCCGCCTCGCGCTCGAGGGGAAGAGGCCACCGCGGGCCCGACGGAAGAAGCCGCCGTGCGCCTGCGCTGAGCAGTCGATGGTGGAGTGAGCCGCCGCTGCGTGCCATGCTCTCCGCCCTCGCGTCCGCCATGCTCGTCGCCGGCGCGTACACCATGCTCGTCGCTGGCGCGTCCATCATGCTTGTCGCCCGCACATCCGCCATGCTCGCCACCAGCGCGGCCTCCATGCTCGCCGCACGCGCTGCCTTCCTACTACTCGCCCACGCGGCCTCCCTGGCTCCCTGCTCACACCCCGCACCGGCCATGCATGTGTGTTTGCGTTTTGTGGTGTGAGTTCTTGTGTGGTGTGCGTGGGTGGGTGTGGTGGGGGCGTGCGTTGGTTAGTGGGTGGGGCTGTGGGCTTGGGTCAGTGCGTGTGTCAGGATGGGTGGGGCTGCGTAGGTTTGGAGGACCGCCACGTCATCGATCCATGGGATCGATCCGCGTGGTGTGCTTCTTCTTTGCCGTCTGTGGTTTTTATACAGACGGCAAAGTTCTTTGCCGTCTGCTTTTTTTATTATAGACGGCAAATGTCATACTTTGCCATGTGTAATAAAAAACGCAGACGGCAAAATTTTTGCCGTCTGTGTTTTATTTTGTAGGCGGCAAAGTATGATCGTTGCGATCAGTAATAAAGAACACAAGCGGGAAAGTAGGCTTTGCTATCTGTAATAATAACTGTAGACGGTAAAATATGTTTTGCCGTTAGTTATTCTTTGCCGTCAGCAGCTGACGGCTAAACTGCTCTTTGCCGTCTGTCCCGATGAAAAGTTGACGGCAAAGATGTTCACTGACCGGAAATTACTTGTTTCCCGCAGTGTGACGACAATACCTTTATCCTTTACAATTTCACATACTTTTATCCCCGTTGAAAACTTCAACCAGTTTGTCATGAATCACCACAAAGGGGGAGATTGTAAGTGCATCTAGTGCCACCCCTAGTTGGTTTTGGAGTATTGACGACAAACCTGGTTGAGGGACTAATGTGTTTGTGAGAATTGCATGATAACACAGGTAGTAGTCCCTCATTGATTCGGTTTACCTACCGAGATGACCCCTAAAAATGTATGAAGACATTGACGACAATGGTGGTATATGAAGATATTCATATTGAAGACTATGACGAGAGAAGACATTGTGTGAAGACTATGGAGCGCGAAGACTTAGACATTTCGTTGTTTCCTTTTCTTCTTTGTTGAGTCATAGGAACCACCGTACTGTTAAGTGGGGTCCAAGTGAACAAAGTCAGAGTGACTGAAGTGATGCTCAACCAAATCCTATGTCTTCGAGCGAAGATAATGAGAGCAAATCTTATCCAGAACTGGATGAGTCAGCTTTACTTGTAGCCCAAGTAAAGTTGCCGCGTGTGTTTGAAATCTAACCGTTGGAACACGTGCTAGTTCCTTAGTGACCCAGGGTCATTTCTGACAAATTTGGTCGGGTTGCCTAGTGGCTATAAATAGCCCACCCCCTACACCATAAATTGATGGCTGCACAGTTAGTACACGGCTTTTGTCGTTTGAGAGCAACCCACCTCCGAAGCATTTGAGAGAGAGATCCTTGTGAGGACAAAGCCCAAACACCCAGAGCCAAAGAGTGTTAGGCATCACTGAAGTCTTTCTGTCCGCGTGATCTAAAGCCATGTTACACTTGAGGACTGTGAATCCTCCAGCCGGTTAGGCGTCACGTTTTGAGCATCCAAGAGTCATTGTGGATTGCCGGTGAACGAAGTCTGTGAAGGTTTGGAAGTCTACCTTGAAGACTTACCAGAGTGATTGGGCGAGGACTGGGTGTCCTTAGCTCAAGGGGAATAAGGTGAAGACGCGGTCTTCTGAGTTAAATCTCAGCCTCCCTAACCAGACGTACAGTTGTCACGGTAACTGGAACTGGTCGAACAAATCACTGTCTTCCCCAAGCTACTTGTTCTATCCCTTCCTTCTCTTTACTCACTGTCTGTCTTTGTGAAGTCATTGCCTGCTTGCCTTATCTGTTTGACTTCACTGTGTGACTACTTGTTCTGACTGGCTTCATACAATCTTCCATCCTTATCCATATTGCCTAGCTGCTATTAGTCTTCGTGCTTTCACTTCATTGAATACTTGACTATGGCGTGTCTAGTGTAGTCTACCTTCCGCTGCATATAAATAGGATCGGTTCTATCGTTTGTTTTCGAAACTTCCATGTTTTGAAGACTTTCCTAAAAATCGCCTATTCACCCCCCCTCTAGTCGATATACAGCTCTTTCAAATACAGTCGTCATGTAATTGCTTTACTTTATCACTAAGCTGTAGCGATAGTCATGGAAGCAATAGTTGTAGAGAAGACAACGATGCTACGATGGAGATCAAGGTGTCACGCCGATGACGATGGTGATCATGACGGTGCCTTGGAGATCGAGATCAAAAGCACAAGATGATGATGGCCATATCATGTCACATATTTTGATTGCATGTGATGTTTATGTTATTATGCTTCTTATTTTGCTTAGTACGACGGTAGCATTATAAGATGATCCCTTACAAAATTTCAAGGTACAAGTGTTCTCCCTGAGTATGCATCGTTGCGAAAGTTCGTCGTGCCGAGACACCATGTGATGATCGAGTGTGATAAGCTCTACATTCACATACAATGGGTGTAAGCCAGTTTTGCACACGCAGAATACTCGGGTTAAACTTGACGAGCCTAGCATATGCAGATATGGCCTCGGAACATTGGAGACCGAAAGGTCGAGCGTGAATCATATAGTAGATATGATCAACATAAGATGTTCACCAATGAAAACTACTCCATCTCACATGATGATCGGACATGGTTTAGTTGATTTCGATCACGTGATCATTTAGATGACCAGAGGGATGTCCATCTAGGTGGGAGTTCTTTATTAATATGATTAATTGAACTTTAATTTATCATGAACTTAGTCCTAACAGTTTTTTGCATATCTATGTTGTTGTAGATCTATGGCCCGTGCTACCGTTCCTTTGAATTTTAATGCATTCCTAGAGAAAGCTATGTTGAAAGATGATGGTAGCAATCACACGGACTGGGTCCGTAACTTGAGGATTATCCTCATTGCTGCACAGAAGAATTATGTCCTTGAAGCACCGCTAGGTGACAAGCCCCCTCCCGCAAATGTAGACGCTTTGAACGTCTGGTAGACGCGGTCTGATGACTACATGGTAGTTCAGTGTGCCATGCTCTACGGCTTAGAACCGAGACTTCAACGACGTTTTGAACGTCATGGAGCATATGAGATGTTCCAGGTGTTGAAGTTGACATTTCAAGAAAATGCTCGGATTGAGAAATATGAGATTTCCAATAAGTTATATGATACGTCTCCAACGTATCTATAATTTTTGATTGTTCCATGCTATTATTTATGAAGTTTTGGATGTTTAATGGGCTTTATCATTCACTTTTATATCATTTTTGGGACTAACCTACTAACCCAAAGGCCCAGTCCAGATTACTGTTTTTTGCCTGTTTCAGGGTTTTGCAGAAAAAGAACGTCAAACGGAGTCCAAACGGAATGAAACCTTCGTGAGAGATATTTTTGGAGAAAATCACGCACGTGGAGCTTGAGAACCACGTTAGGGGATCAAGAGGTGGCCCACGAGGGTGGGGGCACGCCCCCCTTCCCAAGGCGCGCCCCCTGCCTCGTGGCCCCCTCGAGCGTCCCCCGGTGCCCTCCTTCTTCCTATATAAGTCTACGTACCCCAGAACCTCCGAGAACAGAGAGAAAACCCTAATTCTGCCGCCGTACCTTCTGTTCACGTGAAGATCCCATCTTGGAGCCTGTTCCGGAGCTCCACCGAAGGGGATCCATCACGGAGTTCTTCTTCTTCATCATCATCGCCCTCACCATGAGTTGTGAGTAGTTTACCACAGACCTTCGGGTCCATAGCTAGTATCTAGATGTCTTCTTCTCTCTCTCTGGATCTCAATACAAAGTTCTCCTCGGTCTTCGAGGAGATCTATTCGATGTAATCTCTTTTTGCGGTGTGTTTGTAGAGATCCGATTGATCAAGGTTATCTATGAAAGATATTTGGTTATTCTCTGAACTTTTTATGTGTGCTCATAATATCCTTGCATGTCTCTTTGAATTATTGGTTTGGTTTGGCCTACTAGATCTATAGTTATTGCAATGGGAGAAGTGCTTGCCTTTGGGCTCAATCTTGCGGTGTCCTTTCCCAGTGACAGTAGGGGAAGCAAGGCACGTATTGTATTGTTGCCATCGAGGATAAAAAGATGGGGTTTATGTCATATTGTTTGAGTTTATCCCTCTACATCATGTCATCTTGCTTAAGGCGTTACTCTGTTCTTATGAACTCAATACACTAGATGCATGATGGATAGCGGTCGATGTGTGGAGTAATAGTAGTAGATGCAGGAAGGAGTCGGTCTACCTGTCTCGGACGTGATGCCTATATACAATGATCATGCCTAGATAGTCTCATAATTATTCGCTTTTCTATCAATTGCTCGACAGTAATTTGTTTACCCGCCGTAGAATATCGCTATCATGAGAGAATCCACTAGAGAAAACTATGGCCCCCGGGTCTATTCTCAACATATCAATCTACATCTACTTTACTTTTATCGCTTTTATTTGCTATTCTTATAAACCAAAAATACCAAATATATAAACTATCATCTCTATCAGATCTCACTTTCGTAAGTGACCGTAAAGGGATTGACAACCCCTTATCGCGTTGGCTGCGAAGTTCTTATTTGTTTGTGCGGGTGCGAGGGACTCACGCGTGATCTCCTACTGGATTGATTCCTTGGTTCTCAAAAACTGAGGGAAATACTTACGCTACTGTGATGCATCTCTCTTTCCTCTTCGAGGGAATACAACGCAAGCTCAAGAAGTAGCAAGAATTTATGGCGCCATTGCCGGGGAGGCTTACGCAAAAGTCATATACCAAGTACCTATCACAAACCCTTATCTTTCGCATTACATTTATTTGCCTCTCGTTTTCCTCTCCCCCACTTCACCCTTGCCGTTTTATTTTCCCTTCTTCCGTCGTGTGTTTATCGTTCGCTTGCTTCTTGTTTGCTTGTGTGTGTTGGATTGCTTGTTTGTCACTATGGCTCAGAACAATATCAAATTGTGTGACTTCTCCAATACCAACAACAATGATTTTATTAGCACGCCGATTTCTCCTATTACCGATGCTGAATCTTTTGAGATCAATGCTGCTTTGTTGAATCTTGTCATGAAAGATAAATTCTCCAGTCTTCCTAGTGAAGATGCCTCTACCCATCTAAACAGCTTTGTTGATTTATGTGATATGCAAAAGAAAAGGGATATGGATAATGATATTGTTAAATTGAATTTATTTGCATTTTCACTTAGAGATCGTGTTAAAACTTGGTTTTCCTCTTTGCCTAGAAATAGTATTGATTCATGGAATAAGTGCAAAGATGTTTTTATCTCTAAGTATTTCCCTCCTGCTAAGATCATCTCTCTTAGAAACGATATTATGAATTTTAAGCAACTAGATCATGAGCATGTTGCACAAGCTTGGGAGAGAATGAAATTGATGATACGTAATTGCCCTACACATGGTTTGAATCTATGGATGATTATTCAGAATTTTTATGCTGGCTTGAATTTTGCTTGTAGAAATCTTTTAGATTCGGCCGCCGGAGGCACTTTCATGGAAACCACCTTAGGAGAAGCTACCAAACTCCTAGATAATATTATGGTTAATTATTCTCAATGGCACACCGAAAGATCTACTAGTAAAAAAGTGCATGCTATCGAAGAAATTAGTGTTTTGAGTAGAAAGATGGATGCACTTATGAAATTATTTGCTGCTAAGAGTGCTTCTCCTGATCCTAATGATATGCCTTTGTCCACTTTGATTGAGAATAGTAATGAATCTTTGGATGTGAATTTTGTTGGTAGGAATAATTTTGGTAACAATGCTTATAGAGGTAATTTTAATCCTAGGCCTTTTCCTAGTAATTCCTCTAATAATTATGGTAATTCCTACAACAACTCTTATGGAAAGATGCCTTCTGGACTTGAAACTAGTTTTAAGGAGTTTATGATCTCGCAAAAGAATTTCAATGCTTTGCTTGAAGAGAAATTGCTTAAGGTTGATGAATTGGCTAGAAGTGTGGATAGAATTACTCTTGATGTTGATTCTTTGAAACTTAGATCTATCCCACCTAAGCATGATATCAATGAGTCTCTCAAAGCCATGAGAATTTCCATTGATGAAAGCAAAGAGAGAACCTCTAGAATGCGTGCTAAAAGAGAAGATTATATTAAAGCGTGTTCTTCTAGTTATCATGAAAATAAAGATGAAGATCTGAAAGTTATTGATGTGTCTCCTATTAGATCCTTGTTTTCTAGTATAAATCTTGATGAAGATAGGATTGGAGATGATTCTGCTTTAAGGTGTCCCAATGATTCAGAGTTTTTAGATCTTGATGCTAAAATTGCTAAAAGTGGGAGTGAAGAGATTAAAACTTTTCATAGTGATGAACCCACTACTTTGGATTTCAAAGGATTCAATTATGACAATTGCTCTTTGATTGATTGTATTTCCTTGTTGCAATCCGTGCTAAATTCTCCGCATGCTTATAGTCAAAATAAAGCTTTCACCAAACACATAGTTGATGCTTTGATGCAATCTTATGAAGAAAAACTTGAGTTGGAAGTTTCTATCCCTAGAAAGCTTTATGATGAATGGGAACCTACTATCAAAATAAAAATAAAAGATCATGAATGCTATGCTTTGTGTGATTTGGGTGCAAGTGTCTCCACTATCCCAAAAACTTTGTGTGATTAGCTAGGGTTCCATGAGCTTGATGATTTTTCTTTAAATTTGCATCTTGCGGATTCCACTATTAAGAAACCTATGGGAATAACTAATTATGTTCTTATTGTTTCCAATAGGAATTATGTGCCCGTAGATTTCATTGTTCTTGATATAGATTGCAATCATTCATGTCCTATTATTCTTGGTAGACCTTTCCTTAGAACGATTGGTGCAATTATTGATATGAAGGAAGGAAATATTAGATTACAATTTCCATTAAGAAAAGGCATGGAACACTTTCTAGAAAGAAAATCAAATTACCATATGAATCTATCATGAAAGCCACTTATGGATTGCCTTCCAAAGATGCCAATACCTAGATTTATCTTGTATCGTGCCTAGCTAGGGGCGTAAAACGATAACGCTTGTTGGGAGGCAACCCAACTTTATATTATTTTTTGTTGCTGTTAGGGAATAAATATTGCATCTAGCCTCTGATTAGATGTGGTTTCATGTTTTGTTTAGTGTATGTGCCAAGTAGAACCTTTGGGAAGACTTGTGTGAAGTTTATGTGATCTTGCTGTGAAAAAACAGAATTGCCAGCGCTTGCTAAAGTAGTCTTCAGATTTTACTGGAGCGTTCTTTTTAGTTGATTCCTTTTGAACATGATTGGTAGACAAATTCCGCAAATTTACCAATTTAGTTTGCTTTTTTTGGAGTTCCAGAAGTAGGCGTAACCTCCAGATTACTACAGACTGTTCTGTTTTTGACAGATTCTGTTTTTCGTGTGTTGTTTGCTTATTCCGATGCATCTATGAGTAGTATTGGAGGATATGAACCATAGAGAAGTTGGAATAAAGTAGGTGTAACACCAATATAAACAAATAATGAATTAATTGCTGCACTTTTGAGTAGTGGTTTGCTTTCTTATACTAACGGAGCTCATGAGAATTTTTGTCTAAGTTTTGTGTTGTGAAGTTTTCAAGTTTTGAGTATTGCTTTGATGGACTATGGAACAAGGAGTAGCAAAGGCCTAAGCTTCGGGATGCCCATGGCACCCCAAGTAAATTCAAGATAATCAAAAGCCTGAGCTTGGGGATGCCCCGGAAGGCATCCCCTCTTTCGGCTTCATCCATCGGTAACTATATTTGGAGCTATATTTTTATTCGCAACATGATATGTGTTTTGCTTGGAGCGTCTTGTATAATTTGATTCTTTGGTTGTTAGTTTGTCACAATTATCCTTGCTGGACACACCTATTTGAGAGAGTTAAATATGGCCTAGAAATTGTTGAACTCTCATGCTTCACTTATATCATTTTGAGAGTCTATTAAAACAGCATGGTAATGTGTTTAGGCTAAAGAAACCAGTCTTCACATGATAGACATCCAATGTCAATGTAGAAAAAAAATTCACACCAAGTGCATTGAATATGATGAGATGTTGGATGCTTGATAATTGTTTTGAGATATGAGGATAGTGATATTAGAGTCATGCTAGTGGAGTTATTATGAAATTGAGAAATACTTGTGTTAAGGCTAGTGATTCCCGTAGCATGCACGTATGGTGAACCACTATGTGACGAAGTTAGAGCATGAGATATTTGTAGAGTGCCAACCTTTGTGTGGAGGTCGAGGTCGCGCGATGTTTAACTCCTACCAACCTCCCCCCTAGGAGCATGCGTTGATTTCTTTGTTTTGATGACTCGTAGATTTTTGCAATAAGTATATTAGTTTTTATGACTAATGTTGAGTCCATGGATTATACGCACTCTTGATAACCCTCAACCGTAAGGGATCGAGATAGTCTTCGCGGGTAAGAATAACCCAATTTATTGATTCGACACACGGGGAGCCAAAGAGTATTTATAAGCTTTAACAGTTGAGTTGTCAATTCAACCGCACCTGAAATATACTTACTTGCAACAAAAGATAGGTGGTAACAGTGATATGATAGTGATGATAGTAATAGTAAAAGTAAACAGCAAAAGTAAATAGCAGTAGTAAATGGCAAAAGTAGCAACTAGTCATAAGCAAGGTTTAAAATACTGTAGGCTAGGGAGATGGATGGTTGGGCGCTGCATGGATGAGATAGATTCTAACTTGGGGCACGGCACATGGAAAAGTAATGATCATCTAGGCAAATATCAAACATTAGGCATGTATCCCATAGGTAGTTGTACGTGCTTGCAATAAGAACTTGCACAACATCTTTTGTCCTACCATCCCGCTACGAACGGGGCCAAAAGGAACTAATGGATATTAAGGTGCTCCTGCCAAAGAGCACCGGCACAAAGCAATGAACTCAATGGATACATGTAATCCTCAAACTACGGACCATCCCCTTTGGTGTCCCAACCTGTCACTTTTGGGATCGCCGGTTCCGAACCGTAACAGGTGCATACAACTCATAGATAGGATCACGAACACAAATATATTCATACAAACACATATGGTTCAGATCTGAAATCATGGCACTCGGGCCCTAAGTGTCAAGCATTAAGAATAACAAGTTGTAGCAAAGATGATAAACACCATAGTAGATGATAGGCAACATGCCCCCAACAATCTGATAAACTATTACATGATCTAACTCATCCAATCCCTACCATCCCCTTCGCCTACAGCAGGGGAATTACTCACACATGAAAGGGGAAGTCAAGGAGGGATGATGGAGTGGTGTTGATGATGACGATGGCGACGATTTCCCCTCTCCGGAGGCCAAATCAGCCTCCAGATTAGCCCTCCCGAAGAAGAACAGAGGGTGGCGGCGGCTCCGCGACGAAAAACTACGAAAGAACTTCCGATCTGGGGTTTCTGCGTCGGGAGTAAAAATACGGGCTAAAGTAGGGCACCAGGGGGTGTGGGCCCCACCCAGGCGCCCCCCGGCGAGGCCCAGGGGGGCGCGCCCACAGGGCGCCTGGGCACCCCCTAGCCCCCCTCTGGCCCCACTTCTGGTATTTGGTTCCTTCGGGTGCGTGGATTTTCTCTGATTTTTCGTGGATTTTTCTGAGATACTTAAAAATCCGTTTTCCTGCACACAAATAAACCATACAGGCAGCTCTGCTGAAAACAGCGTCAGTCCGGGTTAGTTTAGTCCAAATCATGCAAGAATGAGGCCAAAACAATATCAAAAGTGTTTGGAAAAGTAGATACGTTTGAGACGTATCAACTCCCCCAAGCTTAGCATATTGCTTGTCCTCAAGCAATTCATTTAACGAACTGGACGCGACAAAGAAAACTTTGACAAACTCTTTTGCTTCATTAGATGTATATAAGCATGTATTACGAAAAGAGTTTAGCAAGTATTGAATCAGTACTTATGAGGACAATGCAAGGAGCAATCCTTCTTTCAAGTGGTCAGTCACAAATACTTAAAAGTAAATAATATATCACTGAAAATCAAGACAAGATTACATTGCACATAGCTTGAGCATATTAGGGTGGTATCTCGCTAGCCTCCATGAGTGAAGCAAAACATAAATGCAGAGACTCCTCCAGAGTTTCAAAGGAGACTAGAACTAAGAATTTCAGAATAAATCATATCACAAGTATGCAGAAGACAATGTAATACTTTGGGACAATGCACATTACACTCAGAATGACAATTATGCTCTCCTAGTCAGTGCTTTGTAGAAAGAGGGTGAGACACTCGAACCGTGGCTTTTATTGGCAAAGTTGAAACCCGTGGTCGGAAACAAAAACTAAACATGTACCAGAGCTCTTGGTTTTAAAAACAGAAGTAAACATGTTTTGAGAAGTGCATATTTCGTCAACGAATGCTAGTAGATAACTCAATCACTTTTTAAGCTAGACAAGTCTCGAGGAACGGCTCCCGCATGAGGACGATCACATCCTCTTAATATCCTTTGTTTATCACTGCCAAAGTTTTTTGATTTGTCATGAACAAAGCGTGAAGGAGGGTTTGTTTGTTATATTATCTTTTCGAGCCGGGCGCACTCAATGCCAGTTCCTTTTCATATTAGGGGTTTGCACATTATACATGCAATCCAGGGGTGAAACTTGTCCAACTTAAAAAGATTATGAATTAACTACTACTTCCTCATGAGCTAAAACATAGGCACAAAAAGGGAAATGCTTTTGATTAATTTCGAGATGGTACACGAAAGTCTTCGTTAGGAATGGCAGGTAAATACCATGTATAGGAAGGTATAGTGGACTCATATGGCATAACAGGTTTAAAGGGTTTGGATGCACAAGCAGTCAGTCCGCTTAGTACAGGTGGAGGTTTAGCAAAAGACTGGGAAGCGACCAACTAGAGAGCAATAACGGTCATAATCATGCAGAGCGACAAAGCAACATTGAATCGGGCATGAAAGTGATATAACTATTCTAAAACTCAAAGATCATCACGGCAAAGTAGACTTTTTAGTCTTAAACATGTGTAAGCATGTGCCAAGTCAATCCAAAAATTCTCCAAAGGGAAATACCACCTTAGTATACGAGACTATGAACAGTGCAATGCATGTAGATCATTTCAATAACACATTATACACTCTAGTTATTCGGGACTAACCACAAGGAAAGCATGAACCACTGGAAGAGCATTGTAAACATAGCACTATGTCGCTACAAGCTGGTCTCTTGTAATAAGTACAGTCATATGTACAAAAGTAGAAACAATAAGAGTTCATACCGGTCTTCCTTGTTGCTTCCTTTCAGTCGATCTTCGTCATCACTGCTTGTCACTTGCACGATCGAACGTAGGAAATATAATCAAATGCCATCACGGACTCGAGCTGATCTCTGAAAACAAAGCAAACTAAAGAGAGAAAGGAAATCTTTTTGGTTTTTTTTTCCAAAGGTTGAATAAAAAGCAAAAGAAAGAGAAAAATCTTTTTGTTGTTTCTGCAAATAGAAAAATAAAGAAGAACGGGCAAAAACTTCGAAAAGATCAAAGCGAATAAAACGGATAATACAATGGAAAAGTGAGAAGGGCACGTACTCCCCCAAGCTTAGGCTTTTGGCCTAAGTTGGTAGCAGCTACTGCCCCCAGGAGCCTCCTGCTCCAGGGGTATGGTGGTGAGACCAAGGGTCGTAGAAGGATGATGGCGCGTACACCGAACTCCTCGGAGTCTCCCACAAGGAAGGTTCCGAACTCCAAACAGAGGAAGACCCTTCACCAAACTCGGTGGCGGTCTCTTCCTGAAAATGTGGTATCTCACCGTGCCTCTCCTCGTCGGGCACAACCCCCTCCATGGGGTTATGAAACTGATGCTGGACCATGAACTCATCGAACTGGACAACATCAAAGGACCATCCGTTCCTGCGAGAAAAATCAAACAAAAGAGGTGCAGGTAGACGGATCTCGCGTTCCGCGGTAGTTCCGAAACGCAAGATATAAACAAGGTTATCAAGCTCAGAACCCATGGTAACAAACTTATGCCTTTTCATAGCAGCAAGATCAAAGCTTAAGTAAGTAAAAGGAGTATCATCAGGGTGTGGGGTGCCTCCAAGATGCTCTAAGATAAGTGTGGCATAAATGCCACCATATAAGTCCCCCTTGTTACCATTCATAGCAAGGCGTCGAGAAATTAAGGTACCAAGATTATAATCAGACCTCCCTGAGAGGGTTGCTGCCAGGATAGCAATATCCGGAGCAGAAATGCTGCTCGTGTTGTCACGAGCTAACACCCCTCTAGCAATATAATATGCGAAATACCTGAGGTGAGGAAACAAGATGCTGGAGATCTTCGACCGATGAATATCCCTCGTACCCATGCTGCAGAGAGAGTTGATGACGGTTTTCAGCTCGGAGGGCTGAGTGGCCATTCTAGCCGCCCTCCCAACGTTCGGCACACCTATTACTTCACAAAAATTTCCCAAAGTCATGGTGATAAGATCATTATAAATTTTAAACTCAATAGCACCTGAATCAGGATTATATCTGAAACTGTTAATGAAACCGAAGGTGAGTTTTTGATACTGAGTAACACGGCTTGTGACGAGTCGTGTCAAACCTGCATTAGCACAAAGATTATAAAACTCATCCTTGATTCCCGCAGCTTCCATGAATTCAGCACATGGAAATGTCATTGCACGTGCTGGACTTGTGTCTTCCAACAACTCTAGGGGCACATGATCTTCATTATAGCTCACCCTAGCAGTCGATGGTGAAGCTGCGGCTCTAGTGACTCGATCGGAGTGTGCGGGTCTCATCTTCTCAAGCCATCCTTTTGCCCTTCCTAACAACCTCATTTCTGAATTTTTTTTACAATCTACAAAAACGAGGATTAAAACAAAATGAGCTAAGGCAAACTACTCAACTCACTTGCCCAAGGCATAAACTTGCATCAAAACTTGGAAAAATAACTTTCTACACATGCATGCAAGCTCATCTCTACAACACCAAGAACTACTAAATACTCACAAATGAGGCCACCAATCAAAAATCTAATTGGAGGGGTGGAGGAGTCACATACCAGGGAGTAGTTGCTCAAAATTTCAGCTCAAATGAGGGGCTGTAGAGAGAGATCGAAGAAATCGCCTCCAAGAACAGCAAGAACACAAGAACAAGACCAGAACTCGGGTTTCTGGAGAAAGAGAGAGAGAAAGGAAGAAGAAGTACCTGGAGGGGGGTCCCGTGGGCCCCAGGCGCCCTGTGGGCGCGGCCAGGGGCTGGGCCGCGCCAGCTGCCCGCCTGGGCCACTGGTGGCCCCCCTGGCTGGCCCCAGGACTTTCCGGGTCTCTCCCGACGTGGAAATTTTTATTATAATTTTTCTGGAATTTTTCTGAAAACTTCACTGTTGAAATTTTTTCGAAATTCAAAAAGCTGCGAAACTCTCTGAAAACTTGAAGCTGTTAGTAGTATTGTGAAGTTTCAAAAACATAGATACTTGGTACAGCAAGCAGGACAAAACTAAAAACAAATGAAAACATAACAAGCTCAACTTTTTATCCATATAAAACATGTTCACTAGTAAGGTTGATCAAGTCTTACCAACAAACAAGCGATATATAGAGCAAAAAGTCTCACCTCCTACGAAGTAATCACTGAACCTTTACCTTGATGGACATTGTCCCTACCATAATAGTTTTGTATTTGTGAGGCACATGTAGTGGACAGTCCCATCCTCCAAATTTCACGGTCTCGATATTCTCTATAGAGTTGAGGGCATGCCTCCTGTCGGTCTTCTTCGGAAAATATACCGTGTGTTCTTTATCATTCACATGGAAGGTAACCTTCCCTTTGTTGCAATCAATAATAGCACCTGCGGTGTTAAGGAAAGGTCTACCAAGAATAATGGACATGCTCCCATCCTCGGGCATGTCAAGCACAACAAAATCAGTAAGAATTAAACAATTAGCAACTTATACGGGAACATCCTCACAAATACCTATCGGAACAGCGGTTGACTTGTCAACCATCTGAAGGGAGATATCTGTAGGAATTAGTTTCTCTAAACAAAGCCTCTCGTAAAGAGAGAGAGGCATAACACTCACTCCTGCTCCAAGATCACATAAAGCAGTTTTGACATAATTATTCTTTATGGAGCAAGGAATGGTGGGTATACCTGGATCACCGAGCTTCTCAGGAATCTTGCCACTGAAAGAGTAGTTAGCAAGCATAGTAGATATTGCATCATTAGGAACTTTTCTTTTGTTAGTGACAATATCTTTCATATATTTTGAATAAGGAAGTAACTTAATAGCATCAGTCAAAGGGATTTGAAGAAAGAGAGGTTTAATCCATTCACAAAACTTATTATAATGCTCTTCTTCTTTAGATTTGATGGACTTACCTGGAAAGGGCATGGGTTTCTGTACCCATGGTTCTCTCTCCTTCCCATGTTTTCCTGCGATGAAGTCTTCTTTACTATACCTCTTACGTTTGTCAGGTGCTTCTTCTTCTCGAACTTCAGGCGGATCATTCTTCTCATTATTATTGCCTTCAGGTTCAGCACCGTCTTCAGTCTCAGCATCGGAAATAGATACACTGTTGGGATCAATAGCTGGCTCTTCATCTGCAATAGGATCATTAGAATTGTCAGTCTCTTTATGTTTCTTCTTCTTGTTTGGAGAGACAACAATTTCTTCTTCCTGCATTTGAGAATCTTGCTCGATTCTCTTCGGATGTCCCTCTGGATAGAGAGGATCTTGAGTACTAGTTCCCCCTCGGGTCTTAATCCCAAAAGCCTGCAAATTATCTTGTTTGGCATTGTTAGCAAGCAAATCTCTTTGCACATTAGAAATTTGATCAAGCTGAGTTTGAACCATATGAAAATGCTTCACAAGACATTGAACATCATTAACTGTTCTATCTAAAACATCAAGCAGTCTTTTGATAGCAAGGGAATTATCATGCAACTGACTTTCTATCCTCTCATTAAAATGATTCTGTTTCATAATAAAATTATTAAACTCGTCTAAACATTGATCAGGAGGCTTACCATGAGGGATGTCACTTGCGTTGAAATCTAAAAGAGAGTGTACCTCTACCATAGGAGGGTGAGTGGTAGGCTCACACAGCTTCTCAATAGGGGGTAGATTCTTCACGTCTTTAGCTTTAATACCTTTCTCTTTAATAGACTTCTTCGCTTCTCGCATATCCTCGGGGCTTAGAACAAACATGCCCCTCTTCTTTGTTGGTGGAGGTGGTTCAGGGACGGACCAATCTTCATGGTTTTTGGCAATCCTGCCCATTAAATCTTCCGCATCGTCCGGTGTTCTTTTCCTGAAAACACAACCAGCACAACTGTCCAAATAGGACCTGGATTCATCAATTAGACCAGCATAGAATATATCGATCAATTCATTCTTAGGGATTTCATGTCCTGGTCTAGCCAGAATCAAACCGCAGTACCTCCCCCAAGCTTTAGGGAGGGACTCATCCTGCAACTGTTTAAAGTTATAAATTCTTTGTAAAGCAGCATGTTGCATGTGAGCAGGAAAGTACTTATCAACAAAAGAGTGAGCTAAGTCCTGAGGACTCTTAATGGAACCGCATGGGAGTGAATCATACCATGCTTTAGCACCCTCCTTCAACGAGAAAGGAAGAAGCTTGGTCACATAAAAGTAGCGTATCTTTTCATCTGTGGTAAACAGGCTACCTAGCTCACCAAGTTTAGTTAGGTGTGCAATAGCATCATCATTTTCTCTGCCATAAAAGGGGTCAGCTTCAACCATAGGTATAAGTGAAAGATCAACAGAGATATCAAAATCAGGATCATCAATGCATATAGGAGATGTGGCAAATTCAGGATTAGGAACGGTTTTGTTCTTCAAAGAGTGTTTTTCAAATAGCTTCTTAATAGTTTCAGGGTCAGAGCCGGCAAACTCTGTCAGTTCCCTGCATAATTCTTCATCTAGTATATAGTAATCATCATCAAGGAGACTCTCCTTGAGTTTACTCAAGTCAGGATAATCATAAGTTTCACCAATAGGGTAGCGACTAACAGGGAGTTCAATTCCAGACTTTTTAGCAGCAGCAGCAAGTTGTTTCTCAAGAGCATAACCAAGCGAACTAATATCATCAAAAGTAGTAGAAGCATCATCAAGAGTATCAGACATAATATCAGATTCAGTAGGAGCATCATGTGGTGGTAGTGAGGCAAACTTACTCATAACAGAAGGTGAATCAAGCGTAGCACTAGTGCTCAGAGCAGTACCTCTTCTTGTAGTGGATAGTAAGATCGGAACCTTGGGGTCTCCTTTCTTACCCATAGTGAATAAAGTGCAGCAGGTAGGATACCTCAAGTAGACTTGTAAATATTGCTATGCTCCCCGGCAACGGCGCCAGAAAACGGTACTTGATAACCCTCAACCGTAAGGGATCGAGATAGTCTTCGCGGGTAAGAATAACCCAATTTATTGATTCGACACACGGGGAGCCAAAGAGTATTTATAAGCTTTAACAGTTGAGTTGTCAATTCAACCGCACCTGAAATATACTTACTTGCAACAAAAGATAGGTGGTAACAGTGATATGATAGTGATGATAGTAATAGTAAAAGTAAACAGCAAAAGTAAATAGCAGTAGTAAATGGCAAAAGTAGCAACTAGTGATAAGCAAGGTTTAAAATACTGTAGGCTAGGGAGATGGATGGTTGGGCGCTGCATGGATGAGATAGATTCTAACTTGGGGCACGGCACACGGAAAAGTAATGATCATCTAGGCAAATATCAAACATTAGGCATGTATCCCATAGGTAGTTGTCCGTGCTTGCAATAAGAACTTGCACAACATCTTTTGTCCTACCATCCCGCTACGAACGGGGCCAAAAGGAACTAATGGATATTAAGGTGCTCCTGCCAAAGAGCACCGGAACAAAGCAATGAACTCAATGGATACATGTAATCCTCAAACTACGGACCATCCCCTTTGGTGTCCCAAGCTGTCACTTTTGGGATCGAAGGTTCCAAACCGTAACAGGTGCATACAACTCATAGATAGGATCAGGAACACAAATATATTCATACAAACACATATGGTTCAGATCTGAAATCATGGCACTCGGGCCCTAAGTGTCAAGCATTAAGAATAACAAGTTGTAGCAAAGATGATAAACACCATAGTAGATGATAGGCAACATGCCCCCAACAATCTGATAAACTATTACATGATCTAACTCATCCAATCCCTACCATCCCCTTCGCCTACAGCAGGGGAATGACTCACACATGAAAGGGGAAGTCATGGAGGGATGATGGAGTGGTGTTGATGATGATGATGGCGACGATTTCCCCTCTCCGGAGGCCAAATCAGCCTCCAGATTAGCCCTCCCGAAGAAGAACAGAGGGTGGCGGCGGCTCCGCGACGAAAAACTGCGAAAGAACTTCCGATCTGGGGTTTCTGCGTCGGGAGTAAAAATACGGGCTAAAGTAGGGCACCAGGGGGTGTGGGCCCCACCCAGGCGCCCCCCCCCCCGGCGCGGCCCAGGGGGGGCGCGCCCACAGGGCGCCTGGGCACCCCCTGGCCCCCCTCTGGCCCCACTTCTGGTATTTGGTTCCTTCGGGTGCGTGGATTTTCTCTAATTTTTCGTGGATTTTTCTGAGATACTTAAAAATCCGTTTTCCTGCACACAAATAAACCATACAGGCAGCTCTGCTGAAAACAGCGTCAGTCCGGGTTAGTTTAGTCCAAATCATGCAAGAATGAGGCCAAAACAATATCAAAAGTGTTTGGAAAAGTAGATACGTTTGAGACGTATCAACTCTCACCCTTCCACTATTGCTAGCCTCTCTTGTACCGCCCAACTTTCGTCGGAACCATAAACCCACTATATATCCTTCCTCAAAACAGCCACCATATTATTCCTCAAAACAGCCACCATACCTACCTATCATGGCATTTCCATAGCCATTACGAGATATATTGCCATGCAACTTTCCACCGTTCCATTCATATGACACGCATCGTATTGCCATACTGCCATTGCATGATCATGTAGTTGACATCGTATTTGTGGCAAGGCCACCATGCATAATTTTTATACATGTCACTCTTGTTTAATTGCACATACTGGTACACCGCCGGAGGCATTTATATAGACTCATACTTTGTTGTTGTAGTATCGAGTTGTAATGAAAGTGTGATGATCATCATTATTAGAGGATTTTCCCATGGGAGGAAAGGCTAAATCTATAAAGCCCCTCCACCAAAAAAAGGAAAGGCCAAAGAAAAAAGGCCCAAAAAAAGGGACAATTGCTACTATCTTTGTTCCACACTTGTGCTTCAAAGTAGCACCATGTTCTTCATTGTAGAGAGTCTCATGCTTAGTCACTTTCATATACTAGTGGGAATTTTCGTTATAGAACTTGGCTTGCATATTCCAACGATGGGCTTCCTCAAATGCCCTAGGTCTTCGTGAGCAAGCAAGTTGGACGCACACCCACTAGTTTCTTTTGTTGAGCTTTTATTCATACTTAGCTCTAGTGCATATGTTGCATGGCAATCCCTACTCACTCACATTGATATCTATTGATGCGCATCTCCATAGCCCGTTGATACGGCTAGTTGATGTGAGACTATCTCCCTCCTTTTGTCTTCTCCACAACCACCTCTATTCCACCCATAGTGCTATGTCCATGGCTCACGCTCATGTATTGCGTGAAAGTTGAAAGGTTTGAAAAGATAGAGTACGAAAACAAGTGCTTGGCCAAAATCGGGGTTGTGCATGATATGAATATTTTTGTGTGATAACGAGGGAGCATAGCCAAGACTATATGATTTTTTAGGGATAACTTTCTTTAGCCATAGTATTTTGAGAAGACATGATTGCTTTATTAGTATGCTTGAAGTATTGTTATTTCTTATGTCAATATAGACTTTTATCTTGAATCTTTCAGATCTGAACATTCATGCCACAATTAAGAGAATTACATTGAAAAACTATATTGGTTAGCACTCCACATCAAAAAATCATTCTTTATCATTTACCTACTTGAGGACGAGCAGGAATTAAGCTTGGAGATGCTCGATACGTCTCCAACGTATCTATAATTTTTGATTGTTCCATGCTATTATTTATGAAGTCTTGGATGTTTAATGGGATTTACATTCACTTTTATATCATTTTTGGTACTAACCTACTAACCCAAAGGCCAAGTCCAGATTGCTATTTTTTGCCTGTTTCAGGGTTTTGCAGAAAAAGAATATCAAACGGAGTCCAAACGGAATGAAACCTTTGCGAGAGATATTTTTGGAGAAAATCACGCACGCGGAGCTTGAGAACCACGTCGGGGGATCAAGAGGTGGCCCACGAGGGTGGGGGCGCGCCCCCCCTTCCTAGGGCGTGCCCCCTGCCTCGTGGCCCCCTCGAGCGTCCCCCGGTGCCCTCCTTCTTCCTATATAAGTCTACGTACCCCAGAACCTCCGAGAACAGAGAGAAAACCCTAATTCCGCCGCCATACCTTCTGTTCCCGTGAAGATCCCATCTTGGAGCCTGTTCCGGTGCTCCACCAGAGGGAATCCATCACGAACTTCTTCTTCATCATCATCATCGCCCTCACCAAGAGTTGTGAGTAGTTTACCATAGACCTTCGGGTCCATAGCTAGTATATAGATGTCTTCTTATCTCTCTCTGGATCTCAATACAAAGTTCTCCTCGGTCTTCGAGGAGATCTATTCGATGTAATCTCTTTTTGCGGTGTGTTTGTCGAGATCCGATGAATTGTGAGTTTATGATCAAGGTTATCTATGAAAGACATTTGGTTCTTCTCTGAACTTTTTATGTGTGCTCATAATATCCTTGCAAGCCTCTTCGAATTATTAAGCTAGACAAGTCTCGAGGAACGGCTCCCGCATGAGGACGATCACATCCTCTTAATATCCTTTGTTTATCACTGCCAAAGTTTTCTGATTTCTCATGAACAAAGCATGAAGGAGGGTTTGTTTGTTATATTATCTTTTCGAGCCGGGCGCACTCAATGCCAGTTCCTTTTCATATTAGGGGTTTGCACATTATACATGCAATCCAGGGGTGAAACTTGTCCAACTTAAAAATATTATGAATTAACTACTACTTCCTCATGAGCTAAAACATAGGCACAAAAAGGGAAATGCTTTTGATTAATTTTGAGATGGTACACGAAAGTCTTCGTTAGGAATGGCAGGTAAATACCATGTATAGGAAGGTATAGTGGACTCATATGGCATAACAGGTTTAAAGGGTTTGGATGCACAAGCAGTCAGTCCGCTTAGTACAGGTGGAGGTTTAGCAAAAGACTGGGAAGCGACCAACTAGAGAGCAATAACGGTCATAATCATGCAGAGCGACAAAGCAACATTGAATCGGGCATGAAAGTGATATAACTATTCTAAAACTCAAAGATCATCACGGCAAAGTAGACTTTTTAGTCTTAAACATGTGTAAGCATGTGCCAAGTCAATCCAAAAATTCTCCAAAGGGAAATACCACCTTAGTATACGAGACTATGAACAGTGCAATGCATGTAGATCATTTCAATAACACATTATACACTCTAGTTATTCGGGACTAACCACAAGGAAAGCATGAACCACTGGAAGAGCATTGTAAACATAGCACTATGTCGCTACAAGCTGGTCTCTAGGTCATAAGTACAGGCATATGTACAAAAGTAGAAACAATAAGAGTTCATACCGGTCTTCCTTGTTGCTTCCTTTGAGTCGATCTTCGTCATCACTGCTTGTCACTTGCACGATCGAACGTAGGAAATATAATCAAATGCCATCACGGACTCGAGCTGATCTCTGAAAACAAAGCAAACTAAAGAGAGAAAGGAAATCTTTTTGGTTTTTTTTCCAAAGGTTGAATAAAAAGCAAAAGAAAGAGAAAAATCTTTTTAATTGTTTCTGCAAATAGAAAAATAAAGAAGAACGGGCAAAAACTTCGAAAAGATCAAAGCGAATAAAACGGATAATACAATGGAAAAGTGAGAAGGGCACGTACTCCCCCAAGCTTAGGCTTTTGGCCTAAGTTGGTAGCAGCTACTGCCCCCAGGAGCCTCCTGCTCCAGGGGTATGGTGGTGAGACCAAGGGTCGTAGAAGGATGATGGCGCGTACACCGAACTCCTCGGAGTCTCCCACGAGGAAGGTTCCGAACGCCAAACAGAGGAAGACCCTTCACCAAACTCGGTGGCGGTCTCTTCCTGAAAATGTGGTATCTCACCGTGCCTCTCCTCGTCGGGCACAACCCCCTCCATGGGGTTATGAAACTGATGCTGGACCATGAACTCATCGAACTGGACAACATCAAAGGACCATCCGTTCCTGCGAGAAAAATCAAACAAAAGAGGTGCAGGTAGACGGATCTCGCGTTCCGTGGTAGTTCCGAAACGCAAGATATAAACAAGGTTATCAAGCTCAGAACCCATGGTAACAAACTTATGCCTTTTCATAGCAGCAAGATCAAAGCTTAAGTAAGTAAAAGGAGTAACATCAGGGTGTGGGGTGCCTCCAAGATGCTCTAAGATAAGTGTGGCATAAATGCCACCATATAAGTCCCCCTTGTTACCATTCATAGCAAGGCGTCGAGAAATTAAGGTACCAAGATTATAATCAGACCTCCCTGAGAGGGTTGCTGCCAGGATAGCAATATCCGGAGCAGAAATGCTGCTCGTGTTGTCACGAGCTAACACCCCTCTAGCAATATAATATGCGAAATACCTGAGGTGAGGAAACAAGATGCTGGAGATCTTCGACCGATGAATATCCCTCGTACCCATGCTGCAGAGAGAGTTGATGACGGTTTTCAGCTCAGAGGGCTGAGTGGCCATTCTAGCCGCCCTCCCAACGTTCGGCACACCTATTACTTCACAAAAATTTCCCAAAGTCATGGTGATAAGATCATTATAAATTTTAAACTCAATAGCACCTGAATCAGGATTATATCTAAAACTGTTAATGAAACCGGAGGTGAGTTTTTGATACTGAGTAACACGGCTTGTGACGAGTCGTGTCAAACCTGCATTAGCACAAAGATTATAAAACTCATCCTTGATTCCCGCAGCTTCCATGAATTCATAACATGGAAATGTCATTGCACGTGCTGGACTTGTGTCTTCCAACAACTCTAGGGGCACATGATCTTCATTATAGCTCACCCTAGCAGTCGATGGTGAAGCTGCGGCTCTAGTGACTCGATCGGAGTGTGCGGGTCTCCTCTTCTCAAGCCAACCTTTTGCCCTTCCTAACAACCTCATTTCTGAATTTTTTTTACAATCTACAAAAACGAGGATTAAAACAAAATGAGCTAAGGCAAACTACTCAACTCACTTGCCCAAGGCATAAACTTGCATCAAAACTTGGAAAAATAACTTTCTACACATGCATGCAAGCTCATCTCTACAGCACCAAGAACTACTAAATACTCACAAATGAGGCCACCAATCAAAAATCTAATTGGAGGGGTGGAGGAGTCACATACCAGGGAGTAGTTGCTCAAAATTTCAGCTCAAATGAGGGGCTGTAGAGAGAGATCGAAGAAATCGCCTCCAAGAACAGCAAGAACACAAGAACAAGACCAGAACTCGGGTTTCTGGAGAAAGAGAGAGAGAAAGGAAGAAGAAGTACCTGGAGGGGGGGTCCCGTGGGCCCCAGGCGCCCTGTGGGCGCGGCCAGGGGCTGGGCCGCGCCAGCTGCCCGCCTGGGCCACTGGTGGCCCCCCTGGCTGCCCCCAGGACTTTCCGGGTCTCTCCCGACGTGGAAATTTTTATTATAATTTTTCTGGAATTTTTCTGAAAACTTCACTGTTGAAATTTTTTCGAAATTCAAAAAGCTGCGAAACTCTCTGAAAACTTGAAGCTGTTAGTAGTATTGTGAAGTTTCAAAAACATAGATACTTGGTACAGCAAGCAGGACAAAACTAAAAACAAATGAAAACATAACAAGCTCAACTTTTTATCCATATAAAACATGTTCACTAGTAAGGTTGATCAAGTCTTACCAACAAACAAGCGATATATAGAGCAAAAAGTCTCACCTCCTACGAAGTAATCACTGAACCTTTACCTTGATGGACATTGTCCCTACCATAATAGTTTTGTATTTGTGAGGCACATGTAGTGGACAGTCCCATCCTCCAATTTTCACGGTCTCGATATTCTCTATAGAGTTGAGGGCATGCCTCCTGTCGGTCTTCTTCGGAAAATATACCGCGTGTTCTTTATCATTCACATGGAAGGTAACCTTCCCTTTGTTGCAATCAATAATAGCACCTGCGGTGTTAAGGAAAGGTCTACCAAGAATAATGGACATGCTCCCATCCTCGGGCATGTCAAGCACAACAAAATCAGTAAGAATTAAACAATTAGCAACTTATACGGGAACATCCTCACAAATACCTATCGGAACAGCGGTTGACTTGTCAACCATCTGAAGGGAGATATCTGTAGGAATTAGTTTCTCTAAACAAAGCCTCTCGTAAAGAGAGAGAGGCATAACACTCACTCCTGCTCCAAGATCACATAAAGCAGTTTTGACATAATTATTCTTTATGGAGCAAGGAATGGTGGGTATACCTGGATCACCGAGCTTCTCAGGAATCTTGCCACTGAAAGAGTAGTTAGCAAGCATAGTAGATATTGCATCATTAGGAACTTTTATTTTGTTAGTGACAATATCTTTCATATATTTTGAATAAGGAAGTAACTTAATAGCATCAGTCAAAGGGATTTGAAGAAAGAGAGGTTTAATCCATTCACAAAACTTATTATAATGCTCTTCTTCTTTAGATTTGATGGACTTACCTGGAAAGGACATGGGTTTCTGTACCCATGGTTCTCTCTCCTTCCCATGTTTTCTTGCGATGAAGTCTTCTTTAGTGTACCTCTTACGTTTGTCAGGTGCTTCTTCTTCTCGAACTTCAGGCGGATCATTCTTCTCATTATTATTGCCTTCAGGTTCAGCACCGTCTTCAGTCTCAGCATCGGAAATAGATACACTGTTGGGATCAATAGCTGGCTCTTCATCTGCAATAGGATCATTAGAATTGTCAGTCTCTTTATGTTTCTTCTTCTTGTTTGGAGAGACAACAATTTCTTCTTCCTGCATTTGAGAATCTTGCTCGATTCTCTTCGGATGTCCCTCTGGATAGAGAGGATCTTGAGTACTAGTTCCCCCTCGGGTCTTAATCCCAAAAGCCTGCAAATTATCTTGTTTGGCATTGTTAGCAAGCAAATCTCTTTGCACATTAGAAATTTGATCAAGCTGAGTTTGAACCATATGAAAATGCTTCACAAGACATTGAACATCATTAACTGTTCTATCTAAAACATCAAGCAGTCTTTTGATAGCAAGGGAATTATCATGCAACTGACTTTCTATCCTCTCATTAAAATGATTCTGTTTCATAATAAAATTATCAAACTCGTCTAAACATTGATCAGGAGGCTTACCATGAGGGATGTCACTTGCGTTGAAATCTAAAAGAGAGTGTACCTCTACCATAGGAGGGTGAGTGGTAGGCTCACACAGCTTCTCAATAGGGGTAGATTCTTCACGTCTTTAGCTTTAATACCTTTCTCTTTAATAGACTTCTTCGCTTCTCGCATATCCTCGGGGCTTAGAACAAACATGCCCCTCTTCTTTGTTGGTGGAGGTGGTTCAGGGAGGGACCAATCTTCATGGTTTTTGGCAATCCTGCCCATTAAATCTTCCGCATCGTCCGGTGTTCTTTTCCTGAAAACACAACCAGCACAACTGTCCAAATAGGACCTGGATTCATCAGTTAGACCAGCATAGAATATATCGATCAATTCATTCTTAGGGATTTCATGTCCTGGTCTAGCCAGAATCAGACCGCAGTACCTCCCCCAAGCTTTAGGGAGGGACTCATCCTGCAACTGTTTAAAGTTATAAATTCTTTGTAAAGCAGCATGTTGCATGTGAGCAGGAAAGTACTTATCAACAAAAGAGTGAGCTAAGTCCTGAGGACTCTTAATGGAACCGCATGGGAGTGAATCATACCATGCTTTAGCACCCTCCTTCAACGAGAAAGGAAGAAGCTTGGTCACATAAAAGTAGCGTATCTTTTCATCTGTGGTAAACAGGCTACCTAGCTCACCAAGTTTAGTTAGGTGTGCAATAGCATCATCATTTTCTCTGCCATAAAAGGGGTCAGCTTCAACCATGGGTATAAGTGAAAGATCAACAGAGAAATCAAAATCAGGATCATCAATGCATATAGGAGATGTGGCAAATTCAGGATTAGGAACGGTTTTGTTCTTCAAAGAGTGTTTTTCAAATAGCTTCTTAATAGTTTCAGGGTCAGAGCCGGCAAACTCTGTCAGTTCCCTGCATAATTCTTCATCTAGTATATAGTAATCATCATCAAGGAGACTCTCCTTGAGTTTACTCAAGTCAGGATAATCATAAGTTTCACCAATAGGGTAGCGACTAACAGGGAGTTCAATTCCAGACTTTTTAGCAGCAGCAGCAAGTTGTTTCTCAAGAGCATAACCAAGCGAACTAATATCATCAAAAGTAGTAGAAGCATCATCAAGAGTATCAGACATAATATCAGATTCAGTAGGAGCATCATGTGGTGGTAGTGAGGCAAACTTACTCATAACAGAAGGTGAATCAAGCGTAGCACTAGTGCTCAGAGCAGTACCTCTTCTTGTATTGGATAGTAAGATCGGAACCTTGGGGTCTCCTTTCTTACCCATAGTGAATAAAGTGCAGCAGGTAGGATACCTCAAGTAGACTTGTAAATATTGCTATGCTCCCCGGCAACGGCGCCAGAAAACGGTACTTGATAACCCTCAACCGTAAGGGATCGAGATATCTTCGCGGGTAAGAATAACCCAATTTATTGATTCGACACACGGGGAGCCAAAGAGTATTTATAAGCTTTAACAGTTGAGTTGTCAATTCAACCGCACCTGAAATATACTTACTTGCAACAAAAGATAGGTGGTAACAGTGATATGATAGTGATGATAGTAATAGTAAAAGTAAACAGCAAAAGTAAATAGCAGTAGTAAATGGCAAAAGTAGCAACTAGTGATAAGCAAGGTTTAAAATACTGTAGGCTAGGGAGATGGATGGTTGGGCGCTGCATGGATGAGATAGATTCTAACTTGGGGCACGGCACACGGAAAAGTAATGATCATCTAGGCAAATATCAAACATTAGGCATGTATCCCATAGGTAGTTGTCCGTGCTTGCAATAAGAACTTGCACAACATCTTTTGTCCTACCATCCCGCTACGAACGGGGCCAAAAGGAACTAATGGATATTAAGGTGCTCCTGCCAAAGAGCACCGGAACAAAGCAATGAACTCAATGGATACATGTAATCCTCAAACTACGGACCATCCCCTTTGGTGTCCCAAGCTGTCACTTTTGGGATCGAAGGTTCCGAACCGTAACAGGTGCATACAACTCATAGATAGGATCGGGAACACAAATATATTCATACAAACACATATGGTTCAGATCTGAAATCATGGCACTCGGGCCCTAAGTGTCAAGCATTAAGAATAACAAGTTGTAGCAAAGATGATAAACACCATAGTAGATGATAGGCAACATGCCCCCAACAATCTGACAAACTATTACATGATCTAACTCATCCAATCCCTACCATCCCCTTCGCCTACAGCAGGGGAATTACTCACACATGAAAGGGGAAGTCATGGAGGGATGATGGAGTGGTGTTGATGATGACGATGGCGACGATTTCCCCTCTCCGGAGGCCAAATCAGCCTCCAGATTAGCCCTCCCGAAGAAGAACAGAGGGTGGCGGCGGCTCCGCGACGAAAAACTGCGAAAGAACTTCCGATCTGGGGTTTCTGCGTCGGGAGTAAAAATATGGGCTAAAGTAGGGCACCAGGGGGTGTGGGCCCCACCCAGGCGCCCCCCCGGCGCGGCCCAGGGGGGGCGCGCCCACAGGGCGCCTGGGCACCCCCTGGCCCCCCTCTGGCCCCACATCTGGTATTTGGTTCCTTCGGGTGCGTGGATTTTCTCTGATTTTTCGTGGATTTTTCTGAGATACTTAAAAATCCGTTTTCCTGCACACAAATAAACCATACAGGCAGCTCTGCTGAAAACAGCGTCAGTCCGGGTTAGTTTAGTCCAAATCATGCAAGAATGAGGCCAAAACAATATCAAAAGTGTTTGGAAAAGTAGATACGTTTGAGACGTATCAACTCTCACCCTTCCACTATTGCTAGCCTCTCTTGTACCGCCCAACTTTCGTCGGAACCATAAACCCACTATATATCCTTCCTCAAAACAGCCACCATATTATTCCTCAAAACAGCCACCATACCTACCTATCATGGCATTTCCATAGCCATTACGAGATATATTGCCATGCAACTTTCCACCGTTCCATTCATATGACACGCATCATATTGCCATATTGCCATTGCATGATCATGTAGTGGACATCGTATTTGTGGCAAGGCCACCATGCATAATTTTTATACATGTCACTCTTGTTTAATTGCACATACCGGTACACCGCCGGAGGCATTTATATAGACTCATACTTTGTTGTTGTAGTATCGAGTTGTAATGAAAGTGTGATGATCATCATTATTAGAGGATTTTCCCATGGGAGGAAAGGCTAAATCTATAAAGCCCCTCCACCAAAAAAAGGAAAGGCCAAAGAAAAAAGGCCCAAAAAAAGGGACAATTGCTACTATCTTTGTTCCACACTTGTGCTTCAAAGTAGCACCATGTTCTTCATTGTAGAGAGTCTCATGCTTAGTCACTTTCATATACTAGTGGGAATTTTCGTTATAGAACTTGGCTTGCATATTCCAACGATGGGCTTCCTCAAATGCCCTAGGTCTTCGTGAGCAAGCAAGTTGGACGCACACCCACTAGTTTCTTTTGTTGAGCTTTTATTCATACTTAGCTCTAGTGCATATGTTGCATGGCAATCCCTACTCACTCACATTGATATCTATTGATGCGCATCTCCATAGCCCGTTGATACGGCTAGTTGATGTGAGACTATATCCCTCCTTTTTGTCTTCTCCACAACCACCTCTATTCCACCCATAGTGCTATGTCCATGGCTCACGCTCATGTATTGCGTGAAAGTTGAAAGGTTTGAAAAGATAGAGTACGAAAACAAGTGCTTGGCCAAAATCGGGGTTGTACATGATATGAATATTTTTGTGTGATAACGAGGGAGCATAGCCATGACTATATGATTTTGTAGGGATAACTTTCTTTAGCCATAGTATTTTGAGAAGACATGATTGCTTTATTAGTATGCTTGAAGTATTGTTATTTCTTATGTCAATATAGACTTTTATCTTGAATCTTTCAGATCTGAACATTCATGCCACAATTAAGAGAATTACATTGAAAAACTATATTGGTTAGCACTCCACATCAAAAATTCATTCTTTATCATTTACCTACTTGAGGACGAGCAGGAATTAAGCTTGGAGATGCTCGGTACGTCTCCAACGTATCTATAATTTTTGATTGTTCCATGCTATTATTTATGAAGTCTTGGATGTTCAATGGGATTTACATTCACTTTTATATCATTTTTGGTACTAACCTACTAACCCAAAGGCCAAGTCCAGATTGCTATTTTTTGCCTGTTTCAGGGTTTTGCAGAAAAAGAATATCAAACGGAGTCCAAACGGAATGAAACCTTTGCGAGAGATATTTTTGGAGAAAATCACGCACGCGGAGCTTGAGAACCACGTCAGGGGATCAAGAGGTGGCCCACGAGGGTGGGCGCGCGCCCCCCCTTCCTAGGGCGTGCCCCCTGCCTCGTGGCCCCCTCGAGCGTCCCCCGGTGCCCTCCTTCTTCCTATATAAGTCTACGTACCCCAGAACCTCCGAGAACAGAGAGAAAACCCTAATTCCGCCGCCATACCTTCTGTTCCCGTGAAGATCCCATCTTGGAGCCTGTTCCGGTGCTCCACCGGAGGGAATCCATCACGAACTTCTTCTTCATCATCATCATCGCCCTCACCAAGAGTTGTGAGTAGTTTACCATAGACCTTCGGGTCCATAGCTAGTATATAGATGTCTTCTTCTCTCTCTCTGGATCTCAATACAAAGTTCTCCTCGGTCTTCGAGGAGATCTATTCGATGTAATCTCTTTTTGCGGTGTGTTTGTCGAGATCCAATGAATTGTGAGTTTATGATCAAGGTTATCTATGAAAGACATTTGGTTCTTCTTTGAACTTTTTATGTGTGCTCATAATATCCTTGCAAGCCTCTTCGAATTATTGGTTTGGTTTGGCCTACTAGATCTATAGTTCTTGCAATGGGAGAAGTGCTTGGCTTTGGGTTCAATCTTGCGGTGTCCTTTCCCAGTGACAGTAGGCGCAGCAAGTCACGTATTGTATTGTTGCCATCGAGGATAAAAATATGGGGTTTATATCATATTGTTTGAGTTTATCCCTCTACATCATGTCATCTTGCTTAAGGCGTTACTCTGTTCTTATGAACCCAATACACTAGATGCATGTTGGATAGCGGTCGATGTGTGGAGTAATAGTAGTCGATGCAGAATCGTTTCGGTCTACTTGTCTCGGACGTGATGCCTATATACAATGATCATTCCTAGATAGTCTCATAATTATTTGCTTTTCTATCAATTGCTCGACAGTAATTTGTTTACCCGCCGTAGAATATCGCTATCATGAGAGAGAAGCCACTAGAGAAAACTATGGCCCCCGGGTCTATTCTCAACATATCAATCTACATCTACTTTACTTTTATCGCTTTTATTTGTTGTTCTTATAAACCAAAAATACCAAAAACATAAACTATCATTTCTATCAGATCTCACTTTCGTAAGTGACCGTAAAGGGATTGTCAACCCCTTATCACGTTGGCTGCGAAGTTCTTATTTGTTTGTGCAGGTGCGAGGGACTCGTGCGTGGTCTCCTACTAGATTGATACCTTGGTTCTCAAAAACTGAGGGAAATTCTTACGCTACTGTGCTGCATCTCCCTTTCCTCTTCGAGGGAATACAACGCAAGCTCAAGAAGTAGCATTCTACAGCTGCAAGATGGAAGAGAATAGTTCTATCAGTGAACACTTGCTCAGAATATCTGGGTACTACAATCATATGACTCAACTTGGTTGCAAAGTTGATGAAGATAGTGTTATTGATAGAGTTCTTCAATCACTGCCACCAAGCTATAAAGGCTTCGTGATGAACTATAATATGCAATGGATGCAAAAGACGATTCCCGAGCTCTTCTCAATGCTCAAGGCTGCGGAGGTAGAAATCAAAAAGGAGCATCAAGTGTTGATGGTTAACAAGACCACTAGTTTCAAGAAAAAGGGCAAGGGAAAGAAGGGGAACTTCAAGAAGAATAGCAAGACAGTTGCTACTCCCACGAAGAAACCCAAGTCTGGAGCCAAGCCTGAAACTGAGTGCTTCTACTGCAAAGGGATTGGATACTGGAAGCGGAGCTGCCCCAAGTATTTGGTGGATAAGAAGGATGGCAAGGTGAACAAAGGTATATGTGATATACATGTTATTGATGTGTACCTTACTAATGCTCGTAGTAGTACTTGGGTATTTGATACCGGTTCGGTTGCTAATATTTGTAACTCGAAACATGGACTACGGATTAAACGAAGATTGGCTAAGGACGAGGTGACGATGCGCGTGGGAAATGGTTCCAGAGTCGATGTGATCGTCGTCGGCACGCTACCTCTACATCTACCTTCAGGATTAGTTTTAGACATGAATAATTGTTATTTGGTGCCAGCGTTAAGCATGAACATTATATCTGGATCTTGTATATTGCGAGACGGTTATTCATTTAAATCTGAGAATAATGGTTGTTCTATTTATATGAATAATATCTTTTATGGTCATGCACCCTTAAAGAGTGGTCTATTCTTGTTGGATCTCGATCGTAGTGATACACATATTCATAATATTGAAGCCAAAAGATGCAAGGTTTATAATGATAGTGCAACTTATTTGTGGCACTGACGTTTAGGTCATATTGGTGTAAAGCGCATGAAGAAACTCCATAGTGATGGAATTTTGGAATCACTTGATTATGAATCACTTGGTGCTTGCGAACCATGCCTCATGGGCAAGATGACTAAAACTCCATTCTCTGGAACAATGGAGCGAGCAACAGATTTGTTGGAAATCATACATACTGATGTATGTGGACCAATGAGTGTTGAAGCTCGCGGCGAGTATCTTTATTTTCTGACCTTCATTGATGATTTGAGAAGATATGGGTATATCTACTTGATGAAGTACAAGTCTGAAACATTTGAAAAGTTCAAAGAATTTCAAAGTGAAGCAGAGAATCATCGTAGCAAGAAAATAAAGTTTCTACGATCTGATCGTAGAGGTGAATATTTGAGTTACGAGTTTGGTATTCATTTGAAACAATGTGGAATAGTTTCACAACTCACGCCACCCGGAACACCACAGCGTAATGGTGTGTCCGAATGTCGTAACCGTACTTTATTAGATATGGTGCGGTCTATGATGTCTCTTACCGATTTACCACTATCGTTTTGGGGTTATGCTTTAGAGACACCTGCATTCACGTTAAATAGGGCACTATCTAAATCCGCTGAGACGACGCCTTATGAACTGTGGTTTGGCAAGAAACCAAAGTTGTCGTTTCTTAAAGTTTGGGGCTGCGATACTTATGTGAAAAAGCTTCAACCTGATAAGTTTGAACCCAAGTCGGAGAAATGTGTCTTCATAGGGTACCCAAAGGAGACTGTTGGGTACACCTTCTATCACAGATCCGAAGGCAAGATATTCGTTGCTAAGAATGGATCCTGTCTAGAAAAGAAGTTTATCTCGAAAGAAGTGAGTGGGAGGAAAGTAGAACTTGATGAGATAATTGTACCTTCTCCCGAATTGGAAAGTAGTACATCACAGAAACTAGTTCTAGTGATTCCTACACCAATTAGTGAGGAAGCTAATGATGATGATCATGAAACTTCAAATCAAGTTTCTGCTAAACTTCGTAGATCAACCAGAGTACGTTCCACGCCAGAGTGGTACGGCAACCCAGTTCTGGAAGTCATGTTACTAGACCATGATGAACCTACAAACTATGAGGAAGCGATGATGAGCCCAGATTCCGCAAAATGGCTTGAGGCCATGAAATCTGAGATGGCATCCATGTATGAGAACAAAGTGTGGACTTTGGTTGACTTGGCCGATGATCGGCAAGCCATCGAAAATAAATGGATCTTCAAGAGGAAGACCGACGCAGACGGTAATGTTACTGTTTACAAAGCTCGACTTATTGCAAAAGGTTTTCGACAAGTTCAAGGAGTTGACTACGATAAGGCTTTCTCACCCGTAGTGATGCTTAAGTCCGTCCGAATCATGTTAGCAATTGCCGCATTTTTTTATTATGAAATCTGGCAAATGGATGTCAAAACTGCATTCCTGAATGGATATCTCAAAGAAGAGTTGTATATGATGCAACCAGAAAGTTTTGTCGATCCTAAAGATGCTAATAAAGTGTGCAAGCTCCAGCGATCCATCTATGGACTAGTGCAAGCATCTCGGAGTTGGAATATACTCTTTGATGAGGTGATCAAAGCATATGGTTTTATACAGACTTTTGGAGAAGCCTGTATTTACAAGAAAGTGAGTGGGAGCTCTGTAGTATTTCTGATATTATATGTAGATGACATATTATTGATTGGAAATAATATAGAATTTCTGGATAGCATAAAAAGATACTTGAATAAGAACTTTTCAATGAAAGACTTCGGTGAAACTGCTTACATATTAGGCATTAAGATCTATAGAGATAGATCAAAACGCTTAATTGGACTTTCACAAAGCACATACCTTGATAAAGTTTTGAAGAATTTTAAAATGGATCAGTCAAAGAAAGGGTTCTTGCCTGTGTTACAAGGTGTGAAGTTGAGTAAGACTCAATGCCCGACCACTGCAGAAGATAGAGAGAAAATGAAAGTCAGGCTCGTCGTAAACGGTTACGTCGATTCAAGCTTTCACACTGATCCGGATGACTCTAAGTCACAAACCGGATATGTATTTTTATTAAACGATGGAGCAATCAGTTGGTGTAGTTCCAGGCAGAGCGTCGTGACGGGATCTACGTGTGAAGCGGAATACATAGCTGCTTCGGAAGCAGCAAATGAAGGAGTCTGGATGAAGGAGTTCATATCCGATCTAGGTGTGATACCTAGTGCATCGGGTCCAATGAAAATCTTTTGTGACAACACTGGAGCAATAGCCTTGGTGAAGGAATCCAGGTTTCACAAGAGAACAAATCACATCAAAAGACGCTTCAATTCCATCCGCAATCAAGTCAAGGAGGGAGACACAGAAATTTGCAAGATACATACGTATCTGAATGTAGCAGACCTGTTGACTAAGCTTCTTCCACGGGCAAAACATGATCAGCACCAAGACTCCATTGGTGTTAGAATCATTACTTTGTAATCTAGATTATTGACTCTAGTTCAAGTGGGAGACCGAAGGAAATATACCCTAGAGGCAATAATAAAAATGTTATTTGTATTTCCTTATATCATGATAAATGTCTTTTATTCATGCTAGAATTGTATTAACCGGAAACTTAATACATGTGTGAATACATAGACAATACAGTATGTCCCTAGTATGCCTCTACTAGACTAGCTCATTGATCAAAGATGGTTATGTTTCCTAACCATAGACATGAGTTGTCATTTGATCAACGAGATCACATCATTAGGAGAATGATATGATGGACAAGACCCATCCGTTAGCTTAGCACTATGATCGTTTAGTTTTACTGCTATTGCTTTCTTCATGACTTATACATGTTCCTATGACTATGAGATTATGCAACTCCCGAATACCGGAGGAACACCTTGTGTGCTATCAAACATCACAACGTAACTGGGTGATTATAAAGATGCTCTATAGGTGTCTCCGAAAGTGTTCGTGGTGTTGGCATAGATCACGAATAGGATTTGTCACTCCGAGTGTCGCAGAGGTATCTCTAGGCCCTCTCGGTAATGCACATCATAGTAAGCCTTGCAAGCAAATGACTAATGAGTTAGTCATGGGATGATGTATTACAGAACGAGTAAAGAGACTTGCCGGTAACGAGATTGAACTAGGTATTGAGATGCCGACGATCGAATCTCGGGCAAGTAACATGCCGATGACAAAGGGAACAACGTATGTTGTTATGCGGTTTGACCGATAAAGATCTTCGTAGAATATATAGGAGCCAATATGAGCATCCAGGTTTCGCTATTGGTTATTGTCCGGAGATGAGTCTCGGTCATGTCTACATAGTTCTCGAACCCGTAGGGTCCGCACGCTTAACGTTCGATGACGATTGGTATTATGAGTTTATGAGTTTTGATGTACTGAAGTTAGTTCGGAGTCCCGGATGAGATCACGGACATGACGAGGAGTCTCGAAATGTCCGAGACGTAAAGATTGATATATTGGACTACTATATCGGACACCGGAAGTGTTCCGGAAAGGTTTCGGATTAAAACGGAGTGCTGGGGGGTTACCGGAACCCCCGGGGAAGTATTGGGCCCTAGTGGGCTTTAGTGGAGAGAGAGAGGGCCGGCCAGGGCTGGGCCGCGCGCCCCTCCCCCTTGTTCCGAATTGGACAAGGAAAGGAGGGGGTGTCGCCCCTTTCCTTCTCCCTCTCCTTCTCCTTCCTTACCCCTCTCCCTCTTGGTAGACTCCTACTAGGAATAGGATCCTATTCCTAGTAGGATTGCCCCTCTAGGGCGCGCCATAGGGGGGCGGCCGGCCTTCCCCCTTGTTCCTTTATATACGGGGGCAGGGGGCACCTCTAGACACTCAAGTTGATCTCTCCCAAGCGTGTGCGGTGCCGCCCTCCACAGAAACACACCTCGATCATATTGTTGCAGCGCTTAGGCTAAGCCCTGCGACGGTAACTTCATCATCTCCGTCAACACGACGTCGTACTGACGAAACTCTCCCGCGAGGTTCTACTGGATCAAGAGCTCGTGGGACATCATCAAGCTGAACGTGTGCTGAACGCGGAGGCTCCGTACGTTCAGTGCTTGATCGGTTGGATCGCGAAGAAGTTCGACTACATCACCCGTGTCACTAGACGCTTCCGCTCCCAGTCTACGAGGGTACGTAGACACACTCC
>LR738712.1:734251323-734308145 GCA_902687465.1 Secale cereale
CCCCCCCCCCCCCCCCAAAAAAAACATGTTGAGATATGCTTGTGGGAGTGCATCTTGATTCCTGCATGCACATGTAGCCCCAACTTAAGTGAATTTACACCATCATTCATTCTATTTTTCTAGGATCTCAATTTTTGGTCACTCTCACATAGTTAAATTTATCATACTTAAGTTTTTGGCCAAATCTGTTCAAAACACCATTTGTGGTAGATGTTTATTGTTTATTCTGATCATCCTCTCTTAGTTAAAATTACTATTAATGTTGTTGGCCAAATCTGTCCAAAACAGATGTGTTGATAGTTTACTCACAAAAGGCCATTTGGTTTTATTACCATTTATATTTTCTACCTGATGGTTTTCTGCAACTTTTAATTGAAAAGCATTTTATGGTTTGCTTCCTAACCTCTCATGGTTTTTCTAAATAAATAATCTTATGTAGGGTGCCACTAATTCATCTCATATTGGAACCCGAGCGCTTGATGACAACACCGGTGATGGTGATTTGGGTGGAACTATTGGCGGTGACAACTCCAATGGGAATGCCAGCGACATGACTATTGGTGCATAACCTTCGCTCCAACAACCTGGAAAGCGAGACTTAGAGTGGTAGTAACCTGGGAAGTGCCTTTGTTGACTTAGAGCATGGTAACACAACTTTGGAACTAATGGTGGTGTTGGTAACACAGTAGCATTTTGGAAGTTGCAATATACACTAGAGGGGTTATCTACTTCTATGAACTATGATGTATTTTGTTTGTAATGCACTGAAGCTTATCCTTGCAACTTGCAAGTTGAACAATTTATCTTTTGTTGTCGAGAACTGTTATGTACTTAGATGTGCAAAACTCAATCTTATCATTCCAATTTGTGGTTGTGGTTGACACAAGGATCATCATGGTATAATTTGTGTTGATAGATGCAGTATACGAATTTAAATGGATCCTTAAGCTGCACGGTCCATTGCTGGTGGTTTTGGGCCGACATGACTAATCATTCTGGCTATGACATGTACAAATTCCTGTCGGGCACGAACTCACAGCGAAATGTAATGAGTATTCCTGTCGGTGATGAACTGACAGCGAAATGCTGTGAATTTTCCTGTCGGTCAAGACCGACAGGGGAATAATGTATACCCCTGTCTACCCTATACCTGACGAAATCATATTTCTCTGTCAGTCACCGTCAGGAGTGCCCGTCAGGGAAATGTTTCCTGTCGGTCAGCCGACAGGCAAAAACAAGTTTCCCTGTCAAGCTATCTCTGTCGGCTTTCCCTGACGGGTGACCGATAGGAAATACTTTCGGGCTCGGCTCTTTTCCTGTCGGTTTCCAACCCACAGAAATATTGCCGTTTCAGGTAGTGATCCAGGCGGCAGTTAGGCATGCTCGCTGCGGCCGGCGTCGACCACCTGGGGATCCCGCTACTTGGCGTCTCCTCGTCCTCCTGGACATGACTGGATCGCCCTCGAACAAACAGCGACGGCGGCCGCAAATGACTGAAGCCGAACGGGACTCTCGTGGATGCGCCTTGTGCGGGCGCAACTGCTCGATGACCCCGTGGCGCGGCTGGATCGCTCTGATGGCGCCTGATGCGGGAGATGCGGCATGTCTGCGGCAAGGCAGACGCCTGGGCGTGGCGACCAGTGGCGTGGCGAGTAATGCTACACATTCATAAGTTTACACGGGTTTTACAAACAGCTGGATTTTGATTGAAGATTAAGGGGGATGAGGGGCCCACCCAATGAAAATCAGGGAAGGAGTGGTTAGTTAGAAAGAATGAATCCTAGTCAGCGTGTAATTGCGTGTAACTCTTTGTATGTTTAGCATTATTGATGGCGTGGCATCGTTGCAGCGTGACCCAGTGGCTGCCTGTGCTAGTTGGATGTCCGGCGGGATGGCAACCGCACAGCGATCTGCGGTGGCGGTTGGATCGGGACTCGATCCCGAGCGACCATGAGAGCTTGTAACCGTCACCTATGCTGTGTGACGGGCGGACCGGCCGATGGCCTGATCTCCAGGTCATCGGACTCTGCCTAGTGTGTCACCCCGCACAAGGCAAAAGGCCAAATTGGTTTCCAAGTGGGCAGAAACCTGCGTTCCCCATTTCCTATCAAGAAAAAAAATGAAAGGTAATATGTGGACACTTGCACCGGTGTTGGTGCACATATTTGGCCCTTGAGCATGTTCTTTTCTTTTCTGCTTCAGCTTATAGCTGTGTAGTTTTTGTTTTGATTATTGTTATTTGCGTTTTATGCCTTTTGGGCTTCGGAGCAAATACATAGGATAGACTCGCAGGTCTTGCTAAATTGCATAATATTCATTATGCATCATTTTACATCATGTAAAATGACTGTTTGAGGCCCCAAGTTCTCATATATGTTGCACAAGTATGTCTATACTTCTGCATTTATTTGCATTACATGAGTAATACTGTTGCAAAGCAATATGACGATTCCATTATTCGCATCGAATATGGAACTTGCTTGCAAATTTGGGAAACATAAGGTAGTGAAGTGAATGACACTGGCTGGCTATGTCAAATTTACATTTGTCACAAGGAATCGACAAATGGTACCTACTGCTTAATTGCATATTATCCAATGCTATTGTGAAGTCTATATTATGTCATTCCGACATAATGACTACCTTCAATTTTGCACACAACTTATGGATTGCATTATGGCAACGAATGAATTTCGTTCACAACTGCGAGGTCTACACCACCATGCGGTGATTGCCTTCAATGTGTTTTTAATTAACATAAGGTTGTGAGAAGTTTCATAAGAGTGAGATGTACACTACTTAGTATAGTAATTATCTCCATGTGTTCAAAGAAAAAAATGAAGGTACAAAACTTATGACATAGCCATTATAAGGCCTACACCATTGGTGCCTACCTTCATGATGTTTTTCCAAATACTTGGCAACTTCATAGCATTTATTATTGGTTGTGACTGTTGAGTCACATACTCCATCAGGTTATGAATCCAAGGCATTAGTGACTATGCTGCATATTATGCTATGAAGAGAATTATGCAAAACACTTGCATATTTTGGTGATTACGTTCCATGCATACACAACTAACGAGACACCATCATAGCTATGAATTAAGTTTCATGCACAACTAAGAGGTTTAGGCCATTTTATGATGATTACCTTCATGTGTTATAAATAACATAAGGTTGTGGAGGCTATGATCAATGAGAATTGTCCATAAGAGTGAGGCACCACTAGGAGGTCGGCAACCTCTATGTGTTTCTATGAAAATTAAGGCTTGTCCTTTTTTTAGATGACTACCATTAATTTGAAGATCTACACCACTTTATGGTGATTATCTTGTTATGGAAGGGTTACCATATGGGTTACTAAGAATCACCATGACCATGATTATGTTTAGCCACAACATTTTCATCCTACTTAATTTACTGAAGGTAAATTAATGCATGAGTATTTCATGCATCATATGGCTGACCTTTTCGAAAGGTAATGTGTGTTGGGGAACGTAGCATTTTAAATTTTTCCTACAATCACGCAAGATCTATCTACCAGATGCATAGCAACGAGAGGGGAGAGTGAGTCTACGTACCCTCGTAGACTGAAAGCGGAAGCGTTAGAACAACGCGGTTGATGTAGTCGTACGTCTTCACGGCCCGACCGATCAAGCACCGAAACTACGGCACCTCCGAGTTCTAGCACACGTTCAGCTCGATGACGTTCCTCGAACTCCGATCCAGCCGAGTGTCGAGGGAGAGTTCCGTCAGCACGACGGCGTGGTGACGATCTTGATGTTCTACCGTCGCAGGGCTTCGCCTAAGCACCGCTACAATATTTATCGAGGAGAACTATGGTGGAGGGGGCACCGCACACGGCTAAGAGATCAAGAGATCAATTGTTGTGTCTAGAGGTGCCCCCCTGCCCCCGTATATAAAGGAGGGAGGGAGAGGCCGGCCCTAGAGGGGGCGCACCAAGTGTGGGGAGTCCTACTAGGACTCTCAAGTCCTAGTAGGATTCCCCTTTCCTTTCCGGAGTAGGAGAGAAGGAAAGAGGGGGAGAGGGAGAAGGAAAAGGGAGCTGCACCCCTTGTCCAATTCGGACCAGAAGGGGGGTGCACGCCTCATTCCTTTTGGCCTCTCTCCTCTATTCACGTAACTCCCCGGTACTCCGAAAATACCCGAATCACTCGGAACCTTTCCGATGTCCGAATATAGTCGTCCAATATATCGATTTTTATGTCTCGACCAATTTGAGACTCCTCGTCATGTCCCCGATCTCATCCGGGACTCCGAACTCCTTCGGTACATCAAAACTCATAAACTCATAATAAAACTATCATCGAAACCTTAAGCGTGCGGACCCTACGGGTTCGAGAACTATGTAGACATGACCGAGACACGTCTCCGGTCAATAATCAATAGCGGAACCTGGATGCTCATATTGGCTCCCACATATTCTACGAAGATCTTTATCGGTCAAACCGCATAACAACATACATTGTTCCCTTTGTCATCGGTATGTTACATGCCCGAGATTCGATCGTCGGTATCTCAATACCTAGTTCAATCTCGTTACCAACAAGTCTCTTTACTCGTTCCGTAATACATCATCCTGCAACTAACTCATTAGCTGCAATGCTTGCAAGGATTATAGTGATGTGCATTACCGAGTGGGCCCAGAGATACCTCTCCGACAATCGGAGTGACAAATCCTAATCTCGAAATACGCCAACCCAACAAGTACCTTCGGAGACACCTGTAGAGTACCTTTATAATCACCCAGTTACGTTGTGACGTTTGGTAGCACACAAAGTGTTCCTCCGGTATTCGGGAGTTGCATAATCTCATAGTCATAGGAACATGTATAAGTCATGAAGAAAGCAATAGCAGTAAAACTTAAACGATCATAGTGCTAAGCTAACGGATGGGTCTTGTCCATCAGATCATTCTCCTAATGATGTGATCCCGTTGATCAAATGACAACTCATGTCTATGGCTAGGAAACATAACCATCTTTGATCAATGAGCTAGTCTAGTAGAGGCATACTAGGGACACTCTGTTTTGTCTATGTATTCACACATGTATTAAATTTCCGGTTAATACAATTCTAGCATGAATAATAAACATTTATCATGATATAAGGAAATAAATAATAACTTTATTATTGCCTCTAGGGCATATTTCCTTCAGTCTCCCACTTGCACTAGAGTCAATAATCTAGTTCACATCGCCATGTGATTTAACACCGATAGTTCACATCGTCATGTGATTAACACCCAAAGGGTTTACTAGAGTCAATAATCTAGTTCACATCGCTATGTGATTAACACCCAAAGAGTACTAAGGTGTGATCATGTTTTGCTTCGTGAGAAAAGTTTAGTCAACGGGTCTGTCACATTCAGATCCGTATGTATTTCGCAAATGTCTATGTGTCTACAATGCTCTGCATGGAGCTACTCTAGCTAATTGCTCCCACTTTCAATACGCATCCAGATTGATACTTAGAGTCAGCTGGATTTAGTGTCAAAGCTTGCATCGGCGTAACCCTTTACGACGAACTCTTTATCATCTCCATAATCGAGAAACATTTCCTTAGTCATCCAGTTACTAAGGATAATTTTGACCGCTGTACAGTGATCTACTCCTGGATCACTATTGTACCCTCTTGACAAACTCATGGCAAGGTACACAACATGTTTGGTACACAGCATGGCATACTTTATAAAACCTATGGCTGAGGCATAGGGAATGACTTTCATTCTCTCTATATTTTTCTGCCGTGGTCTGGCTTTGAGTCTTACTCAACTTCACACCTTACAAGTCAGGTAATAACTCCTTCTTTGACTGATCCATTTTGAACTACTTCAAAATCATATCAAGGTATGTACTCATCGAAAGTCTTATCAAGCGTCTTGATCTATCTCTATAGATCTTGATGCCCAATATGTAAGCAGCTTCACCAAGGTCTTTCTTTGAAAAACTCCTTTCAAACACTCCTTTATGCTTTCCAGAAAATTCTACATCATTTCCGATCGACAATATGTCATTCACATATACTTATCAGAAAGGTTGTAGTGCTCCCACTCACTTCTTGTAAATACAGGCTTCACCGCAAGTCTGTATAAATCTATATGCTTTGATCAACTTATCAAAGCGTATATTCCAACTCCGAGATGTTTGCACCAGTCCATAGATGGATCGCTGGAGCTTGCACATTTTGTTAGCACCTTTAGGATTGACAAAACCTTCTGGTTGCATCATATACAAGTCTTCTTTAATAAATCAATTAAAGAATGCAATTTTATTATCCATTTGCCAGATTTCATAAAATGCGGCAATTTCTAACATGATTCGGACAGACTTAAGCATCGCTACGGGTGAGAAAGTCTCATCGTAGTCAACTGCTTGAACTTGTTGAAAAACTTTCGCAACAAGTCGAGCTTTGTAAACAGTAACATTACTGTCAGCGTCAGTCTTCCTCTTGAAGATCCATTTATTTTCGATGGCTTGCCGACCATCGGGCAAGTCAACCAAAGTCCACACTTTGTTCTCATACATGGATCCCATCTCAGATTTCATGGTCTCAAGCCATTTTGCGGAATCTGGGCTCATCATCGCTTCGTCATAGTTCGTAGGTTCATCATGGTTCAGTAACATGACTTCCAGAACCGGGTTGCCGTACCACTCTGGTGCGGAACGTACTCTGGTTGATCTACGAAGTTCAGCAGTAACTTGATCCGAAGTTTCATGATCATCATCATTAGCTTCCTCACTAATTGGTGTAGGAATCACTGGAACCAGTTTCTGTGATGTAATACTATCCAATTCGGGAGAAGGTACAATTACCTCATCAAGTTCCACTTTCCTCCCACTCACTTCTTTCGAGAGAAACTCCTTCTCTAGAAAGGATCCACTCTTAGCAACAAAGACCTTGCCTTCGGATCTGTGATAGAAGGTGTACCCAATAGTTTCTTTTGGGTATCCTATGAAGATTTACTTCTCCGATTTGGGTTCGAGCTTATCATGTTGAAACTTTTTCACATAAGCATCGTAGTCCCAAACTTAAAGAAATGACAGCTTAGGTTTCTCGTCAAACCACAGTTCATACGGTGTCATCTCCTCGGATTTAGATGGTGCCCTATTTAACGTGAATGTATCTGTCTCTAATGCATAACCCCAAAAGTGATAGTGGTAGATCGGTAAGAGACATCATCGATCGCACCATATCTAATAAAGTACGGTTATGACGTTCGGACACACCATTACACTATGGTGTTCCAGGTGGCGTGAGTAGTGAAACTATTTCACATTGTTTTTACTAAATGCCAAACTCGCTAACTCAAATATTTTACCTCTACGATCATATCGTAGAAACTCTTATTTTCTTGTTACGATGATTCTCCACTTCACTCTGAAATTCTTTGAACTTTTCAAATGTTTTAGACTTGTGCTTCATTAAGTAGATATACCTATATCTGCTCAAATCATCAGTGAAGGTCAGAAAATAACGATACCCGCCGCGAGCTTCAACACTCATTGGTCCACATACATCTGTATGTATGATCTCCAACAAATCTGTTGCTCGCTCCATTGTTCCGGAGAACGGAGTTTTAGTCATCTTGCCCATGAGGCATGGTTCGCAAGCACCAAGTGATTCATAATCAAGTGATTCCAAAAGTCCATCACTATGGAGTTTCTTCATGCGCTTTACACCATTATGAACTAAACAGCAGTGCCACAAATAAGTTGCACTATCATTATTAACCTTGCATCTTTTGGCTTCAATATTATGAATATGTGTATCACCACGATCGAGATCCAACAAACTATTTTCATTGGGTGTATGACCATCGAAGGTTTTATTCATGTAAACAGAATAACAATTATTCTATGACTTTAAATGAATAACCGTATTGCAACAAATATGACCAAATCATATTCATGCTCAACGCAAATGCCAAATAACATTTATTTAGGTTTTACACTAATCCCGAAAGTATAGGGAGTGTGCGATGATGATCATATCAATCTTGGAACCACTTCCAACACACATCATCACTTCACCTTTAACTAGTCTCTGTTCATTCTGCAATTCTCGTTTTGAGTTACTAATTTTAGCAACTGAACCGGTATCAAATACCCGGGGGTTGCTATGAACACTAGTAAAGTACACATCAATAATCTTTATATCAAAATATACTTTGTTCACATTGCCATCCTTCTTATCCGCCAAGTATCTAGGGCAGTTCCACTTCCAGTGACCATTTCCTTTGCAGTAGAAGCACTTAGTTTCAGGCTTGAGTTTTAGCTTTGGGTTTCTTCACGGGAGTGACAACTTTCTTGTCATTCTTCTTGAAGTTCCCCTTCTATCCCTTTGCCCTTTACTTGAAACAAGTGGTCTTGTTAACCATCAACACTTGATGCTTTTTCATGATTTCTACCTTCGCCGACTTCAGCATTGTGAAGAGCTCGGGAATTCCTTTCGTCATCCCTTGCATATTATAGTTCATCACGAAGTTCTACTAACTTGGTGATAGTGACTAGAGAACTTTGTCAATTACTATCTTATCTGGAAGATTAACTCCCACTTGATTCAAGTAATTGTAGTACCCAGACAATCTGAGCACATGCTCACTGGTTGAGCTATTCTCCTCCATCTTGTAGGCAAAGTACTGTCAGAAGTCTTATACCTCTCGACAAGGGCATGTGTATGAAATACTAATTTCAACTCTTGGAACATCTTATATGCTCCGTGGTGTTCAAAACGTTTTTGAAGTCCCGGTTCTAAGCCATAAAGCATGGTGCACTTAAACTATCAAGTAGTCATCATACCGAGCTTTTGTCAAAACGTTCATAACGTCTACATCTGCTCCTGCAATAGGTATGTCACCTAGCGGTGCATCAAGGACATAATTCTCTGTGCAGCAATGAGGATAATCCTCAGATCACGGAACAATTCCGCATCATTGCTACTAACATCTTTCAACTTAGTTTTCTCTAGGAACATATAAAAAATAAACGGGGAGCAACATCGCGAGCTATTGATCTACAACATAGATATGCTAATACTACGAGGACTAAGTTCATGATAAATTAAAGTTAAATTTAATCATATTACTTAAGAACTCCCACTTAGATAGACATCCCTCTAGTCATCTAAATGATCACGTGATCCAAATCAACTAAACCATGTCCGATCATAACGTGAGATGGAGTAGTTTCAATGGTGAACATCTTATGTTGATCATATCTACTATATGATTCACGCTCGACCTTTCGGTCTCCAGTGTTCCGAGGCCATATCTGCATATGCTAGGCTCGTCAAGTTTAACCCGAGTATTCTGCGTGTGCAAAACTGGCTTACACCCGTTGTATTTGAACGTAGAGCTTATCACACCCGATCATCACGTGGTGTCTCGGCACGACGAACTTTCGCAACGGTGCATACTCAGGGAGAACACTTATACCTTGAAATTTAGTAAGGGATCATCTTATAATGCTACCGTCGAACTAAGCAAAATAAGAAGCATAATAAGATAAACATCACATGCAATCAAAATATGTGACATGATATGGCCATCATCATCTTGTGCTTTTGATCTCCATCTCCAAAGCACCGTCATGATCACCTTCGTCACCGGCGCGACACCTTGATCTCCATCGTAGCATCGTTGTCGTCTCGCCAACTATTGCTTCTACGACTATCGCCACCGCTTAGTGATAAAGTAAAGCAATTACATGGCGATTGCATTTCATACAATAAAGCGACAACCATATGGCTCCTGCCAGTTGCCGATAACTTTACAAAACATGATCATTTCATACAAAACCATACAACTCATCATGTCTTGACCATATCACATCACAACATGCCCTGCAAAAACAAGTTAGAGGTCCTCTACTTTGTTGTTGCAAGTTTTACGTGGCTGCTACGAGCTTAGCAAGAACCATTCTTACCTACGCATACAAAACCACAACGATATTTCGTCAAGTATGTGTTGTTTTAACCTTCACAAGGACCAGGCGTAGCCACACTTGATTCAACTAAAGTTGGAGAAACTGACACCCGCCAGCCACCTGTGTGCGAAGCACGTCGGTAGAACCAGTCTCGCGTAAGCGTACGCGTAATGTCGGTCCAGGCCGCTTCATCCAACAATACCGCCGAATCAAAGTATGACATGCTGGTAAGCAGTATGACTAGTATCGTCCACAACTCACTTGTGTTCTACTCGTGCATATCATCTACGCATAGACCTGGCTCTGATGCCACTGTTGGGGAACGTAGTATTTTAAATTTTTCCTATGATCACGCAAGATCTATCTACCAGATGCATAACAACGAGAGGGGAGAGTGAGTCTACGTACCCTCATAGACCGAAAGCGGAAGCGTTAGAACAACGCGGTTGATGTAGTCGTATGTCTTCACGGCCCGACCGATCAAGCACCGAAACTACGGCAACTCCGAGTTCTAGGACACGTTCAGCTCGATGACGTCCCTCGAACTCCGATCCAGCCGAGTGTCGAGGGAGAGTTCCGTCAGCACGACGGCGTGGTGACGATCTTGATGTTCTACCGTCGCAGGGCTTCGCCTAAGCACCGCTACAATATTTATCGAGGAGAACTATGGTGGAGGGGGGCACCGCACACGGCTAAGAGATCAATTGTTGTGTCTAGAGGTGCCCCCCTGCCCCCGTATATAAAGGAGGGAGGGAGAGGCCGGCCCTAGAGGGGGCGCACCAAGTGTGGGGAGTCCTACCAGGACTCCCAAGTCCTAGTAGGATTCCCCTTTCCTTTCCGGAGTAGGAGAGAAGGAAAGAGGGGGAGAGGGAGAAGGAAAAGGGGGCTGCACCCCTTGTCCAATTCGGACCAAAAGGGGGGTGCACGCCTCCTTCCTTTTGGCCTCTCTCCTCTATTCCCGTAACTCCCCGGTACTCCGAAAATACCCGAATCACTCGGAACCTTTCCGATGTCCAAATATAGTCGTCCAATATATCGATTTTTACGTCTCGACCAATTTGAGACTCCTCGTCATGTCCCCGATCTCACCCGGGACTCCGAACTCCTTCGGTACATCAAAACTCATAAACTCATAATAAAACTATCATCGAAACCTTAAGCGTGCGGACCCTACGGGTTCGAGAACTATGTAGACATGACCGAGACACGTCTCCGGTCAATAACCAATAGCGGAACCTGGATGCTCATATTGGCTCCCACATATTCTACGAAGATCTTTATCGGTCAAACCGCATAACAACATACATTGTTCCATTTGTCATCGGTATGTTACATGCCCGAGATTCGATCGTCGGTATCTCAATACCTAGTTCAATCTCGTTACCAACAAGTCTCTTTACTCGTTCCGTAATACATCATCCCGCAACTAACTCATTAGTTGCAATGCTTGCAAGGATTATAGTGATGTGCATTACCGAGTGGGCCCAAAGATACCTCTCTGACATTCGGAGTGACAAATCCTAATCTCGAAATACGCCAACCCAACAAGTACCTTCGGAGACACCTGTAGAGTACCTTTATAATCACCCAGTTACGTTGTGACGTTTGGTAGCACACAAAGTGTTCCTCCGGTATTCGGGAGTTGCATAATCTCATAGTCATAGGAACATGTATAAGTCATGAAGAAAGCAATAGCAGTAAAACTTAAACGATCATAGTGCTAAGCTAACGGATGGGTCTTGTCCATCAGATCATTCTCCTAATGATGTGATCCCGTTGATCAAATGACAACTCATGTCTATGGCTAGGAAACATAACCATCTTTGATCAATGAGCTAGTCTAGTAGAGGCATACTAGGGACACTCTGTTTTGTCTATGTATTCACACATGTATTAAGTTTCCGGTTAATACAATTCTAGCATGAATAATAAACATTTATCATGATATAAGGAAATAAATAATAACTTTATTATTGCCTCTAGGGCATATTTCCTTCAATGTGATGCGATGACATTGGGTGGGAATAATTATTTGACATGGGCCATAGACAAATAATTATGTCGACCCGTGTTCTTGTCTCCGTACATACTCCACCTGAAGAAATGTCATGGCTATTTATAAGTAGCTAAGAATATGCATATTGGCATTTATGTGTCATTGCAATGACTCGGTTCTCAAACTGAGTATGTAATGGATGATGAATATTCATTTTCCCTTTGAGCCTTAATTGAGGCGAGATATACTGTTATAAGCATTACGTGAATGATTATTCATTCATTGTCAGGACTTTGAGTCCGTTGGGCCTTATAATTATGTTGTCTTAATCAACACTATGTTGAGATTATGTGATAAGGCGGCTTCGGATGTATATCTGACTATCAGTCCTTACTGTACTTTACGTAATCCTAGGATGGTAAACAAAAATATCATCTTTGTTTCAGGGTGCAATGTCTGAAATTCATGCTAGTGCTCTTAGTACTAAGCAATTAATAGTGGTTAGAGAACCATGAGGAGCTGAATGTAAAGTGAAGAAAAATGACAAGCAGAAATGGATTGTATATCTCAGAAGGGAATGAGACATTTAGTCTAAATGATCATAATGACAAGTTTCAAGTTTTTCAAAGTGATGGTTGTATGAAATGTCGTACCAATGATTGCCAATTGGTCAAGTATTGGGTTGAATCATACCACCAGCTTACTGAAGGCAAATGATTTTAATGGGATAAGTTTGAAGTTCTACTTCAAATGGAAACAACCAGAAAATATTCTGGCATGATAGAACGAGAATGGACTCCTCTACATTGATGATAAGCTCGTGGAATGATATTCCAAAGATATTTTGGCGATCTCGTGTAGTCTCCTAGTTATCCGTAAATATCATTAGCCTATAATTGTACTACTATATAGAGTATAAATGGCAACATCTTGTCCCTATGACATGATAGTTGAGATAATTGAGTGTATGAATCAGTTCATACTCGATCTTGTTGCATAAATAATATTTTTTTCTCCTTTATCATCATGGTATTGGACGACTAGAGAAATTATTGACAATAATTGTTGGCCACAACTTGACAAGTTGCAATATTTCCAACAATCATGAGGTTGTTTTGTGCACTGCTGTAAGGGCATATTTCTCCCTAAGTAGTTTTGGTGATTGATGACAATGCATTTGCGGACTAATCGTGTGCTCTAAGCTCTTTCAGATATATCTCACCTAGGCACAAGACGATTATGTGCCCCTCGGAATCTATGGAAGACGGTGTTTCCTTTTTCTTCTTTTTCGGTGGATTTGAGTAATAGGAAAGCCGTACTATTAAGAGGGGGTCCGCTTCAGAAAGGTTTGGGTGGAATCAACACGTACACGTCTATACTTTCGCACCACCTTTCCTTTGCTTCTCTGGAGCTCCGGCTGTTTTTCTCTTAAGTACAAAACCATGGCTTCCTACTAATACAACTGCCTGGCATGCGGTAGTACTGCTCATAGTAAGCGGTAGTACCACACAGCGACACGGTAGTACCGCCTCCGGACAGCGGTAGTACCGTATCCTGAACACGGTAGTACCGTGTAGCTGGACCGGTGTCGTAACTAGTACGGTAGTAGGTGCGGAAGTAATTTTTTACTTCCTCATCCTACGCGGTAGTACCGCTTGGGTCAAGCGGTAGTACCGTGTCGTGTTTTGCTACTACCGTATTTCTGCGGATGTAGCTACGGATGTATTTTATTTCATCCGCACATGTCCTCGGCCTGCTTATCTCTGCCTTGCGGTAGTACAGCAGGGACGTGCGGTAGTACCGCTCAGGCAGTACTACCGCCCGTTGTGTCAACGCACATATTTAAGTCTGGGCTAATACTACACCAGCGGTAGTACCGCAACCAGAGCGGTAGTACCGCTGGCCGAGCGGTAGTACCGTAACATACGTGCGGTAGTACCGCGCTCTGCGGGCAGAAATGTGGGATAACGGTTGGATTTGTTCTCCCACTATATATAGGGATTCTTCCACTCCAGGAAGACTCACCTCTTCCTCCCCAAAGCTCCATTGTTGCTCAAAGCTCCATTTCCGCTCGATCTCTCTCCCTAGCCAATCAAACTTGTTGATTTCCTCGGGATTGCTTGAGAAGGCATCGATCTACAGTTCCACCAAGAGATATTTGATTCCCCCCACTAATCACTTGCGGATCTTGTTACTATTGGGTGTTTGAGCACCCTAGACGGTTGAGGTCACCTCGGAGCCATATTCCACTGTGGTGAAGCTTTGTGGTGTCGTTGGGAGCCTTCAATTCGGTTATGGAGATAGCCCCAACCTTGTTTGTAAAGGTTCGGTTGCCGCCTTCAAGGGCACCACTAGTGGAATCACGGCACCTTGCATTGTGTGAGGGCATGAGGAGAATACGATGGCCCTAGTGGCTTCTTGGGGAGCATTGTGCCTCCACACCGCTCCAACGGAGACGTACTTGCCCTCAAAGGGAAGGAACTTCGGTAACACATCCTCGTCTTCATCGGTTCCACTTGTGGTTATTTCTTCCCTTTACTTGTGCAAGCTTTCCTTGTTTATCTTATATAGCTTGCTTGTGAGGTTGTTATCTTTGCTTCCTATAAGTTGTCATCATAGTAGCATATCTAGACAACTTACTTTGTTGCTTAATTTAAATTGGTTAAGAAAAGCTAAAAATTGTTAGTTGCCTATTCACCCCCCCCCCTCTAGTCAACCATATCGATCCTTTCAATTGGTATCAGAGCCTCGTCTCTTTTTAAGGACTTTACCATCCAAAGAGTATGGGTGACAACGTAGTCGAGACGGAGGAACGTTCCGGTGGAACTCCGTCCTTGCCTACGTCCGATGGGGGAGCCTCGGTCTCTCGTGAGGAGTTCAATGTGGCTATGTCCACATTGAAAGAATCACTAGTGACCGAGGTCAAAGGCATGTTTAAAGATTTGCTTGAGGGGCTTAAATTATCCACCACACCGTTGGAAATGGTTCGTCCCGCTACCATCGTGTCGGAGGCTACTTCCGACAAGGGAGAAGCTAGTAGTGAATAAGCCCCGGTTACTAAGAATGGGAATGGGATCTTTGCCCACTCCGCTCCTCCTACTCACTATGGAGGACCCGTTCCCACACCTCATTTAAATTCCGTTGGGCCGCCTCCTAAGTTTATAAAAAAGTTCTAATTTTGCTACTTGGATGTTTTGCTTTAAACGTCATTTAAATCATTTCTCTACTAATCTTTGGAGAATCATTGAGCAAGGTTTTTATCCACGTGATCCCGACAACTTAACTCCGAGAGAAGCTGCGGATCATCAATTCAACGAGTCCGTTCTTTGCATTCTTCAAGATGCTATCCCTCCCGGAGACATTGCACATCTTCGACCCTTCACTGTGGCCAAGGAAGCTTGGGATGTGACGCCCGAAGACCGATGTCCCAGAAGATCCCAGAAGATTCCAGATGTTCCGGGTTTCCCGTGTGTTTCATTTGTGCTTGTGTTATTTATTTTTGCATTGCATCATGTCATCATGCCATCATGTCATATTTCTTTTGCATATCAACTTAAATAAATCGTGTGGACCGTCGGTCCATTTAAATCGAGGGAAGAATGACTTCTCTTTATAACATATAAAAAGCCTCTCAATATTATTAGAGAGCTATATTTATAAATATTCCATTCCTTGGAATCACCTATAACACAATTGCACCATTCTTCAATTTTCTTTTATCCAATTCAACTTCATGTCTTCCTTTGAGGCCTTTTAGTAAAATTGTGTTGCAATTTTACTTCATCCACAAATGTTCCAAATCTTCCCATAAATGACATCTAATGTGTAGGGCCATCTCTTGAAATTCCAACCCATTTGTTTTTCATCTAAATGGATTTCTAAATTCAAACAGTTTGACTTTTCTTCAAACTTGTTGAATTTTCTTCTTCCAAAAGTCCTCAGGCAATTTTATTTATATTCCTCACATTTTTACGAGTCCAGAGTAAATACCCTCTTGCCTAAATTCTTCTCCTAACCTTTTCTTTCCTCTTCTTTTATTTTTTTTGTTTCGGCTTCGTTTTTATTTAAAGAATCGGAGGCAGGCAGCCCAGCCTCCCTCTCCTCCTAGGCCCAGGCCCCCTTGGAAGTCCAGCTTGGGCCTCCTTTAGCCCACTTGGGCCTCCCAGGCCTCAGGCCCGACATCCCCTTCGCAACCCTAGCCGACCGCAGCCCTTTCCCTCGTCCCAGTCGCTCCCCTCATCTCTCCCTCGCGCCGCCAGTCCCCGTCGCCTCGACCCCAGCTCCCTCCTCTCGCCCCGTTTCCCATCGCTCGTCCCTCGAGCCTCGACCGATTCCCTCGCTCGCCCAGCACTCGAACCCCATCGTCCCCTCGAGCCCCATCCTCTCGACTCCCTCTCCCCTTCGTCCCTCAGCTCCTATGCGCGCCCCGAGCGCCTCGTCTCTCCGCCCTTCCTCCAGAGCCTGGACTCCGACGCCTCCAGCCAGGTAGCGCCGCGACGGCCCCGCCCTTCCTCTAGGCGCCAGAGCGGCCTGCCTCCTCGCCGCCTCCCTCCACGGCCAGGAGCTGCGCGCCAGGCCCTGCCTCCTCTACCTCGTCCAGTGCCTCGAGCCCTGTCCTCTAGCGCCATGGCCTCGTCGCCCCGAGCTCCTCCAACAAGTCCGGCGCCGCCCTGCATCCTCTCCAGCAGCGCCCCGTACCTCCTCCTCAAGCCGCGCCCTCCGCCTCCAGCAGCCGGCCAGTACCGCGGCCTCCCTCCTCCATGCTGGGTGCCGCCCCAGCCAGCACCAAGGCCCGCACCCCGTCCTCTCCGACGAGTCCTGCCGGTGACCAGCAACAGCACCGGCGCCGCCTAGTTTTGCTGCAGGGGCCCGTTCCATCAGTTGCAGAACGCCAAGTTACGTACGGTCGTCTTCGGTACGGTGGATCCAGTCAAGACTCGCCGACAGCCCGCAAACACCCCTCCAAATCGTGTACGACTACCTCCGATGCGGGTTTCGACAAGTACTACGACGCATGCTCGGAGCCTCGGTTCCATCAAGTCCGACTAATACTTGTATGAGTACCCCGACATCGACAGCCCGTCAAGTTCGACTACAACGAGAACCCGACCAAGTTCCACTACGTCACAAGAACCAAGACCACGGCCCCGACAAGTACCACGACCAAGTACCACGACGACCCGAACGGCTACAAGATGACCATCAAGTTCATCTACATACGTGAACAACTACCGACGCCTACGTGAACGACTACTGTCGCCCCGTGTACGGCTACGAACGCAAAAATCTACCGTCGCCGAGACCCTCAAGTACCTCTACGAACGGAACGACTACTCGTTGGCGACCTTGAGAATGGCTACTTCCTCTCCGGACGTGAACAACAACTTCCTCTTCGGAAATGTGATCCACTACTTCCTCTACGACCCGCGAGAACGCCTATTTCCACTACGTCCCTCGACGACTTGAACCCCTCCGAGAACGTTTGTCCCGAAGGTATAACCCCGAGACGATGACCCGTGTGATGTTGTGGTTGTATGAAATGTTTGCCCTTGTTTGCGCCGTGTCCGTTGAGCCCTCTTTTGTCGCCGACCCGTGGGAACCCGGAAGCCGGGATCACCCCCACCTTTTCATCTTGTCCGACTCGCTCACGCCATCTTCCTTTTGCATCGGACTCTCAACGAGTTACCGGAACCAAGATGTTGCCGTTGCATCATTTTCGGATCGTTGTCGTGGCACCTTTTCTTTCCACCACGGTGACAAGTGCTTCATATCTCTCTTGTCAACTTTTAATAAAAAATTGCATAAACTTGATCATGTCATCCGCATCATGTTAACAACATTAAATGTGTGAATTGTTGTTTGCTTATAATTAATAAACATGCTCATGGGGTTTTTCCAGAATTGTTGTTTGTCATTCCGGCCTCATTTAAAATGACTAGATAGTGTAGTTTACTTAAGTTTTACCTCTTGCCATGTTAACAAACATTTAATCTTGTCTTGTTAATAAACGAGAGTCAATTAAATAATTAAACTATGGTGTTTCGTCAATATGCAACTCGTTGCATATTGAGCTCCACTTAACTTGTAGTACTTGTTTGTGCTCATTGCCATTGCCGTGCATAATTAAACCGGACATGCATCATACTTGGATGTGCATCGTATGCCATGTTTATGTATTGTGTGTTTACCGTGTTGTTCGCTTCTTTCCGGTTGCTTCTCTTGTTAGCTTCGGTTTCGTTCCGGAGTTGTGGGGATTCGCTCGACTATGTTGCTCCGTCTACTTCATGGATCCGTTCTTCTCCCTTGCGGAATCCCAGGCAAGATGATCATACCCTTGGATACCTTTACTACCATTGCCATGCTTAGTTGTCTCGATGCTATCGTTACATGTCGCGCTACCCATCTTTTATGTCAGCCTCTCCTTGTTGCCATGAAACCTCTAACATTTGAAACCTTCCTAGGAAAACCACTGTTTGGCTATGTTACCCGCTTGCTCAGCCCCTCTTATAGCGTTGTTAGTTGCAGGTGAAGATGAAGTTCGTTCCAGGAGGAACTTGTTGTTGTTGGAATATCACAATATCTATAATTATTATTTAACACACCTATATACTGGGCATGGGTGGAAGGCTTGGCCTTTTGCTCGGTGTTTTGTTCCACTCATGCCACCTTAGGCGCCGATAAACCGGTATTATGTTCCTTGATTTTGCGTTCCTTACACGATGGGTGGATGGGGACCCCTTGACAGTTCGACTTTGAATAAAACTCCTCCAGCAAGGCCCAACATTGGTTTTAATTTGCTCATAATAACAACTTAAATAATTAATTATTTGCATAGGGGGTCATGTCCCCGGGTTCTTAATTCTACATAGCAGGGGGGCTAGTGCTGATGGTGTTGGTCCCAAACGGGGAGCCTGCGGGGTCACCACGGGGAAACTCGAGGATTGATATAAACCCGTAGCTTCGCCCATCCGGTCGTGGCCTGAGACGAGATACGCGCGGCTACTATCAGGGTGTCGACACACCGGGAGGTCTTGCTGGACTTGTTTGACCATTGTCGAAATGTCTTGTGCTACCGGGATGCCGAGCCTGATCGGATTTCCCTAAGATAAGGAGTGATGATATTATATTTATCACTTCAGCTAATCGTGAGAGCTTGTGATGGGCTAAGTTGGGACACCCCTGCAGGGTTATGATCTTTTGAAAGCCGTGCCCGCGGTTATGTGGCAGATTGGAATTTGTTAATGTCCGGTTGTAGAAAACTTGACAGAGGATCCGAAGTAAAACACACAACTGTGTGAGTAACCGTGACTGTCTCTTTTCACTTTGAGAAGAGAACACGGTGGGGTTATGTTTGATTCGTATGTAGTTCAGGATCTTTAGCGATCACTACTTTTGCGACCGTTTGCGTAGATGCTCATCTTATTCTTGTACTCGTAAGTTAGCCACCATATTTTTGCTTAGTCGCTGCTGCAACCTCACCACTTTACCTCTTCCTACCCACAAAGCTTTGCTAGTCTTGATACCCATGGTTATGGGATTGCTGAGTCCTTGTGGCTCACAGATACTATAACCCCAGATGCAGGTTCAGCCGAGAATGAAGCAGGAGCTGGTTCAGAGCTTCGCTAGGAGCTCGATGAAGAGAGTGGTCGTATGCTTGTATCGTTTCGACGATTAGTAGTGGTTTCTACTAGGATTCGATCTGGACCTGTGGCTTTATGTTGTTTTGGTATCTTTCTTTTGGATCTTCGCCCGTAGTCGGGTTGTGATGTTTTGAATGATGTTTTGCTTATGTAATGTATTGTGTGAAGTGGCGAGTGTAAGCCAACTATCTCCTTTTGCAATTTAATCCCTCTTTTACATGAGTCGTGCAAAGATATCAAACTTGAGATCATTCTAGGATGGGCTTATACCTTTAAGTCGTGCCTCGACACGTAGGAGGTATAGTCCCATCCTGGGCATTACAAGTTGGTATCAGAGCCTTCTCCGACCTAGAAGCCCCCACTGATTGATCGAATCGTTGACGGTTGAGTCTAGGCACACACTTAAAATGTTTTGAGTCCTATCTATATATATCGGAGAATAGGATTTCTTTGCTCCTCATCTCTTTTCTCTCTGGTGAGGACTCCTGACGATTACTCTTGGCTCTTCTACTTTCAAAAATTGCACCAAATTTTTTTTAGGATCTCGCGAGTATTGTTTGGATTGTTCCGATGTCTTTGTGACGAGAACATTGTTCTCGATGCCTCCTGTCATTAGGGGTTGTGGCAGTGTCCCGGGGAGTTGAGCTCCGAGGTGTTGTCGTCACAAATCCATCGCGGCAGTACTAGAATACTTAAGACGGCCGACATCGAAAACTCTCCTATGCGGTTAGTGGCAAGATGACCCCGACATCACCCAGTACTGGGGAGGTAGTTCGGGAGTATTGCCATAGCTTGTATAGTGGATGCGTTTCGAAGGTCCGAGGTAAACGGTTTCCGAGAACAACTGGTTATGTGTTGAAGGATGGATACAGCTGGATGTAGGATTAGAGTTGAGTGCGCGGTGCTTCCCCTGTATCCCCAACACCTGATTGCATAACTGGAAACTTTCGGAAATTAATAGGTGGGTTTATCCAGTAGCTCTAGGCATTCTTCCAACGAGTACATGATATGAAGTTCGGGGTTCTACATTGAGTGAAGTGGTTTTATGGGCTTGTTCCGATCGGGAGTTGCATCTTAAAGGGTCCGTGGCTATGCTGATCCGGGGATTGCAAAACCTTTTTGTAACAGGTTCCATGAGCATTCAGCACGAAGATGTCGAACGAAGCTACGATCTTGTATTTGTTCTATCCGCTCCTTGTTTCTTTTATTTATCTTTTGTTCTCCCTAGTGGCTTCTCGTCAAGCTGATGTACCTGCGTAATTCATTCCTTCAATTCTCTGTTCGGATAGATATGTTGCAACATAATCTTCTTCATAAACATATCTATCCTTTGTTTCGTGTTGATTCTGGTATTCGAGTTGCTTCGATGTCAAATGTTGATTCCATACCTTTCCAATTGGTGTTCTCATATTTCTATGGGAGTGCTAATTCTTCTTGACCATCGAGATCTTCATGTTAATTCTTTTCAACCGGTGTCCATTTTATTCGTCTCAACTTGTCCTTATTTTCCCCACCCTCCCACCCTTTTTCTTTATGGAGCTAGAAAAAATTCTCAAATCAAGTATCCATTTTATTCATGTGATGTTTCTTCTTTCGTTTCGTTCAATGTTCTTATCCGGTGATTTTATCGTGAAGATGCTCGAGAGCTTCAAGCTCATCATTCTTTTGTTCTCAAATTCTGTCGGTGGATGTAATTCAAGATTTTGGTGTTGATCTTATCCTTTTTCCTCGTTTCACAATGCTTTCTTATTCCGGTGCACCAATTAATCATTCTCCTCTTGCTATTCATATCCGAAGTGCTGAAGATTCATAATTCCGTTCTTAATCTGTTCAAATTATTTTTGAGGATTATCATCTTACTCAAGCCATTTAATTCAACCGGTGTTATATCTCTTCAGCAATCTTTTCCAACGGTGTTTTCTTTAGTGGGCCCTAACCCACAGGTCTTTTTCCAGGATCTTACCTGACTCTTCTATTTTTTTCTGGAGCTATACTCAAATTCTTTTCAAAGTGTGACGTGAGAATGATTTCCATCAGTCACATGCCTTCTCCAAGATCGCTTTCAAATTCTTTTCATCATTGGTTCAACCTTTTTAATTCTTCATTCCGGAGTGCTCAACAATTCTTATGGCATTTCTCTTCTTCACTCTCAACATTTGAAGATCAGAGAAGAGTTCCTCTTAAATCTTGGCCCGTCTTCTTGAAGATTCGTGGTTCTAGCTTCATGTCATCCTCATTATTGTTCAGTTTGTGAGGAATTCTTTTATACCCATCCGAAGCATTTCATGAATTCTTCCTATTGTGATCCTCCGAAGGCCATCATTTCAGAATATTTCTTCGTTCTCAGTTTTCAACTTCGTCCTCCAAATATTCTTCATAGATGTCTCTTCGTTCGTCTCCATATTCTTACGGTGGTTCTTTCAAGTTTACCTTCCGTTGTTATCGTTTTAATTCATTTGTTCTTTTCATAATCCTACCGGTGCTTTGTTGAATATTTATCCAAGTTTGTGCGAGATCTATCTTTAGTTCTTTTCAACGAGAATAAGTAGTATGCCAAATCCGTTGCTTGTCATCAATTTAATTTGATGAAGGATAAGCATACAATAAATCTTATTCTTATTTTCCTCGAAGTGATTAATCTTTGTTTTCCGGAGCTTGTTCATCATATCATATTCTCGGTCCTAAGTTGTTCATCTTGTTTTCCGGAGCTCAAGTTATTTCTATCACATCATTTCAAAGCTCCATCTAATTCATCGCAAACCTTGAATCTTATTCTTTTCATCTTTCACTTCTCATGCTTTCATTACCGGAGTTCTTCATGGTGGTTCATCAAGACTTAATTCATCCTCAGTCTTCATCAAGATTCTTGTTGGAGCTCAAGCATTCTTCATCATGCATTCCAAGTGCAATCCTTTCTACCTTATCTTTTCAGATGGTGTAATGTCATTCTTGACAATTCCTTCACGTTTCATGATTCACAAGTTGTCAGGAATGAGATATTTAAAACCATCATTTTCCTTGTTAAGGAGATCTTTTCAACCCCTCATTTTATCTCTTGGAGTTATCTTGGGTTCTATTTCACCTAAAAGCTTTCCTTGAGAATTGTTGCTATCATGGTGCTTATAAATGACCCAAGTTCTTCTTTTATCATTCCGGTGAGATAAGTTTTCATCTCCTTGTGATCTCAATCCAATCAATCGTTTTCGTTAGTGGCTGGTTGTCACCTCATAATTTTGAGATGTTTTCCATAAGCCCACATCAAGCTTATTCGTTTTCGTTGTTGATTTTTTTAAATCAACTCCGTTCAACCCTTCTTCGTAAGGACGCTCTTTCAAATTCAGTTGTCATATTTTCTCCGTTCATTTCTTTCATTGATCTATATGCCATTCTTTCATTCCGAAGGCATTGTGATGTTGCTTTCTTCGAACCATCATCTCGTTTTATCAAGATCATGTTCTTTCCCTTGCTTATCATTAACCGGAGTGTTGTATTCTTCATTCAAGTTCCCTCATCTTATCAAGTTTGCCTCTCTTTTCAACCGGAGTGTTGTCTGAATCTTCCTTACCCCTTGTGCCATTCTTCCAATGTTCCGGAGGCTGTGTGTTGTTGTTTTCATCAAGTATCATCCCATCTTCTCAAGTTCATGTTAATTCCTTCCATTTTCAGACGGAGTGCTGCCCAAATTATTTCGTTCTTATTCCTTCTCAATCTTGGTTAACCGGAGTGGTTTTGGAATTCTTTCGTCATCCGTGAGCTCTTGTTTCATGTCTTTCAACCTGCAAGGTTCTCGTGGTGTTCCTTGTTCCTCATTTTACCGGAGTGCTCTTAACTTCGTTCATCTCCGTTGTATTCTTTCTTCCAAGATTGTTCAACCTCTCAAGGTTCGTGGTTTTCACTCGTCTGTCAAAGAAGCAACTTTGTTTTACCTCTTCCTCTTCCGTTTTATTTTACCCGGTGCTATCTCTAGGATCTCGGGTCGAGATCCTATGTTAGTGTGGGAGAGTTGTGACGCCCGAAGACCGACGTCCCAGAAGATCCCAGAAGATTCCAAAAGATTCCAGATGTTCCGGGTTTCCCGTGTGTTTCATTTGTGCTTGTGTTATTTATTTTTGCATTGCATCATGTCATCATGCCATCATGTCATATTTCTTTTGCATATCAACTTAAATAAATCGTGTGGACCGTCGGTCCATTTAAATCGAGGGAAGAATGACTTCTCTTTATAACATATAAAAAGCCTCTCAATATTATTAGGGAGCTATATTTATAAATATTCCATTCCTTGGAATCACCTATAACACAATTGCACCATTCTTCAATTTTCTTTTATCCAATTCAACTTCATTTCTTCCTTTGAGGCCTTTTAGTAAAATTGTGTTGCAATTTTACTTCATCCACAAATGTTCCAAATCTTCCCATAAATCACATCTAATGTGTAGGGCCATCTCTTGAAATTCCAACCCATTTGTTTTTCATCTAAATGGATTTCTAAATTCAAACAGTTTGACTTTTATTCAAACTTGTTGAATTTTCTTCTTCCAAAAGTCCTCAGGCAATTTTATTTATATTCCTCACATTTTTACGAGTCCAGAGTAAATACCCTCTTGCCTCAATTCTTCTCCTAACCTTTTCTTTCCTCTTCTTTTATTTTTTTGTTTCGGCTTCGTTTTTATTTAAAGAATCGGAGGCAGCCAGCCCAGCCTCCCTCTCCTCCTAGGCCCAGGCCCCCTTGGAAGTCCAGCTTGGGCCTCCTTTAGCCCACTTGGGCCTCCCAGGCCTCAGGCCCGACATCCCCTTCGCAACCCTAGCCGACCACAGCCCTTTCCCTCGTCCCAGTCGCTCCCCTCATCTCTCCCTCGCACCGCGAGTCCCCCTCGCCTCAACCCCAGCTCCCTCCTCTCGCCCCGTTTCCCATCGCTCGTCCCTCGAGCCTCGACCGATTCCCTCGCTCGCCCAGCACTCGAACCCCATCGTCCCCTCGAGCCCCATCCTCTCCACTCCCTCTCCCCTTCGTCCCTCAGCTCCTGCGCGCGCCCCGAGCACCTCGTCTCTCCGCCCTTCCTCCAGAGCCTGGACTCCGACGCCTCCAGCCAGGTAGCGCCGCGACGGCCCCGCCCTTCCTCCAGGCGCCGGAGCGGCCTGCCTCCTCGCCGCCTCCCTCCACGGCCAGGAGCTGCGCGCCAGGCCCTGCCTCATCTACCTCATCCAGTGCCCCGAGCCCCGTCCTCCAGCGCCATGGCCTCGTCGCCCCGAGCTCCTCCAACAAGTCAAGCGCCGCCCTGCATCCTCTCCAGCAGCGCCCCGTACCTCCTCCTCGAGCCGCGCCCTTCACCTCCAGCAGCCGGCCAGTACCGCGGCCTCCCTCCTCTACGCTGGGTGCCGCCCCAGCCAGCACCAAGGCCCGCGCCTCGTCCTCTCCGGCGAGTCCTGCCGGTGACCAGCAACAGCACCGGCGCCGCCTAGTTTTGCTGCAGGGGCCCGTTCCATCAGTTGCAGAACGCCAAGTTACGTACGGTCGTCTTCGGTACGGTGGATCCAATCAAGACTCGCCGACAGCCCGCAAACACCCCTCCAAATCGTGTACGACTACATCCGATGCGGGTTTCGACAAGTACTACGACGCATGCTCGGAGCCTCGGTTCCATCAAGTCCGACTACTACTTGTATGAGTACCCCGACATCGACAGCCCGTCAAGTTCGACTACAACGAGAACCCGACCAAGTTCCACTACGTCACAAGAACCAAGACCACGGCCCCGACAAGTACCACGACGACCCGAACGGCTACAAGATGACCATCAAGTTCATCTACATACGTGAACAACTACCGACGCCTACGTGAACGACTACCGTCGCCCCATGTACGGCTACGAACGCGAACAACTACCGTCGCCGAGACCCTCAAGTACCTATACGAACAGAACGTTTACTCGTTGGCGACCTTGAGAACAGCTACTTCCTCTCCGGACGTGAACAAGTACTTCCTCTTCGGAAATGTGATCCACTACTTCCTCTACGACCTGCGAGAACGCCTACTTCCACTACGTCCCTCGACGACTTGAACCCCTCCGAGAACGTTTGTCCCGAAGGTATAACCCCGAGACGATGACCCGTGTGATGTTGTGGTTGTATGAAATGTTTGCCCTTGTTTGCGTCGTGTCCGTTGAGCCCTCTTTTGTCGCCGACCCGTGGGAACCCGGAAGCCAGGATCATCCCCACCTTTTCATCTTGCCCGACTCGCTCACGCCATCTTCCTTTTGCACCGGACTCTCAACGAGTTGCCGGAACCGAGATGTTGCCGTTGCATCATTTTCGGATCGTTGCCGTGGCACCTTTTCTTTCCACCACGGTGACAAGTGCTTCATATCTCTCTTGTCAACTTTTAATAAAAAATTGCATAAACTTGATCATGTCATCCGCATCATGTTAACAACATTAAATGTGTGAATTGTTGTTTGCTTATAATTACTAAACATGCTCATGGGGTTTTTCCGGAATTGTTGTTTGTCATTCCGGCCTCATTTAAAATGACTAGATAGTGTAGTTTACTTAAGTTTTACCTCTTGCCATGTTAACAAACATTTAATCTTGTCTTGTTAATAAACGAGAGTCAATTAAATAATTAAAATGTGGTGTTTCGTCAATATGCAACTCGTTGCATATTGAGCTCCACTTAACTTGTAGTACTTGTTTGTGCTCATTGCCATTGCCGTGCATAATTAAACCGGACATGCATCATACTTGGATGTGCATCGTATGCCATGTTTATGTATTGTGTGTTTACCGTGTTGTTTGCTTCTTTCCGGTTGCTTCTCTTGTTAGCTTCGGTTTCGTTCCGGAGTTGTGGGGATTCGCTCGACTATGTTGCTCCGTCTACTTCATGGATCCGTTCTTCTCCCTTGCCATATCACAGGCAAGATGATCATACCCTTGGATACCTTTACTACCATTGCCATGCTTAGTTGTCTCGATGCTATCGTTACATGTCACGCTACCCATCTTTTATGTCAGCCTCTCCTTGTTGCCATGAAACCTCTAACATTTGAAACCTTCCTAGCAAAACCACTGTTTGGCTATGTTACCCGCTTGCTCAGCCCCTCTTATAGCGTTGTTAGTTGCAGGTGAAGATGAAGTTCGTTCCAGGAGGAACTTGTTGTTGTTGGAATATCACAATATCTATAATTATTATTTAACACACCTATATACTGGGCATGGGTGGAAGGCTTGGCCTTTTGCTCGGTGTTTTGTTCCACTCATGCCACCTTAGGCGCCGATAAACCGGCATTATGTTCCTTGATTTTGCGTTCCTTACACGATGGGTGGATGGGGACCCCTTGACAGTTCGACTTTGAATAAAACTCCTCCAGGAAGGCCCAACATTGGTTTTAATTTGCTCATAATAACGACTTAAATAATTAATTAATTGCATAGGGGGTCATGTCCCCGGGTTCTTAATTCTACATAGCAGGGGGGGCCAGTGCTGATGGTGTTGGTCCCAAACGGGGAGCCTGCGGGGTCACCACGAGGAAACTCGAGGATTGATATAAACCCGTAGCTTCGCCCATCCGGTCGTGGCCTGAGACGAGATACGCGCGGCTACTATCAGGGTGTCGACACACCGGGAGGTCTTGCTGGACTTGTTTTACCATTGTCGAAATGTCTTGTGCTACCGGGATGCCGAGCCTGATCGGATTTCCCTAAGATAAGGAGTGATGATATTATATTTATCACTTCAGCTAATCGTGAGAGCTTGTGATGGGCTAAGTTGGGACACCCCTGCAGGGTTATGATCTTTCGAAAGCCGTGCCCGCGGTTATGTGGCAGATTGGAATTTGTTAATGTCCGGTTGTAGAAAACTTGACAGAGGATCCGAAGTAAAACACACAACTGTGTGAGTAACCGTGACTGTCTCTTTTCACTTTGAGAAGAGAACACGGTGGGGTTATGTTTGATTCGTATGTAGTTCAGGATCTTTAGCGATCACTACTTTTGCGACCGTTTGCGTAGATGCTCATCTTATTCTTGTACTCGTAAGTTAGCCACCATATTTTTGCTTAGTCGTTGCGGCAACCTCACCACTTTACCTCTTCCTACCCACAAAGCTTTGCTAGTCTTGATACCCATGGTTATGGGATTGCTGAGTCCTCGTGGCTCACAGATACTACAACCCCAGATGCAGGTTCAGCCGAGAATGAAGCAGGAGCTGGTTCCGAGCTTCGCTAGGAGCTCGATGAAGAGAGTGGTCGTATGCTTGTATCGTTTCGACAATCAGTAGTGGTTTCTACTAGGATTCGATCTGGACCTGTGGCTTTATGTTGTTTTGGTATCTTTCTTTTGGATCTTCGCCCGTAGTCGGGTTGTGATGTTTTGAATGATGTTTTGCTTATGTAATGTATTGTGTGAAGTGGCGAGTGTAAGCCAACTATCTCCTTTTGAAATTTAATCCCTCTTTTACATTAGTTGTGCAAAGATATCAAACTTGAGATCATTCTAGGATGGTCTTATACCTTTAAGTCGTGCCTCGACACGTAGGAGGTATAGTCCCATCCTGGGCATTACATGGGAGCATGTTGGCACCATGTACAAGGGGAGCGCTAGCATCCAACGCTCGAACTATGAAGTTGTGCAAGATGAAGCCGACGAGTTTGCTATGATAGAAGAAGAAGATCCTCGTGAACTTTATCAGAGATTAACCACTCTTGCGGTCTCTCTTCGAGATCATGGGAGGAAGGACACGGATGACAATTGGATCAAGCGCAAGTTTCTCAAGGCCATGATGCCCTTCCATAAGGCCATGTCCTCCGTCATTCGCCAAAGACCGGACTTCCACCACTTGTCATCAAATGAAGTGTTGGATGAGTTCGTTGCTATGAGGATCTTGGACAAGACCACCAACAATGCAGTTTTAAGAGCTCAACGATCAAAGAAGCCTAACCTTGCCTTGAAGGCCAAGGCTTGTGTGGAAGAAGAGGAGGAGGAGGATGACGATGAGTGTTGCCCCGAGGACACCAAATATGCCTATCATGAGCACATGGCTCTTACTTCACGGCAATTTTGGGGCAACAAGAAGAACTCAAGGCCCAACTTCAACAAGAACAACTCAAGTGGCAACAAGGGCAAGCAACGAGTGAGGACATGCTTCAACTGTGGAAATGTAAGCCACTTCGTTGCAGATTGCCCATATGAGAAAAGAGAAGACTTTGGAGGCAAGCTTATCCAGAAGGACAAGGCCAAGTCTTATCCCAACAAGAACAACTTCAACAAGAAGACTCCTCCTAAAGGGTTGGTGGCCCAAGAAGAATATGTTGAGGATGATGATAATGTTGAAGATGATGAGATGGTCACCATGGCCACAATTGCTATTGCTACTACTCCACGCACATCTCTCTTCGACTCTCCAAATGAGAACATCACCGCCAAGTGTCTCATGGCTAAGGCCACCAACAAGGTAACTCTAAACATCAACACTACCATCATCTCTAATCCTTCATTAACTGATTGTATTGATGAGAGTGAGGGAGCTAAGGAGGAAGAGAATGAGTTTGAGTTGTTTATGAGCAAACTCAAGGGCAAACCCAAGAAGCATTTTGTCGCTCTCTTGGAACAACTCGGTGAGGCCAATGACATGATCGAGGCTCACGAGGAGACCATTGCTAAAATGGAAGGACATAGTCGAGACTATGCCGATGAAATATCGGATCTCTCTAATGCTCTAGAGGAAGAGCATGGTCTTTGTTTGGCTCTTGAGGAGTCACACAACGATGATCATGCTAAATTAAAGAAAGATCTTGATCATGCTTTAGTTGTCTCTCGTATGCTTAACTCCGAGAAGGCAAAACTTGGGGTTGACCATGCTAGACTCAAGGAGGAGTTTGTTACACTTGACAAGTCTCACAAGGCCTTGAAAGGTATGCATGCTTCTCTCAAGGAGTCTCATGATCAACTCCAAGTTTCGCTAACCAAGGAAAAAGCTATCTTTCCTCGCATGGTGTTGATTGATAATGCAAATGCTACTAACCCATGTTGCAAGCATGTACATCTTGTTGAAGAAAATGCCAAGTTGAAGAAGCAACTTGAGAAAGGCCTTGTAACATGTATACAAGGTGAGAAGAACCTCAACAATCTTTTGAGTAATCAAAAGGAGGTTGTGGCAAAGGAAGGAATCGGGTTTGCTCCCAAGCCCAAGAAGAAGAAGAAGAATGACAAGAACTACCTCCCCCTCTCCGACAAACCTTTGTGAAAGAGGGAGAGGGCACGTCTAAGAAGAAGAACAATGTGAAGGGTGGTGGAGTCAAGAAAAACCCCACCGCACCATCAAACATAGCCGGCGACTTTAATCCTTCTTATGTTTTATGTCGTGCTAGTGATGGCCATGTCTTTGCCAAATTTGTTGGTTCTTCTTATGAGTACATTGAATGGTCTATTTGGGTTCCTAAGACCCTTGTTACTAACCTCAAAGGACCCATTATCAAATGGGTACCTAAATCCAAGCATTGATCTCTTGTAGGAGTTTGCTTCCGGTGGGGGATCATGGTTGCTCGATAGTGGAGCCAAAAATCATATTACCGGAAGCAAAGACTTGGTGGTGGACGTGCATCAAGGTTCATATATGGCCACCAACATCGAATGGGGTGATGCTTCATCTTCTAAGGTATTGGGGCTTGGCAAGGTTGTTGTCTCTCATGATCTCACGATCGAGAAAGTCATGCTTGTTGAGTCCCTTGCATATAATTTACTTTCTGTTCGCCAACTTGCACTCATGGGCTTTGCTACATTCTTTGATATTGATACCGTGGCCCTCTTGTGGAGCAAGACTCTTAAAGTAGCCTATGTTGGACATGTCGAGAACGGTCTTTATGTGGTTAACTTCTCGAAGCAACCCACTAAGACCGCGACATGCCTAATGGCTAAAGTTGATGTGGGATGGATTTGGCATCGCCCGTTAGCCCACGTCAATATGAGATCTTTGCAAAGTCTTCTCAAGGGGGACCATGTCCGTGTACTAACAAATGTTAGTTTTGCTAAAGATCGTGCTTGCAGGGCTTGTATTGAAGGGAAGTTACATGAGACGGCTCACCCTCCCACTACTATCATCTACTCAAAAAGACCCCTAAAGCTCCTTCACATGGATCTCTTTGGGCCTCCATCTTTTCATAGTCTTGGGGGTAGAAAGTATTGCTTGGTGATTGTGGATGACTATTCAAGATACACATGGGTATACTTCTTCAAGAAGAAGAGTGAGACCCAACAAACCGTCATCAACTTTGCAAATGAAGCTCAACGACAACATGAAGCAAAGATTTTGATGATCCGAAGTGACAATGGCACCGAGTTCAAGAACTACACCTTGGATGAGTTTCTTAGTGATGAGGGGATCAAACATCAATATGCAGCCCCTATACCCCTCAACAAAACGGTGTAGCGGAGAGAAAGAACCGGACACTGATGGACGCGGCAAGGACCATGATGGCGGAATTCAAATCTCCATACAACTTTTGGGCCGAAGCCATCAACACCGTATGTCATGCATCTAATCGGCTCTATCTCCGCAAAGGCTTGAACAAAACTCCATATGAGATTCTTACCGGTAACAAGCCCAACCTCAAGTACTTCCGGGTGTTCGGGTGTAAGTGTTTCATCCTCAAGAAAGGTGTTTGTTTGTCTAAATTTGAATCTAGAGCTCATGCGGGCAGATTTGTTGGTTATGCTACAAACTCTCATGCTTACCGTGTCCTCAACAAGTCCAATGGACTCATTGAGGAGACGAGTAATGTAGAGTTTGATGAGAATAACGGCTCCCTGATGGCTTCTCGCCCCTCGTTGGTTACCCCAAGTGGAAGGTGTGAGATGCAGTGTAGCGGAAGTTTTCCCTTGGCAAAGATACCAAGGATCGATTTCCCCTGAGACTCCCAGTTTCAACAAGAAGGTGTCAACTGCTAACGGCGCCAGATATTAGCAATCAACGTGGACCTGCACACAGATACAAATAACTTTGCTCCCAACGAGTACAGAGAGGTTGTCAATCCCTCCGGCCTTGTAGATTACAAAGGATCAAACGCAAGTGATAATAGTGATAGATATTGCTGCAAAAGTAAATAAAAGCGGAAAGTAAATAGCGGATGTGATCAATGATGGTAATATGGACCGGAGTCCCATGACGTTCACTAGTGATGTCTCTCTCCCAAAAGACGATAAAACAGCTATGTGAGGTAAATGAATTACAGCTGGGCAATTGACAGGACCATGTGCGCAAACCAATGCTGACTAAGTTGCAAGAAAGGTAGAGGTTCAAAGCATGGGCGGTACACCGAGGTAAGTAGACCGAAATCCATCTGCATCTACTACTAATCATCCACCTTGAGATATCTATCCAGAACATCTCGCTGGTATTAAGTTGCGAGTCCCACCCATAGTGTAAACTCAAAGCAACAGACAACTGCATTAAAAGAACTTTGCGTAAAGTAAACAATCCTTGCACCCGCGGGCACAAGCACCGTCGTTTTCCCCCTTGTGGCAACAGCACATCCCCTAGACTCATGTTTCTGTCACTCAAGCTAGTCATCGAGGGGCATGAACACACAATCAAGCATAACGTTCCCTCTTGGAGTCACTACCTACTACTTGGCCAAGGCAATAAATAACAACGGAGAACATGCAAGAATTACTTACGAACATAAATATAAAAGAGGTGAATCAAATATATTACTCAGACACAATCTGAACATAATCTCATAATCCATCGGATCCCAGCAAACTCATCATAGCAACAGCATAAGGATTACATATGTGCCTCGATCATGTAGGGCAGCTCACGAGGACTAATTAGTGAAGCACAAGAATGGGAGGAGAACATCACATAGCTACTGGTCATGGACCCATGGTCCAAGGGAGACTACTCACAACTCATCCGGGAGGAGTCCATGGTGGTGGAGAAGCTCCCGGTGGTGATCCTCCCCTCCGGCAGGGTGCCGGGAAGAGTTCTCCTGGTGCTCCCGATCTTGGAAGCGGCGGCGGCGGCGGAACAGAGATGAGATCGCGAAAAAGAGTTCCCGTCTCGAGGGTTTCGGGACACGATATAAATGTATGCCAAAGGGGGGCATCAGACGAGGCTCGGGGGCCCCAGGCGCCCCCCCACCCCCCCGGCGCGGCCCAGGGGGGCGCCACCAGGGCGCCTGGGGCCCTGGTAGCCCCCCTCCGGCTGTGCTTCGGGTGCCTGGTAGCTTCTGGAACACTGATTTTTTATATAATTTTTCCGGGATTTTTCTGGCAGTTCTCGTAATGGGAAAACCTGAAATACAAAAACAGCCGAAAACAGAAACTGGCACTGGGGTGCACTGAGTTAATAGGTTAGTCCAAATATGATCAAAAGTGTATGGAAGTGTATAAATATCATAGCAATATCACCCAAAAGAGGCATGGAGCAAGCAGAAATTATAGATACGTTTTGGACGTATCAACATCCCCAAGCTTAATTCCTGCTCGTCCTCGAGTAGGTAAATGATAACAAGAATAATTTCTGTGGTGACATGCTATTAACCATATAGGACTTTTTTATAGTCACATGACAAAAGCTTACTGAGACAATGAATCTGTAGTAATTAAGTTGCCTCATGAGAAAATCACAAAGAACTAAAAGTTTTACAATATGATACTGAAACATCAAATAGATTTGTAATGAGCATGGTGTGCAAATATGGTAAAGTGATATCTCGCTTGCCCCCTTTAGTGAAGCAAAACATAAATGCAAGGGCACCTCCAAGGTTTAAGTGATGACTAGATACAATGATTTCAAAATAAACGATATCACAATCATGCAAAAGACAATGCTACTTTGGGACAATGCACATTACACTCAGAATGACAATCATGCTCTCAGTAGTTGGTGCTTTTAAAAGAAGGTGGAGACTCTCGAACCGTGGCTTTTGTTGGCAAGGTTGAAAACCCGTAGTCGGAAACAAAGACAAATCATGTACCAGAGCTCTTGGTTTTAAAAACAGAGGTAATAATATATTTTTTTAGATCATGCATGTTTCGTCAACGAATGCTAGCAGACAACTCAATCACTTCTTGAGATGGACAAGTTTCGAGGAACGGCTCCCGAATGAGGACGATCACATCCTCTTAATATCCTTTGTTTATCACTGCCAAAGTTTTCTGATTTCTCATGAACAAAGCGTGAAGGAGGGTTTTTTTGTTATATTCTCTTTTTGAGCCGGGCGCACTCAATGCCAGTTCCTTCTCGTATTATGGGTTTGCACATTATACATGCAATCCCGCGGTGAAGCTTGTCCAACTTAAAAAGATCATGAATTAACTACTACTTCCTCATGAACTTACAACAGAGGCACAAAACAAGAATGCTTTTTCTTTGAATAATTTCGAGGTGGTACATGGAAGTCTCCGTTAGGAATGGCAGGTAAATACCATGTAGGAAGGTATGGTGGACTCATATGGCATAACTGGTTTAAAAGAATTTGGATGCACAAGCAGTCAGTCCGCTTAGTACAGGTGGAGGTTAGCAAAAGACTGGGAGCGACCAACTAAGAGAGCAATGACGGTCATAATCATGCAGAGCGACAAAGCAACATTAAATCAGGCATGGAGGTTATATCGCTACTCAGAAACAAAAGATCATCAAGGCTTGACAGACTTTCTTTACAGTCTTAAATATGCGTGAGCATACGCCAAGTCAATCAAAGTAAATTCTTGAAGGAAGATATTACTGAACCATACCACATCATAGGCAAACAAATCATGTTGGTACTCCAATAACACATTGGGAATCCCCCAGCTATTTGAGACTAACCATAAGAAAACATGAACTACTAAGCGCCATTATGCACGTAGCATCTTTATCATAGACATATCAACCAATGCAACGGAAGCAAACTCTCTTAATAAGATAATCATGATAGATAAAGAGATTTCAAGAAACCAACTAAACAAAAGCTCTTTAGAAAGATAAGCATGAAAGTTAAGAGCTAAACATGATAGTAGCTATTAAAAGACAAAGAACACACACAGCAAAGATAGACATGAAAATTCTATGTTATGTTCTAGGTAGAAGTGGAGCTTGTTTCTCTCCCACGTAAAGAAAGCTGAGTTCCGACTCGTTATGAAAAGCTAAGGAAAACTAAAAAGGAAAACTAAAAGCAAGACGCTCCAAGCATAGCACATAACACATGAAGTGATTAAAATATAGTGGAACGAAAGACGAACTGATAATGTTGATGGAGAAGGGGATGCACGGGGGCATCCCCAAGCTTAGACGCTTGAGTCTCCTTGAATATTTCTTGGGGGTGCACGGGGGCATCCCCAAGCTTGAGCGTTTGACACTCCTGAATCTTTTTATCATCTTCCCTCGCACACTTGAAAACTCCCTTCGTACATAACTCATCATAATTTGATTAGCGAGGTTAGTACCCATAATAAAATAATTGTTCCTTACTGGAAATAAGGATATTCTTGAAGATCTACTGTTTCTCAAGATTTCCAAAAGGTTTTTGCAAAGAAAAAGCAAGCTCTAGGTTTGCAAAATGAAGGAAAGGCAAAACAGGACAGAATCTATGAAAAACAGAACAGCAGGTAGTAAATGATTTTTTCGGGGTACTTCTGCAACTCTAATCAAAAAACTCAAAACAGAAGCATGAAATACAATTATATAGTGCACGCTATCGAAAAAATTCAGACCGAAAAGATGATCTGGTGATTTTATACGAATTTTTCTATCCAAGGAAAGAATCTGTTTCCTGGACAGCACGTCACAACTTTTGAACTTTCTTGCAATCAGAGGCTACACTTGGCACAAAATTGAAAAGCAAAGATACAATGATGATGCTACTGTAGTAACAACATCAAGACACAACAAAAGAAAAATAAAATTTATTCATGTGGGCTGCCTCCCAAAAGCGCTTTCTTTTATGCCTTTAAGTTAGGCATAATGCAAAGAGGAATCAATAACCATCATAATAATCGGAGTTATAAATTGCTTCAAATGGTTCCTCAACAAGTTCACTCTTGTTCCTTCTAGGAAAGGGATACACACCTTTTGCCTTTCCGCGTAAGCGGATTTTTCCCTTACCTATATCGATGAAGCCTTTTACCGCTCGGAGGAAGTCCCTTCCAAGCACTATATTTCCTTGGTTTGGCTCCATGATAAAGAAATCAATCATTGCAATCCCTTTAAGGAATTTAACTGGCACGTCTTTTATTCTTCACTGGATTTCAGAAATATCTCCATTAGTGTGTTCATGATAAGACGATAATCTATCTATGTCAAATTTTAAAGAATCATGAACAATTTTTGGCATAGTAGAAACCATAGATCCAATATCACAATGAGCAAGGAAGTCTTGATTAGAGATGCTAATCCTAACAAAAGGCTCCCAATCATTGTCTATTTCCAAAATATCTCTCTTATTGGGTTTGGGTTTCTCTACCTTCATTAAGTCTAGAGCATCCATTCTTTTCTCAATAGTAGCAAGTCTGTCTATGACAGTATCAAAATTATGATCATAAACAAAGTAACTAGATAGTCCATGTATAATTTCAAGAGCTCTAGCTTCATCACACTCTAGGAAATCTCCTTCAGCTATAATATCAAGAGAGTGTTTACACCATTTAAAAAGACCATGGTAAAAATTTCTAAGCACAATTTTTATAGGTATCCAAGGCATAATTCTCCTATGTGCATCAGAAATTCTGTCCCATGCCTTCTTCATATTTTCTCCATCCCTTTGATGGAAATCTAGGACTTCTGATTCCCTCAAAGCACCAAATCCTAACATGCTTGACTAAACAGAAAGGACTACTAGCAAATAATTAATATATATATATATATATATATATATATATATATATATATATATATATATATATATATATATATTTGTGGTTTTTGATAAAGGATACTAAAGCAAAAATGAAAGGTAAACTAACAAGACTAAAAGGCAAAGGTAAAAGATAGCGTGCAACTCCCCTATCCTGAAGAGTGGAGTCCCCGGCAACGGCGCCAGAAAACTTTGCTTGATGGCTTCTCGCCCCTCGTTGGTTACCCCAAGTGGAAGGTGTGAGATGCAGTGTAGCGGAAGTTTTCCCTTGGCAAAGATACCAAGGATCGATTTCCCCTGAGACTCCCAGTTTCAACAAGAAGGTGTCAACTGCTAACGGCGCCAGATATTAGCAATCAACGTGGACCTGCACACAGATACAAATAACTTTGCTCCCAACGAGTACAGAGATGTTGTCAATCCCTCCGACCTTGTAGTGTACAAAGGATCAAACGCAAGTGATAATAGTGATAGATATTGCTGCAATAGTAAATAAAAGCGGAAAGTAAATAGCGGATGTGATCAATGATGGTAATATGGACCGGAGTCCCATGATGTTCACTAGTGATGTCTCTCTCCCAAAACATGATAAAACAGCTATGTGAGGTAACCGAATTACAGCTGGGCAATTGACAGGACCATGTGCGCAAACCAATGCTGACTAAGTTGCAAGAAAGGTAGAGGTTCAAAGCATGGGCGATACGCCGAGGTAAGTAGACCGAAATCCATCTGCATCTACTACTAATCATCCACCTTGAGATATCTATCCAGAACATCTCGCTGGTATTAAGTTGCGAGTCCCACCCATAGTGTAAACTCAAAGCAACAGACAACTGCATTAAAAGAACTTTGCGTAAAGTAAACAATCCTTGCACCCGCGGGCACAAGCACCGTTGTTTTCCCCCTTGTGGCAACAGCACATCCCCTAGACTCATGTTTCTGTCACTCAAGCTAGTCATCGAGGGGCATGAACCCACAATCAAGCATAACGTTCCCTCTTGGAGTCACTACCTACTATTGGCCAAAGCAATAAATAACAACGGAGAACATGCAAGAATTACTTACGAACATAAATATAAAAGAGGTGAATCAAATATATTACTAAAACATAATCTGAACATAATTTCATAATCCATCGGATCCCAGCAAACTCATCATAGCAACAGCATAAGGATTACATATGTGCCTCGATCATGTAGGGCAGCTCACGAGGACTAATTAGTGAAGCACAAGAACGGGAGGAGAACATCACATAGCTACTGGTCATGGACCCATGGTCCAAGGGAGACTACTCACAACTCATCCGAGAGGCGTCCATGGTGGTGGAGAAGCTCCCGGTGGTGATCCTCCCCTCCGGCAGGGTGCCGGGAAGAGTTATCCTGGTGCTCCCGATCTTGGAAGCGGCGGTGGCGGTGGAACAGAGATGAGATCGCGAAAAAGAGTTCCCGTCTCGAGGGTTTCGGGACACGATATAAATATATGCCAAAGGGGGCCATCAGACGAGGCTCGGGGGGGCAGGACCCCCCCCCCCCGGCGTGGCCCAGGGGGGGCGCCACCAGGGCGCCTGGGGCCCTGGTGGCCCCCCTCCGGCTGTGCTTCGGGTGCCTGGTAGCTTCTGGAACGCTGATTTTTTATATAATTTTTCCGGGATTTTTCTGGCAGTTCTCGTAATGGGAAAACCTGAAACACAAAAACAGCCGAAAACAGAAACTGGCACTGGGGTGCACTGAGTTAATAGGTTAGTCCAAATATGATCAAAAGTGTATGGAAGTGTATAAATATCATAGCAATATCACCCAAAAGAGGCATGGAGCAAGCAGAAATTATAGATACGTTTTGGACGTATCACTCCCAGGTGGAGCAAAGTGGTATTTGTGATGTAGGTGGTGAAATTGCTCCTCAAGACATAAGAAGAATGGGTGTTGGATGTATCCTACCCATTGAGGAACCCCTTGTGGCCGAAGGAGAAGGACAATGTTCCACACATGTGGAACCATCACCAACCCAAGACCCACATGCTTCCGAAGAACAACATGAAGGCCCTCAACCGGACGAACAAGGCCAAGTGCAAGATCAATCATATGATGGTGGGGAGCCACCAAATGATGCACAAGGCCAAGTTCTATCCTCTGAGCAAGATCAAGATCAAGAGGAAGCTCAAGATCAAGATCAAGCTCCTGACGTCGCTCAAGATGATCAACTCAGTGCTCCTCAATTATCTCTTGAAGAGCAATTGGAGCGTCGTGCTGTAAAAGTTGCCTCCAGGCTTGCTTCCAGAGAACATCACATGGAGAATATTCTTGGAAGCATCAAAAGGGGGGTAAGCACTCGTAGAAAATTAGCAAACTATTGTGCTCATCAAGCTTTTGTCTCCTGTGTTGAACCTCGGAAGGTCTATGAGGCGCTCGAAGACCCTGATTGGCTTAATGCCATGCATGAAGAACTCCACAACTTTGAGCGCAACAAAGTGTCGCGTCTGGTGCCTAGGCCAAAGGAGAACCATAATGTCATCGGAACCAAGTGGATCTTTAAGAACAAGCAAGATGCTCATGGCATTGTCATCCGCAACAAGGCGCGTATGGTGGCTCAAGGCTACTCCCAAGTCGAGGGTATCGACTACGGTGAAACCTTTGCCCCCATTGCTCGCCTTGAATCTATTCGTTTGTTGCTTGCCTATGCTTCTCATCATAATTTTAAGTTACAACAAATGGATGTGAAAAGTGCATTTCTTAATGGTCCTATTAATGAGTTGGTGTATGTCAAACAACCCCCGGGGTTTGAGGATCCCAAGTTCCCCAATCACGTGTATCAACTCGATAAGGCACTCTATGGCCTTAAACAAGCCCCACGTGTGTGGTATGAGCATCTTACCGAGTTGTTACAAGATCGTGGGTTTGAAATTGGGAAAATCGACCCCACTCTTTTTACTAAGAAGGTCAAAGGGGAGTTTTTTGTCTGTCAACTATATGTTGATGATATTATCTTTGGTTCTCCTAACAAAGCTTTCAATGATGAGTTCACCGCACTCATGACCACACATTTTGAGATGTCCATGATGGGAGAGTTGAAGTACTTCCTTGGGTTTGAGATCAAGCAAAGAAGAGAAGGAATCTTCATCAAACAATCCAAGTATACTCAAGACATGCTCAAGAGGTTCAATCTAAGTGATGTCAAGCCGGCTACTACTCCAATGCCAACCAAGTGCCAACTTGACATTGATCCCAATGGTAAAGCGGTGGATCAAAAGGTATATCGTTCTATGATTGGATCCTTGCTTTACCTTTGTGCATCTAGACCGGATATTATGTTGAGTGTGGGAATCTGTGCACGGTTTCAAGCCTCACCTAAGGAAAGTCACTTTGTGGCAGTCAAGCGAATCTTTCGATATTTGGCTCATACCCCAAACTTTGGCTTATGGTACCCAAGAGGAGCAAACTTCAACCTTGTAGGTTTCGCTGATTCGGACTGGGCGGGAGACAAAGTGGATAGGAAGTCCACTTCCGGAGGGTGCCAATTCCTTGGTTGCTCTCTGGTTAGTTGGTCTTCCAAAAAGCAAAGTTGTGTGTCTCTCTCGTCCACCGAAGCTGAGTATGTGGCAGCTGGCAGTTGTTGTGCTCAACTCCTATGGATGAGGCAAACTTTAAAGGATTACGGTGTCACTTGTGACAAAGTGCCTCTTTGGTGTGACAATGAAAGTGCCATCAAGATTTCTCTCAACCCTGTGCAACACTTCAAGACGAAGCATATAGAGATTCGGTATCACTTCATACGGGATCATATACGGCAAGGAGAGATCGAGCTTCACTATGTCAACACTCATGATAACCTTGCAGATATCTTCATGAAGCCTTTGGATGAAACAAGATTTCGCGAGTTAAGGCATGAGCTAAATATCATTGATTTGAGCAATGTGGCTTGAGACCTTGCACACACTCCTCCCACTCAATAATAGTTATCTTGTCTAGATGTAGGCATGGAAATAGGGGGAGTATTGTTCTCTCAATGAACTATTCCTCCCCCCATTATGCATAAATCGATCAAGTCTTTGTCATTTGCCATGTTAGATGGTATAAGTGCTTCAAGACGAGTGTTGGTCATGGGCCCAAGGATAGTTTTTTGCGGTGCCATACCAAATAACTCAAACATAGGTGGCTTCGGCCACCGACGACCTCCATGGAGAAGTGTCTTGTGTGCTGTTTTAGTGTGTGTTGTCTCTCTTTCCATATGCCTTGCATGTGCGGTTTTACTTTGCTAAAAGCCTCTTGTCGAAACCTGCATTTTCTTGGAGGGACGGTACTACCGTGAGTAGTCACGGTACTACCGCAAAGAATACGGTACTACCGCAACCAGCACGGCAGTAATTTTTTACTACCGCTGGTCGAGCGGTACTACCGCTCCGGGTGCGGTACTTCCACCCGGGCGGTACTACCGCGATGACCGCGGTACTACCGCACTTATCCGAACGGCTGGGGGTTATAAGCAGGCAGGGGGAGTTCTAACTCCCCCATACCCATTCATATCATATCCCCACGTCGCCTCTCTCTCTCCCTCTCACGAACGCCGTCGGAGGAACTCGCCGGATCTCCTCCCCCGGCCACTCTCCTCGCATTCCGACCAGTGGGATCGTTCCCCACCTCGACCTCTTGCCATGGATGAAGATTTCTCCCCAAATCCCCTATTCTTTTTGCCCAGTTGTTGTTTTTAGGTTTTGGGGAGATGCTTGTTGTTCTAGTGTTCTTCTTGTTCTTATCCATGGAAGATTAGGATGTAGGAGAGTGGTTATGCGATAGAAATGCTAGTAAGTATGCTGCTACTAAGTTACTATGATCAGCCGTAGTACCGTTCGTCGTTCTACACGTTCTAGTCTAGATCCGTTTTTTTTCAGATCTAACCCGAACGGTACTACCGCTCTGTCGTGTAACGGTACTACCGCTCTACTGAGCGGTACTACCGTGACGACGCGGAAGTAAAAGTTTAGTACCGCATTCTAGGCGGTACTACCGCAACTTCCAAGCGGTACTACCGCTCCCTAAGTGGCATTAAATTATACATCCGCCTTCGTCAAGCAGTACTACCGCTTGGTTCATATTTTCTTTGTAGCGCATGCATATTATCCTTTCTACATGTTTCGTATGCCTTTTTGTGGCTTTTGCATTGATTCTCTTTGTGTTTCCGTCGTGTTCTTGTGTTTTTGTCTTAGGTGGTGGCTCCAGTTCCAATGTTCGTCGCACCAATCCCAGTCGTGACACCGGGTCCAAGCGTCTGCGCACCCCCAGTGATGTGCCAGAGGGCTCCAATCCCCAACGCAAGTTCAAGACCGCAGCCAACAAGCACAAGGAATCAACCATGACCATGGAGGATATGTCAGCTAATGAGTTCATGGCAAGAAGGAAGATCGATCCTTATGGAGAACCCCGGGCTCAATTTCATGGAGATGAACTTTTCTGGACCAAGCAGCAGTATCGTATCTACACAGAGGTACTCAAGAGCAAGCACAACCTGTATGTGGATGCTCATTGGGTTGACATGGCACACATGCGGAGGGATGATCACCGGGCCTACTTTGCCGAGGCTCTAGATCTGGTGGAGCAGTTCGGAATTGAGCACATCATGTGTTTTCAGATGGATTTTGACCCAGAAATTGTGGCTCAGTTCTATGCTTTGGTGCACTTCCATACCAAGGAAGACCGCACCATGACTTGGATGACAAATGGTCACAAGATGACTTCTACTTGGAAGGACTTCATGGATCTGATTCGGGTAGCTGACGAGGGGCTCCACAACCCTATTGGAGCTCGGCCTCATGCCAACGCAGAGTCTACCAACAAAGACCGTCTGCTACCTTTTTATGTGGAGAAGACACTTGCGAGTGGCAAGAAGACATGGGTGTTGAACCCCTTCCTGGACATCATGCATAGGATCTTCCGCAACATTCTGTTTCCTCGGGTTGGGGACAAGGACAAGATACATGCATACCTCGTTGACATGCTGTTGATGTGTGCGGAGGCTCGCAATGCTCAGACTCCACCACTTGACATCTCCCACATCATGTGGTGTGAGCTTCGCTTTGCGATCTACACTCGCAAAGTGCCCATCTACGGCCTGTTCCTGTTTCTGCTTATCTCCAAGACTTGGGACAAGCTGTATCCTGATGAGGAGTTCGAGGCCCCTCAGAGGATTCGTCATGAGCCTATCCTACTTCGCATCAAGAGTCGTTGGGCTAATACCACTACCCGTGCAGAGGCTGCTGCAGCACAGATGGGTACAGATGAGGAGCCTGTGGAGGAGGAGCCAGCTGAGGATAGTTCTGGAGGATATGCTCCTCCCTCGTCTGAGCCCTCTTGGGCTAAGAAGCTGAAGAGGAAGATGAAGGCCCTATTCTATATGCAAGCTCAAGGACAGTAAAAGGCACATGTGACTCACAAGCAATCTCGCCATCGTGACAAGAAGATCATGAGGATCTTTGGTGAGCATGTGTCTAATGGATCCGAGGAGAACATCACTCGAGAGGCAGAGTGGATGGCCCAACAGGGTTACAAGTGGTCCGAGTCCGACGAGGAGCAGCAGGAGTATGATGGAGAGCTTGACGACTGAGATCTTCTGCCAGAGCTACCACCTCTCTTAGTTGTCCTCTTCCCCTTTGTGGTGTCTCGATGCCAAAGGGGGAGAGAGTCTTGTGCCGTGTCGATTTGCTCTTTTCGTTGGTCGAACTCTGTTTGCTTGCTTGTGTTTGTGTTTGTGTTGTGTGCGTGAGACCTTCATATGGTGTGAGACATATGCTCCTTTATCGTTAAACTCGTTATTATGTCTATGCTATTAGGATGTGAGCAGTTGTTTTACTTACCCTTTATATGTGCTCACCTTATCCTCCTTACTATGTGCATAGTTTCTTACTCTTCCTATGCAAGGAGTATATTGTTTGTAGAATATAGGGGGAGCATTGATCCTAGTATGTGCGTTGTGCAGTCCAAAGCACTCTCCCTTGTATGCACACATCTAGGGGGAGCTTACCTATATTCTATTGCTCTTCTAGGATTGCATACTTTCTTATATATCCTTGTGCAAATCCCATATTTTCATCAATCCACCAAAAGGGGGGAGATTGTAAGGGCATATTTCTCCCTAAGTAGTTTTGGTGATTGATGACAATGCATTTGCGGACTAATCGTGTGCTCTAAGCTCTTTCAGATATATCTCACCTAGGCACAAGACGATTATGTGCCCCTCGAAATCTATGGAAGACGGTGTTTCCTTTTGCTTCTTTTTCGGTGGATTTGAGTAATAGGAAAGCCGTACTATTAAGAGGGGGTCCGCTTCGGAAAGGTTTGGGTGGAATCAACACGTACACGGCTATACTTTCGCACCACCTTTCCTTTGCTTCTGTGGAGCTCCGGCTGTTTTTCTCGTAAGTACAAAACCATGGCTTCCTACTAATACAACTGCCTGGCATGCGGTAGTACCGCTCATAGTAAGCGGTAGTACCGCACAGCCACACGGTAGTACCGCCTCCGGACAGCGGTAGTACCGCACAGAGCGGTAGTACCGTATCCTGAGCACGGTAGTACCGTGTAGCTGGCCCGGTGTCGTAACTAGTACGGTAATAGGTGCGGAAGTAATTTTTACTTCCGCATCCTACGCGGTAGTACCGCTTGGGTCAAGCGGTAGTACCGTGTCGTGTTTTGCTACTACCGTATTTCTGCAGATGTAGCTATGGATGTATTTTATTTAATCCGCACATGTCCTCGGCCTGCTTATCTCTGCCTTGCGGTAGTACCGTAGGGACGTGCGGTAGTACCGCTCAGGCAGTACTACCGCCCATTGTGTCAACGCACATAGTTAGTTAAGTCTGGGCTAGTACTGCACCAGCGGTAGTACCGCAACCAGAGCGGTAGTACCGCTGGCCGAGCGGTAGTACCGTAACTTACGTGCGGTAGTACCGCACTCTACGGGCAGAAATGTGGGATAACGGTTGGATTTGTTCTCCCACTATATATAGGGAGTCTTCTTCTCCAAGAAGACTCACCTCTTCCTCCCCAAAGCTCCATTGTTGCTCAAAGCTCCATTTCCGCCCGATCTCTCTCCCTAGCCAATCAAACTTGTTGATTTCCTCGGGATTGCTTGAGAAGGCATCGATCTACAGTTCCACCAAGATATATTTGATCCCCCCCCCCCACTAATCCCTTGCGGATCTTGTTACTCTTGGGTGTTTGAGCACCCTAGACGGTTGAGATCACCTCAGAGCCATATTCCATTGTGGTGAAGCTTCGTGGTGTCATTGGGAGCCTCCAATTCGGTTGTGGACATAGCCCCAACCTTGTTTGTAAAGGTTCGGTTGCCGCCTTCAAGGGCATGACTAGTGGAATCACGGCACCTTGCATTGTGTGAGGGCATGAGGAGAATACGGTGGCCCTAGTGGCTTCTTGGGGAGCATTGTGCCTCCACACCGCTCCAACGGAGACGTACTTCCCCTCAAAGGGAAGGAACTTTGGTAACACATCCTCGTCTTCACCGGCTCCACTTGTGGTTATTTCTTCCCTTTACTTGTGCAAGCTTTCCTTGTTTATCTTATATAGCTTGCTTGTGAGGTTGTTATCTTTGCTTTCTATAAGTTGTCATCATAGTAGCATATCTAGGCAACTTACGTTGTTGCTTAATTTAAATTGGTTAAGAAAAGCTAAAAATTGTTAGTTACCTATTCACCCCCCCCCCTCTAGTCAACCATATCGATCCTTTCAACTGCATCTGACATTGGGAAATTAACTTTAAGGCACTCTCACCTTAAAATTTGAAATGAGCTAGCCAATATTCTTTATTGCATTCAAGAATATGTTTGGATTATTCAACCATTATCTGGGTTATGTTGGTACTTCATGGTGTTAATAGACGCATCTAGAAGATGGTCTTAGATGTGTATCATCCACACAAACCATGTGTTTACTGAATTAATTTCTCAAATTGATGAATTTAGAGCAAATTATCCTGACGTGGGATAATTCCATTGGAATGCAAATGTCGTTGAAGTTGATTCACAAGCATTAAATGGTTATATTCAGTATATAGTACATAACCAGAATGGTTTGGTTTGATCTCTTATGAAAGAGATTCAATATTGCTTGGCCAATGTTGCAGAATTATGATTTACCAACATTTTGTTGATGGTAACATGCGGTCTCACACTCCGCATATTTGGTCTAAATAAGATCAAATTATACTGCACCCCCCTTGCAGTTTGTACGTGGAAATAAGTGAAGTATTTCCCATCTGCGCTAATTTGGTTGTATACCGATATCACCACCCCAGCGTACATCATGGGCCTTCACATATGGTTGGGATCTATGTCAGGAATTACTGTGGTATGTTTGTTAATCTGCCGAATACCTTAACCCTAGCAAGGGAGTTATTTGCAGCCCATACGTTGATTGCTTTCGCAATAAGAACATTTTCTAGCATTAGGGGAAGATGAGTACCACAGAGAATGCGAGAAAATCGATAAGAAATGTCGTAGACATTTTGTCCACGTACTTAAGAATCTGAACTCTAGTTTCAGGTTATGTGAATTTTGCAGCATATTGCAAATAATTTGCCAAGTATATTTACTGATGACAATGGTGTCACTTTGGTCAAGTACCAGAACGAGTGGAGGTACCTAACCACTCGCCTCCCTAAATGAGAGCAAGAGGGGGAGAATTCTGGTCGCGTGATATTGAGTTCTCAAATGTTTCAGCGAAAACAGAGGAGATTGACCCCTTGATGAGTAAATATGATTCAACCTCGGGTTGAATGACACCTGGGGGATGCGCGACATCTAAAGTCCAACACATATGTGCACACATTTTTAGGTGTTGGGACATCAAAACATCTTGACTCTGTTGTTGTGGGAAATCACACGGAGTTAAGAGTCTTAATAAGAATTCCACAATAATATTGATTCATGATAATCGTATATGAGAAAGTCTACATATGTCGACATAAAATTCTTCTCGAGAATTGCTAGAATCCTTTTGGGCCCTGAACCAAATCCATGGAGAGTGTTGTTGCACTTATATTGGTTCAACTGAAAGGAAGCAATTAAGGAAGAGTGGCACTCGCTCATCAAAGAGAGGTATTTACCATTGTAAAACCTGCTCCTCATAAGTATCTTTCAGAGGGAAGAGAAGTGATTTTTTGTTTGGAAACAAAAATAAATGAGGTGGTGAGAAAGCGAGGCTTGTAGCACAACGGTTTTTCGTAAAGACCCGACATCGGTTACGATGTAGCATACCTTCTTGGTATGAGTGGAATTATGTTTCGATACTGAATGTTAATGGCAGTATAGATCCATACGGTTGATGTATGTAATGTTTACATACTCCCATGGGTCAATTAGTTTGGATGTATATATTGAAGTCATTGAATGACTTCATATTCTGAATCCAATGGTAAATCGCAACATGCATGTGTGGAACTTCTGAAGTCATTTTATGACTTGAAGTAGTCGAAGAATTGTGTGGTGCAACCGACTAAGTGAGTTATTCCCCGACAAGGATTACTCTCATACTAATGATTGTTGACATGTATTTCATGAAGAAATCCTATATTGGATTTTACATCACCTTAATTTGTGGTGTCGATGATCTTATCATCGAAGTCTATATACGACATGAAATACACACAATCATGTTAAGACGGAATTTGGATTAAGACAAATTATGCTAAGTTTATGACTTGATCATATCCCCTAAGATAACAGTCTTCATATATCCAGAAGTATTGGAGTAAGTTCAATATGGATATATTATATCAAAGATGCATATGGTCATATTATACCTAATATGGGATACAAATCCTTGAGACATAGGGGAGATGGTCAAGTGATAGTTGGACATGAAGTGCCATATCTAAATACCATCAAAGCACTCATATATCTTGCAAAATATGTCAGGCCTGACACTGTAGTTTTTGGCAATTTATTGAGAGTGCAATTCCCCGAAAGGTATAAGATTTGTGTAAGGAATATCCTCGGATATATCCAGGGCACAAAGGGTCTTGATCAATTTCATCCTGAAAATCATGATGGGACCATGGTTTGATATATTCATAGTGGCTAATTATCTGATCCCACAATGCCATATCAAAGACCAAGTTTGCTGGAAGAGTATTTTGAGGGAAGTCTTTAGAATAGACTCGAAATGAGTCCTTCCAGTAATCATTCTGTTTTATTTGAAGCATCACAATATGTGGATGACTTCATAGAATGATTGGTCACATGTGAAATCATGTGGAGTTATCATTATCTACCAAGATAATGTCACTTGTATTGCTTATGGGTTATCTTTATCCTCGTGAATCACATAAATGTAAGAGGATAAAATGCAAACAGATTATTGTGATATTCACAATGTCTCTATCAATGTTTATATTCTAGAACTAGGTTCGTGGAATTGGTATGAGATATTCTTGAGGTTTATAGAGTTCAGGGGGAGTAAAATCCCAAGTTATAACCCGTTGGTGATCTTCAGATCACTCATATTGTACTCTTTTTCCCTTTATGAGTTTTTCATGATGGTTCTCATATAATGTTTTTAATGAGACGGTATAAATACAAGTGCAGATATATGCCATATTGGTTTCTCCTTATATTTTTCCCACGGGGTTTTAAAGGAGTTTTAGATGGCATATTATTATAAGATTTCTCCTCAATTTTTCCCAAAGGGTTTTTGGAGGAGTTTTCAGTTTGCAATATACATCTGACGAATTGATCAAGGGGGAGTGTTGAGAAATGAAACATGTGATCAATTGTGGGAGGGATGCCTCCGAGAAGGTGTCTGTTGGGGGAAGAGGTGTCTCCCCAACACACCCCTTTACCATGTATATAAGTGGGTCTTCCACATTGCAATGGAACAAGAGAATCATTTGTGTCTCTCCTTTGTCTCCTTTTACTTTCATACTACAACAGTATCATAGCTAGTACTATCATGCATGCCAACTAGACAATTTTGATGAGGTGTCATAGAATTAAATGAAGAAAGAGATGGTTGAGTATCATATCATGATACTGTATCATAATAAATGCTACAGTAGTATGTGTTATGCATGGCAACAAATAGAGTACTACTTGATACTAATATATGATACTATGTGTTAGGGAGGTAGTATCATACACTAGTATCATATGCATGATACTAGTATATGATACTCCCCATTACAACAAGCCTAACTGGCACACCACTGGTATTTTTCGCAAACACATGAGGTGTCTATCATTCATCAGTAGATAGAAAGAAATAACATACATAGTTTCCGGGGCCAGCATACACACAAGGCTAATCAAGGGAGACATGAGCACTGGGAGTGGGTTGCTCAGCCCAACATATATAGTAGGAGAGCTGCGGCAGTAATTTATGTACTCCTTTGCCATTGGCGCCGGCCCAGAACCGTGCTTCGCCTTGGACTTGGGAGAATACATGCGCGGCTTAGGGTTGGTCCCCCTCTAGGAGCCACGTCTTGGATTTATATGTATATGCGCTGACGTTATCCAATCCACTCTAGACGTCCAACGCGAGTCCTATTCAACTATTTGGTTATACTTGTGATCATCTGATTCTGAAACCCAAACGACTTGTCTTTTCTTATTCTCATTCTCATTCTCTTGCACTTCCTGTTATGTCTCTTTTGCTCCCCCCCCCCCTCTCCCTCGGTCATATAATTTCTTATGTATTTGTCCCTGTTGTTTATGCCATGCTACCATCCAGATTAACTATAGATTTGATCGTTGCATGTGGTTGGCTCCTTTTGGCATTTCCATGTCCTACTATCTCAATGTGCCCAAGTCGTATTTGGGCGCATAGCCCTCAACAGCCGCCCGAGGGAACGGTCGGTCGGCGACCGGCGTAAACTTTCTTCATCTGGTCCACAACGTACGGAGATACAATAAAACATTAGTGTATATGATTTATCCCTCGTCATTTATCTTTGTTTGTTGTTGACTACAGAACAATCAAACAGTGTGATTGTATTTATTTTTTTGTCCAAATCGATTCTTGTAGATTATAAAATAGAAAACCGAGTCATTTGCATTATTTTGGTTGCAAGACTCAGTCACATTTTTCCCAGGTTTATGTATCCTATATTCTAGAAAACCTCAACCCAAAGCAATTTAAAGTTATGCTTTCTTTTGTTTCTTTCCTATTCCTTAAATTTGACGGTAAGATCTTTTGTGGTTATTTCAATATTAGTACTTCATTTGACATTGCATACTAGATGGACACCATGTCACTAATTCATGGCTAGAGACTACAATTTGACTGGCAGCACGTATATGAAGCTTATGTGCTCATAATAGGACATGCTATAAACTATGGAATTATATCTCTGTTCTCTTTGTTTGTGCATACTCTTATATATTATGTCATGAGGAACTATTTATGCTTATTAATTAAAAATATATTTAGTATTTACTACTCCGTCCCATAATGTAAGACATTTTTTGGCACTAGTGTAGTGTCAAAAAACATCTTACGTTATGAGAAGGAGGGAGTAGTTTATATTTTTATACTTAAATTTCAGCAGCGACTCGCGGGGATTTGTCTAGTTGATCCATGCAATCGTGGCAGGGGTTCAGATGTTAATTAGGTAGGGTTAGGGTTTAGGGTTTAGGTAAGATCTTTTGTGACGGTAAGATCTTTTGTCTTAAATCCCAAATACAAAGAAGAGTACTCTATAAATAACATTGGCTGGCAGCGCAGTTACATGATGTACATGAAAAATTCCGTTGATGCGAATTGAACAGAGGAATAACAAAAGAAAAGACGACAATGTTTGCATAACACGCGGTGAAAGAATCGCCATGCATGCACGGAGACAAAAATTCATGCACTTAGTAGTAGTTGATGGCCCGGCAGTTCTTCCTGAGTTGTCCCTGGTCACCGGTCTTGGCCTTGATGCGGGCCATCTTCACCATGGCCTTCTCGAACCTGTCCTCCTACCACCCGTGGATGTTGGCGTTGTCCACCACCACCCTCGCCGTTTCCTCCGACGTTAGGAGCGCCGCCGGGAGGGGAGGAGCTAGTGCCGGCGAAGAGGACGGTGGTCAGGGGAGACAGTCGGAGAAGCAATGGGGGTGCGGGGAGGTGTGGGTGGCACGACAGGAGTGTGGAGGAGGAGGCGGCGGTGGATTGGTATGCATAAGAAATAGTTTCGGTCAGATAAGCCACGGTTTGTACCCGTATATAAGGAACTCTTTGGCGAGTGGCCTGGGTCGGGAACTCGGTAAAACCATCTACATGGTGGAAAGAAAAACGAAAAATATATGACGAAAACTATGCCAAGTTCCATAATGCGGGAGTTCGGCAAATTTAGTCTGCCATAACGGAGAACACAACTACCCTTGTCGCCATGTGGCATAAACTTGTACGGCCTGCCAATGCCAGGAACTCGGCGTAGTCGGTATAAGCCGAGATTATTTTGTTTGTCGAGTTCCCTTTACCTGGCTGTCAAGTCTCAACAACGGCATGCATCTGTCGAGTTAGGCACGCGAAACGTACTCGCTTACATGTTTTTTTCCTTGTAGTCTTGTAGAGCTTCCCTGATATGACTCTCGGCAACAACCAATTTTCCAGTAGTGGGGGTTGATATGGCATTTTCGAAGATGAAAATCTTTGTTCAAAACATGTTACAGCAAAAGTCCCAAACGAAAGAACATTGGCTTGCAGCAGAGTTACACATGTAGACGAACAATTCCGTTGGCGAGAATTGGACTAAGGAATAACAAAAGAAAAGAAAACAATGGTTGATGCTAAAATAATGCCCAAACTTTACAGCGGTAACTCTGAAAACAAAGAATGGAGATGGAGTGATCCTTCACCATTCATGCACTTAGTAGTAGTTGATTGTGCGGCAGTTCTTCCTGATCTGTCCCTGGTCGCCGGTCTTGACCTCGATGCCGGGCATCTTCACCATGGCCTTCTCGAACCTGTCCTCCCACCACCCGGGGATGTTGGCGTTGTCTACCACCATCCTCGCCGTCTCCTCCGACGTCAAAAGCGCCGCGTCGGAGGTGAAGAGGAACGTGTGCGACAACACGCTGTTGTAGTAATGCCTGTCCAGGTCGTTCGGGGTCACCACGTCCTGCATCACTGTGGGGTCATTTCCGTCCGGGGCCGCGTCGGCAGGGCACTGGTCACGGAGGAACACGGCGAGGCCTCCGTTGATATCGGAGGGGACGTTGAGGCGGTCGGGCACGAAGGCGGAGCAGTGGGAGCGTCCAATGGTGTGCGTGCCAGAGAGGATTACCAGGTCCTCCACGTCGAGGCCCTTGACGACGAAGCTGCCCACGAGGTCGCTGAGGTTGGACGTTGGCGAGACGAGGAACTTGAGCGGCTCAGAGGCGTTGGAGAAGGTACCGTCGCGGCGGCCGGACGGAACCTCGAAGTCCACCTTTGCCGGCGTTGAGGATGCAGGACGCGTCACGGGCCGCGAAGGCGATGATGTTGGTGCAGGAGACGATGTCTGGGTGATTACGTGTACCCCCTAAAGATCGAGTAAACAGTAAACTCTGCATGTACGTACTTAATCAGGGATAATCTTAGGTGATTACGTGTACTGGCCCCCCCTATCTGTGTAATGTAAATCTGAAAAAAAAAAGGAAACAGCCCATGAGGAAGCCCATGCCCATTCATAGTCAGTCCTAGGTGATCTCCCTCGGCCGCTAGTTTCCTAGCCCTAGCGTCAAGTGCGGCAGCTCTCCATGATTAACCTATGATTTGCGAAATCGTTGCGCTGCAGCCGCCATTCACCCATGCTGCCTCCTGCCCTCATACTCATCTGGCAAACGCACTACGCCTCGGCCGCAATCAGAGTTAGTAACGCCGGCACCGTGATGGCCAATCTTCTGAAGTGCCCATCTCACATCTAGCCAAGGTTAGAACTACCTATTACTGTCTAGTACTCGCCCTGGCCCTAATTAAATGTCGTCATTGTGTGCCTGGACATCTTCTGTATAGTGAATGGGTTGCGTCAGTTACATGGGGCTGGAGGGAGTAGTACTAATCTATCAATTTTGATCTGTACTTGACATAAATATAAATCAGATTTTAGTTCTTTTGGTTGTGTGATATGTGATGTTAATTCCAAGACTTATAGTTCAGCAATTATTAAGAGAAATTTACCGTCAAACACAATTAAGATCAATTCATTTTTAAGCATGTTGCTTTGACTTCTCGCAGTAAAAGGGAGATTAACTATTCATTTTTAAGCATGATGGCATTTTTACCGTCAAACACCGTTCAAGCTATTAAATATTTGATTTTATTGGCAATCCTAGAGGCATATTTCAGCTAATGTATATAAATTGTAGTGTTATTTTCATATCATGAAGTGAAATATTATGATAGCTATATTTTTGCACTAAATTTTTATTAGTACCTTGGCTTGGCCCCCCTATACTCAAATCCTGGCTCCGCCCCTGATCATGACGCCCTTGATGACGGCCTCCGCCTGGGGGCACTTGTCGTGGTAGAACCCGATCTGCAGAGGGCTGGCCTGGCACCCCACACAAGGAGCAGCAGCAAGGCACACGCCACCAGAACGTGCAGCTTCCCAGCACCAGCAGCCACCATTGTTTCAAGCTAGCTAGCTCGAGTTCTTGTCAAAGATCGAGGAAAGAGAGAGAAGAGGGAGGTGATCGATCAGTGTGTGGAGAATGCCTGCTGCTATAGTTCCAACATGATGAATCTACTTATATAGGTGAGCATTTGAAGACCTAGCTAGCCTTATCGGCAATGAAATTTTTTCAGATATTTTTGCTTCGTTGGAACGTTACTAGACCGGCCGGTAGTTGCCACCACTCGTCGTTCAATTGGCTCACTCAGCTCCTGAAAACACAGTGGTACCCAAAAACAATCTCACAGGGCGTCAGTGATGATATGATACACAAATAAGGAGTAACAAACAGTAGTTCACTGACCCTGATTTCTTTAGAAAATGAGCTCACTAAACCCTGATGGCTACACGCGGCCGGTTGACTTGGCTGATGTACACATGTATGAACGGTCATGTGTAAGCAGGACCTGGACTGGAGCTGGCCAGTATTTTGTAGTAATAGTAGCTAGATCAAGCAGCTGATTGACGGGGACGCATGTTTTTCAAGACGTTGAGAAGTCATGTTACTTAAGAACGTTTCATTTGTCGGTGTGTGTGCTTCGTGTTTCAAATCCGTAGTGTCAGAAATTTCCTACGAGCATTAACTAATAATTCCTTGGTAGCAGCCTAACAGGTAGATGATCGATGTAACGGGTGTAATCTGTTGGAAACCATTTTCTGTTATGACTTGTGGACGATTGAAAACATGAAAATCAAGATCAGCGATCAACGCCAATTTATGCAGTTAACTCCTGATTGGACAACATATATGCAGTAATGTATTCAGTGCATGCAGAGTACTCGAATTAACAGTGTGGTCAAATGTTTTTTTTAATGAGGATCGAAACTCGGCCTCTGCATCTACATCACTACAAGAAATATGTCAACTTATGACCTTTTGTTAGTGACCCTGGAAGAATTGGTCATAGATCTATGACCATTTCAGACCAATTGGTCAAAAGCTGTTCGGGGGGCTCCAAACCCTAAACTATAACGACCATTTTGGTCAGAAAGGTCATAATTTCCTTACACGAAATGGTCACAAAGCAGATAGCACTGGTTCGCTGCCTTATTTCTAGCTGTTCATGACCAATATAGATGGTCATAACCTTGAAAATTGTGGTGGGTTGCTACGACTAGGCGCCACCTCATCAGTTTTGCCTATGTGTCATGTCCATGTGGCAGTTTTTGCCCTAGGTTGTGAAGCAACCTATATTTCTGTCATTCCCAAAATTCCCCAAAAAATCTCATAAATTCTTTGGGTCATATCTTCGTCAAATATGTAAAAAACCTTCCTTGCCTAGTTCAAAAATAATTCAAAAATATTCATTTTCCTATTCTGTTCAAAAAAACACTTTGTGAAGGAAGTACCACTTTGGCATGTCCAAATGGTATCCATTTTCTACAGTGCTTTCCTATGCCCAAATAACTATCCTCCACCCAATGCCAGCTCAATCCATTCATTATTTTGAGCCCATCTTCAACATTCGTATTTATGTCCAGTGTGGTACTTTGCAAAGCAAGTACCACCTAGACTCCTCATTTTGAGCTGAAAATTTGTGAAGACGGTCTTCTTAGTAACTGATCATCCTCAACCAAAACTCACGCCCATTAGCCATGTGCATTTTCCGTACCGCTAATCAAACACTTGGCTGCTAATTCATGTTTGAGCATCGATCGGTCTCCTCGTGAGAATCTTATGTTGTAATTTTCTTCCTAGCACCTACCTGGGGAGTGGCCAACCCACTAGACATGCCTAGGCCGCCCAGAACACATGGCAACGCCACAGTCACGCGATGACCACGCAGCGGGCATGCGAGTTTACGCGCTCTAGAGTTGGGGCCCTCGACCACCGCCCAAACCTCGACGTATCGCCACCAAACCATGTATTTATGATTAAATAGGTACTTATGTACCTAGAAATGATTTTTGGAAAAAATAAATAGCAAACTATGAGGCAGCCGCAGTTCAAATTTGACCCGCTTCCAGCTGAATCGGTGGAAATTTGTCTTTTTCACGAGAGGTGGATCAAAACTTTTTACACCCAACCATTTTGTCAATTGTGCATTAAATATGTCCTAGTATTTTATAAAATTGATTTGGTCAAATTTTGCAACAATTATTTGGGAGGTCCTTCACAAAAAAACCTCCTTTTGGGCACTCGAAAAATGGAAAATGAATTTTTCGTCCAAAGAAAATGAAAACTTCCTTAGGCAACATTGTTTGCCATTCCAAGATACACCCTTGTGCACAATATGAGATCATTTGAACAAACTATGCCATGAATGTGGCCATAGGATTGATCATTTGGCTTGAAAGCCATGAATCTTCACGCATGATAGCTCATTTTTGAGAACATTTTTTTAATAGAATTGCCGTATTACAAGTTTATTATTTTTCCTAGTAACTTGGTCATATATAATGACACAATGCGAAGGTTTTCCAATTTTTTGATTTTTTTGAATTTTTTATGCCCGTTTCAAAATGCGGTCAAAACGGCGGGAATGACCGTTCCTAGCTAGTGGTTGAATCTTGGAATTTTTTTGGTGTTTCTCTGATTAAATAGGTACATATGTACCTAGAAATGATTTTTGTAAAAAATAAATAGCAAACTATGAGGCATCCGCAGTTCAAATTTGACCTGCTTCCAGCTGAATCGGCCGAAATTTGTCTTTTTCACAGAGGTGGATCAAAACTTTTTACACCCAACCATTTGGTCAATTGTGCATTAAATATGGCCTAGTATTTTTCAAAAATGATTTGGTCAAATTTTGCAACAATTATTTGGGAGGTCCTTCACAAAAAAACCTCCTTTTGGGCACTCGAAAAATGGAAAATGAATTTTTCGTCCAAAGAAAATGAAAACTTCCTTACGCAACATTGTTTGCCATTCCAATATGCACCTTTGTGCACAATATGAGATCATTTGAACAAACTATGCCATGAATGTGGCCATAAGATTGATCATTTGGCTTGAAAGCCATGAATCTTCACGCTTGATCGCTCGTTTCTGAGAACACTTTTTAAAAATAATTACCGTATTACAAGTTTGTTATTTTTCCTGGTAACTTGGTCATATATAATGACACAATGCGAAGGTTTTCCAACTTTTTGAATTTTTTTGAATTTTTTATGCCCGTTTCAAAATGCGGTCAAAACGGCGGGAATGACCGTTCCTAGCTAGTGGTTGAATCTTGGTATTTTTTTGGTGTTTCTCTGATTAAATAGATACTTATGTACCTAGAAATGATTTTTGTAAAAAATAAAGAGCAAACTACAAGGCAGCTACAGTTCAAATTTGAGCCACTTCCAGCTGAATCGGCCAAAATTTGTCTTTTTCACGAGAGGTGGATCAAAACTTTTTTCACACAACCAGTTTATCAATCGTGCATTAAATATGGCCAAGTATTTTAGAAAATTGATTTGGTACAATTTTGCAACAAATATATGGTAGGTCCTTCACAAAAAAACTCATTTTGGGCATTTGGAAAATGATTAAAAATAGCTAGAAAGATCAGAAATGCATACAAATTGGTTCTTATCCATAATATGTGGTCTAACTCTAGTGAAAATTTGTATGGTGCCCTTTTGCAAAATATTTTTGGTAGCTACTTCACAAAATCCCTTAGATATTTTTAGTACTTAGATACTTTTTTACATCACTGGTTTTCCGAACCAATTAGGACTCTTCCCCCGGATCGATGACATGGCGCCCATCCATCCATCCATCCATCTCACCATCCCACATCCATCCATCCATCCATCTATCTACAGCAAAAAAAAAAAACCCC
>LR738712.1:734308236-734319255 GCA_902687465.1 Secale cereale
CTCTCCCCCGCACACCACTGCTCCCCCCACGACCCGCAGCCCAAACCCTAACCCCTCTCCTCTCTCCCTCCACGACCTCCTCCTCGCCTCCATCGCCGCCGCCGCCGCCGCCATCTACGGCGGCCGATCCCGCCGTGACCTCCCACCCATGCCATCCCTCCTTCCCCTCACCGTTTCTCCCTACCCTCCACCCTCTGCTCCCTACCTCGATCCCCCAGATCCAATCGACCGTCCCTTTCCTCCGGTTACCATGGCGGGGCGCGCGGCAGTGCGGAGCTGCGTGCAGACGGCGCTCAAGGCGGCAGCAACGGCGGCGCGCTCCCCGTGGTGGATCTGGCGCCGTTCTTCGCCGTGGAGGACGCCGACGACGCGGGAGCGCGCGCCCGGGCCACCGAGGCCGTGCGCACGGCGTGCCAGGCCACCTCGTCTCCGCCATCCCCACCCTCCTCTACCGCGTGACCTTCTTCCTCCTGCCCCCTCTTCCCGTGAGGGCCCGCCCCTCCCCGCATCCCCGCCGCGGAGCCGGAGCTCCCCCCTGCACCCGCCGCCGGCCATGGAACCTTTTTCTTTAATTAACTTAAACCTTTCCAGTTAGTTAAAATTAACTGAAACCATTTGTGCTAATTAAAATTTCGTGGTTCAGTGGTCCGTTTGGATTATGTAAATTTAGATGAGCACATGTTTTTTAACTGCTGCTTGTAGGCTTGTACTCCTGCTTGTAGGGCTTGTACTCTTGCTGATTTAGTGATTCAATTTGGAGTACTTTCTTAATGTGATGCTGCTCCATTAATTTTGATGGGCTTGTACTCCATTTCTTCTGTTTGGTTAAACAAAATTAACCAATTGTTGTCAGTTGAAGCTTATTGGTCGGCCATAGATGAAATGAAAATGATGATGTAATCTGAATTGTACTCCAACAGTAATTAATCATCATTCCTACTAGCAACAGCAGTAGCAAGGAATATTTGAAGACATACTCCATTAAGCTAGCAGTATGCAGCAGTACTTATTTTGAGTAGCTAGGAATGAAGCTTCCTGGCAATAATTTGACCAGATTCTTTCATTTATCTTAGCAATAATTTTGTCATTTATTATGTCAATGATCTTCACTGCAATAATTTGGTAGTATTGCTGCATTTATTTCCATTTGACTTATGCAAACTGAATTTGACAGTATTGCTGCATCAGTGCATTTACATTCTCTCAAATGGTTAGGTCAAATTATTGGCCAGTTGAATCAAATGATCATCAAATTGTTTATGTTTGCAGATCGTTTCCAGCGACAGAGAGATGTACTCAACCAAGGAGAAACTTGATCAGAGAGAGGAGATGAACCTGCATGGCAGCAGCCGAGCCCAGCACCAGCTCGCCTCAACCTGGGCGCGGGTGAAGAAGATCCCAGCACCGGCTCGCCTCCACCTGGGCGCGCGCGGGCCAGGAGGAGCGCCTGGATGCCTGGGTGTGGGAGACGAGGTGGAGTGAAGCGCCTGGATGCCTGGGTGTGGGAGAGGAGGTGGAGTGGAGCGCCTGGATGCCTGGGCGTGGGAGAGGAGGTGGAGTGCAGCGCCTGGATGCCTGGGCGTGGGAGAGGAGGTGGAGTGCAGCGCCTGGACGCCGGAGATGGAGGTGGGGGCGGAGGCGGAGGTGGAAGACGGGTTGAGGTAGAAGACGACCAGGATTCAAATTTAGAACTAGGGGTATTAAAGTCATTTGGCAGGTTTTCACCTGGTCGGAACCAACTCCCCGACGACCTATATTTCGGTACAGAGGGAGTATAATTTAGCTTATGCTTGCTACTGCCTGGTTCTTGATGCCAATATTTTTTACTAAAATGTGTATACTTCACCCCTTTCCAGATTCTTTGGTGGCGGTAACCCATGTGATGGCGATTCACTCCGTCCACTCCGGTTCCGGCGGCTGTGGTGGTGGCTATGCGCCGGTAGGCTTGGTTGCCTCCCCTGGCCGCCATCATGGTGATGAAGCTGAGCCTAGCACTACTAGAAAAAAGGCTATAGGTAATATCACTATTAGTGGCGCACCAGAGATGTGGTGCGCCACTACTATATAGCAGTGGCGCACCACAAACAGGTGCTCCACTAATAGTGACATTACTAGTGGCGCACCAGGTGTGGGGTGCGCCACTACTATGTTTTTGAACAGTAACCAGCCATGCCCAGGCTTACCAGTGGCGCACCAGGACAAGGTGCGCCACTACTATTTTTGATAGTAGTGGCGCACCTTGCCCTGGTGCGCCACTGGTAAGGCTGGGCATGGTGGTCCAAAAAAAAACCATAGCAGTGGCGCACCCCTTCACTGGTGCGCCACTAGTATTCCTGGCTACTAGTGGCGCACCAGTGAAGGGGTGCGCCACTTGTAACCTGGGACGCATTTTCACCAAATGCACCCCCCCCCCTGGACCGCCTTTTCAGTTAAAAAAATAAATAAAAGAAAATGATAGAAATGTCAAAAAATAAAAAAAATAAGATTCCAATGTGATTTGTGGTCTAGTTGTTAGCAAAATTTACAAACATGAATTTCGACTTTTTTTGCAAAATCTCTCGAGAATTTGTAAAATGGGCATAACTTTTGCATACGAACTCCGATGAAAAAGTTTTTTATATGAAAAAGCATCTACTCGAAAAGTTACATCCGAATTCAACTGGGGGAACCCCGTTGAAGATTCTTAGAATCCCACCGAATAAAAGATACGGGGCTTTTAAGATCTAGATTCAAAAAAATTCAAAAAAATTCAAAAATAGTAGTGGCGCACCGTGGGTGTGGTGCGCCACTAATATAGTTTTTTTTTTGAAAAACTATTTTTTTTGGAATAAATATATTTTTTTGAAAAAATGTTTTTTGGGAAAAAATGGTTTTTTTTTGAAAAAATGTTTTTTTGAAAAAAAATAGTTTTTTTGAAAAATGTGATATGTAAAATGACCGGGAAGTTTGAAATATTTTTTCAAAATTTCATCACACTCATGAACATGAACAAACTCCCAGACATTAACAAGGTTTAATAGGATTGATATGTTAGATATATCAACAAGTGCCTGCTAAGTGAGCTGGTGCTGGGGTTGGATAGAACTCAGAAGTTAAGCGTGCTTGGGCTGGAGTAGTGTAGGATGGGTGACCTTCTGGGAAGTTTGACCACGGAGTGCGATTTGACCCTAGATTAAGCCATAGTGACCCGAGATTAAGGAAAAAAAAATTCCCGCCAAAATTGAAAAAAAAAATTTGAAAAAAAAAATTCTGGAAAAAAATTTGAAAAAAAAATTGTTACTAGTGGCGCACCTGTAGCAATATCAGTGGCGCACCTGTAGCAATTCTGAAATAAAATTTGAAAAAAAATTTTTTGAAAAAATATCAGTGGCGCACCCTTATACTTAGTAGTGGCGCACCAGGTGGTGCGCCACTGATATCTGGATTAGTAATGGCGCACCTCTGGTGCGCCACTAATACCCAAAAGTGGTGCGCCACTAATGAGCTTTGTTCTAGTAGTGTAGGCTACAACCCCTTCCAGTGAGACCCTCAGCTCCCCTTCTACCCCTCCTACTTGCTGAACAAGATGTACATTGCACACCAGGGTAGGCTAGCAGACCAAAACTAGTTCAATGAGTAACAACAAAGGAAGACATAGCAAACCTGCTTAATTTCCTGAAGAAGAGCTTCCACCTTGAAACTTACGTTTGAACGTGTGCCAGTAAGGCAGTAACTCCACCTGAATACTAGCAAATATTACTGCAACTTAGCAAGTAGCCTATCATGTAACTGGTTATACTCAAACAGATTCAGTAGAATCATGGATAGCCAACCTTAATACTGTCGAGTGGATTCATAAAGCCAAGTGGAGAAGTGATAGAACATGACCAAGGCATCTTAGTCTTTGTCAGCAGTAGTGTACATTTCATCATATTTTTCAGTTTAGCAATCATCACACGCACCAGGATACATGTCAGTACAGAATCATGTCAAGCTAGGTTTCTGTTGAAGAGAAAAAAAATGACAGGACAGAAGCATGTGTCTTTCTTAAGTTTATGATGAAGTTAACTTCAGATGATAAATTCCCTCAACAAAATTTGAAATGATAAACTACTGTACACATGTAACTAAGTTCTTTTGGGAGTGTGCATGATTTTATCCATAGCTGGCACTATGGATAGAGCTTTGTGTGTAATCTGGAGTTGTTCCCATTATTGTTCTATCCATTTTATTGATGGTAGATGTGTAGCCAGTAACTAGGACCTGCACTTGTGCCATGCATATTCATATTGTCTCTATTGTCTTGTATGAATATCTCATTTTAACTAGCTCGGCTAAAAAAGCTCGGTACTAGCTGAAGTGTGTTTATCATTATATAAAGAATTGTCCTGTACTCCTTTACTACTTTTTTTAATGGAATGTTCATATTATATTGGCTCCAGTTTTTCTGATTCTTCTTAGCCGATTCATGTAACAGGGCGACCGTGGAAGGCATGTTGTCGTTCTGTTAGCCCAGTAACTGGCTGTCCGCGAGTCCGACATTTGATCAATGTTGAAGGAGCTCCATGCTGAAGAAGAGAACACTCGTAGAGCTTGTATCCTGGTGCTTGTAGAGCTTGCGAAGTATTGTACACTGCCATACTTGTAGAGCTCTGTGGAAGGCATGTGTTATTTGTAGAGCTTGTACTGAATCTGGGTATATGTTAAAGCTTGTATTATGTGTTATTTGTAGAGCTTGTACTGAATCTGGCTATTGTTATTTGAAGTATTTTATGTGTTTTCTGCTTGCCAATTTAAATATTGGTTATTGTTTTACTATCAAATTGAAATATGAAGAATCTCAGCCTAATAGTTGGGAACCACTTATCAGAACCTGACAAGTGGGACCTGTGGACCCATTTTCTAAAATAAAGAAAACTTAAGATGTTTGTACAGAAAGGCCATGGCCCAGAAAATAAAAAGGCCAAATTGTTGGGCCAGGCCCATGTAGCTAGAGAAAATTAACAAAACAAATATACAGTAAAAATGCTGTATTAGTGGGCCCAGCCCATGTAAAACACCTAAACGGACCGGGCTGAATCTTATCAGTGACCTTTTCAATTGGTCGCAATTTTGCCACGTCAGATTGCCACGTCGAATCCGACGTGGCCTGGGCAGACATCCAATGACCAAAACAAAAGGTCATTGGTTCAACGACCTTTTGTTTTGGTCAAAAACGTCTACGACCTTCTCACAGAGAAGGTCGCTATAGTCAGTTTATGACGGCCAGCTTTTGACCTTATGTTTTTGGTCACAAAAAGGTCACAAATGGAAATTTGTGACCATTCAGTGACCAATAGTGGTGGTCACAAGTTGACATATTTCTTGTAGTGCATGCTGCCATTTTATTAATTATTCATAGAGATCATACAAAGTAATTCATCAGTCAGTCTGAAACCATCATTTGGGCAACACCTGTTGCTACTCTTATCCCATTGATAAACGTGTGCTGAATATCCGGGCCTAATACCAAAAGGACATCGCACCAAACCCTAACATCTAAAACCGGATGCTCTAGCCCTGCCACACACCGGGACCGAGTCCCATACCGGACCGACGCACTCTCAGAGGCTGCCGCCGCCATATTCCACCAGTCCATCTCCAGAGCAGAAACTGAATACATGTAGAAAGTAAAGTGCAAAGATATCTCTCAGAAACTGAATACATGTAGAAAGTAAACTGAATACATTAATGTCTCTGTTGCTTCTCTTCTGTTTCATTTGGGCATGCTTATGCTATGGCCTCAGTGATTGTATCACGTGGTTGCTATATTAATATAGCAGGGCGAAAGCCTATTTTAGATAGTGCACTATTCTCGTATTGCTTTCTCAATCGTGAAGCACTAGTCTCCCTTCTTGTTCTCCACAATGAGCAAGACTTTCTCGTGACTATGGCTTTGAAAATTATACCAGTACATATGCACTCGATTTGCTTTGCATCCACAATGACCATTCACCATTCTTCTGTTTGCAACAGGTAATCACTTTCTTGGTTGGATTGCAGAGCAGCAACAGTCCCACGGAATTTGTCATTGCCTTCTGTCACTACAAGTATCTCATAAAAAATACAGATGTATGCGGTATTTATTTTGAATAAACATACCTAATATATATGAAAGTCGCTATTTTTTGGCATAGGAAATTCTCTTCTTGAAAAGATAAATCACTAAATGTATTAAGAACATTCCTACTTGTTTTAGGATTTCACTACCAATTGGACATAAAAAAGGAAATCAGCATGCAAATCGAATGTTTTATAAGGCAAATTTAGTTATAGCGGGGATGGCAAAAAAATTAGCAAGCATGGCAAGTCCTTCTTATGTTCAGTTTTTTACCAGGATTTGCCATGGTTGCTAAAGTTACAATTAAAACGTTCGATTTGCTATGGTTAAAAATCTGACGTCGGATTTTTAACATTATTATTATTTTATTGTACTTACCCTATTTGTATAAACAAATTGGCTCAATCAATTGGAAGAGGGGCCATCTTTAAAATATTTATATCTTTCATCTTAGAGGTTCAGATGCCATAGCGTTGTGACAAGGGTTCAGAGGTATATACAAATTGATCCATGAAATCATGGAAGGGGTTCAGATGTCAATCATGGCATGTTCAAAGCATTCAAGATCTATGTTCAAAACATGCATGTTGCACGCATCACTTTATTATCCCAAATACACGAACAATCCTTTGGCGAGAACCGAACTAAGAAAAATAAAACAAACGACGACAATGTTTGCATAACACGCAGTGAATGAATGGCCACGCATGCACGACATAGACGTACATGTATGCACTTAGTTGTAGTTGATTGCGCGGCAGTTCTTCCTGATCTGTCCCTGGTCGCCTGTCTTGACCTCGATGTTGGCCATCTTCACCATGGCCTTCTCGAACCTGTCCTCCCACCACCCAGGGATGTTGGCGTTGTCGACCACCATCCTCGATGTCTCCTCCGACGTCAGGAGCGCCGCATCGGAGGTGAAGAGCACCGTGTGCGACAACACGTTATTGTAGTATTGCTTGTCTAGGTCATTCGGGGTGACCACATCCTGCATCACCGTGGGGTCGTTGCCGCCCGGAGAGGCGTCGGCGGGGCACTGGCCCTGTAGGAACGCTGCGAGGCCGCCGTTGATGTCGGAGGGGGTGTTGAGGCGGTCGGGGACGAAGGCGGAGCAGTGGGAGCGCCCAATGGTGTGCGCACCAGAGAGGATCACCAGGTCCTCCACGTCAAGGCCCTTGACGACGAAGCTGTCTACGAGGTCGCTGAGGTTGGATGTTGGCGGGACGAGGAACTTGAGCGGCTCGGAGGCGTTGGAGAAGGTGCCGTCGCGGCGGCCGGACGGCACCTCGAAGTCCACCTTGCCCCCGCTTAGGATGCAGGACGCGTCACGGGCTGAGAAAGCGATGATGTCAGCGCAGGAGACGACGCCCGGGCATGCCGCCTCGAGGGCGTCCTTGATGGCATCAATCAGCTCGAAGCCGCGCAGGGAAGGGTTGTTTGGCGGGCTGAGCTTCTCCGGCGTCGGGCTGAACGGGGTCGGGTCGAGGAGGACCGAAGCGTCACAGCCCTATGATCACCCACAACTCGACAAAATCAATTCAACTATAAAATATGCATACATGTTTGCATTGCAATTTATCATTGTTGAGGAAATCGTTGGTAGCTGCTCGGCTGGCTGGCCGCAAGGTTACTGTCGGACAAATTCTTGAGCAAGCAGTGAGTAGTACGTACCTCTACGAAGCAGTCGTGGAAGAGCATGCGGATCATGGCGGCCCCATTGCCGGGGTTCTGGGAGATGGCCTCCATCATGACGCCCTTTACGACGGCCTCCGCCTGGGGGCACCTGTCGTGGTAGAACCCGATCTGCAGAGGGCTGGCCTGGCACCCCACAGCAAGGAGCAGCAGCAAGGCACACGCCACCAGAGCGTGCAGCTTCTCAGCACCAGCAGCCGCCATTGTTTCAAGCTAGCTAGCTCGAGTTCTTGACAAAGATCGAGAAATGAGAGAGAAGAGGGAGGTGATCGATCAGTGCGCGGAGAATGCCTGCTGCTATAGTTCCAGCACGAAGGTACTTATATAGATATAAGTCAGCATTCGAAGACCTAGCTAGCCTTGTTGGCAATGATTTTTTTTCTCTGATATTTTTGCTTCGTTGGAACGTTACTACACCGGCCGGCAGTTGCCACCACTCGTCGTTCAATTGGCTCACTCAGCTCCTGAAAACCCAGTGGTACCGAAAAACAATCTCACAGGGCGTCGGTGATGATATGATACACAAATAAGGAGTAACAAACAGTAGTTTACTGACCCTTATTTCTTTAGAAAATGAGCAGACTAACCCTGATGGCTACATGCGGCCGGTTAACTTGGCTGATGTACACATGTATGAACCGGTCACGTGTAAGCTGGACCTGGACTGGAGCTAGCCAGTATTTTGTAGTAATAGTAGCTAGGTCAAGCAGGTGATTGACGGGGACGCATGTTTTTCCGGCCGTTGAGAAGAAGTCATGTTATTTAAGAACGTTTCGTTTCTCGGTGTGTCTGCTTCGTGTTTCAAATCCGTAGTGCCAGAAATTTTATCCGAGCATTAACTAATAATTCCTTGGTAGCAACAGCCTAACAAGTACTCCCTCTGTTCCGAAATGTAGGTCGTTTAAGCGATTGTAGTGTAATTTTCGTCACGTTACGATATTCTTTCACTTTTCCAATTTGCCCTCCCGCATCGCTCGCTCATTATCCGCACCGCTCGGTCGCTCAGTCGCTCACACCGCTAGCTCCACTGGCTCTCCCCGTCACTCTCCCAGATCCGCTCGCCGGCGGCCCGCGTCCCCATCGCCAGCCTCCCCTCTGCCACTCCCCCTCGACGTCGGCCTCCCCTCTGCCTCTCCCTCTCGACGTCGCCGGCCTCCTCCACCACCCCGAGTCCACTCACAGTCTGTGGATCTGCCCCTCCCCAGCTCAAAAAATTGGTTTTTTTGCCTCGGTGACGAGCTTCTTGCGATTGAGGGGCGCGGGCGCTCAATCTACGTGCGTCGGTGGATCCGCCCCTCCCCAGCTCCTACCTCCACCCCTACAGAAGGCGAAGAGGACCGGGTTGCCGAGCTTCCTCCTCTCCCAGATCCCCAGGCCCAGCACGACGTCGCCGGCGACCCCGCCGGCGCCCGGGCGCTTGAAGAGGCGGAACCGGAGCTGCTGCTGGTGGTGGAGGCGCTGGAGGAGGAGGCCTCCACCGCGTCCTTGGGCGGGCTGCCCAGGCCGTCGGTCCACGGCGAGCGCGGGGAGCCGCTGATCTGGAGCTCGATCTCGCCGCCGGGGCAGCGCTTGAAGGAGTTAGCGCGGCTGGTCATGTACCCGCCTCCGGCGACGCGGGGGCTGTGCAGGCGCGGGTGGTGCCGCCGCCGTGCTTGGGTTGGTAGCCCATGTGGCACGGGGTGCTTGAGCAGTCCAACTCCCGGTCCGAGGACCTCGGCCTGGACGAACTAGTGGCGATGGGTTCCGAGTGGTGACCCAGCTGGAGTAATACGGGGCCGGTGACGAGCTTCTACGCAATGAATGTCGACGCGGGGACGACCTAGAGATGAAGTGGTTCACCATGGAGTTCCTGTCCCATTACTGCAGGTTAGCGATTCATCTTGTTTTGGTGCCAAGAACCAGTCTTATCCCCATTGCAGTAGGACATCCAGCCTTGGTTGTTTCTGTGCCAAGAACCTTTGTTGTCTTGCGCTAAGTTCAGGCTGTTATCGACCTTGTTATGATGTCTGAGGCAGCTTCACCTACTGCTCTAAGTTCTGTCTTGGAGTAGTTACCTTGTGCTGCAATTTTTTCCTGTGTTATAAAGTGATTCTTGCTGCTGGTAACTTAGTATAGCTTTGGATTTATGTAACTGCATCAAATGTTCAGTGTTCACCAATCCTCCAGATATCAGATGCTGGATTTTCACTCTGCTATGAATCTTGAGATTCTACTGAAACTCTGCTTATAAAGTGATTCTTGCTTCCAATTATTATTTGGGCATCCCATTGAAACTCTGCTTAGCTAGTGGCTGGTTCTCTATAATGATTAACAATTGCAATGGAGTCGAACATGTTTATGTACTCCCGTCTTGTTCTGCATGCTTAAGCAATCGAACATGTTTAGATACTCCAGTAGGAGTACTTGTATCTTTACATATACTCCAGTCTTGTTCTGAATTTGTTCACTTTTACCAGTCTTGTTAACTTGTATTGTTAACTGAAAAGAAAAAAATGGGCCAAACAAGTTAACATGTCTTGTTAATTGCTTGAAACTCACTGTGTAAATTGGTCCTCTCCTCTCTCTGTGTAAATTTGTTGTGCATGTTGAGTGTAAATTTTCTGTAGCTTCTGTTAAAAATAACTTATTCTCATGAAGCTTCTGTAGCTTCTTTTAAAAGTTATCATATGTAGCTTCTGTTGACTTGTCTACTGAAACTTGGGCTACTAAAGCTTGTTAACTTGCATAATATTGTGAACTTAATTGTTGCTTGCATATTAATGACAGAAAAATCATGATAGGAGTAGTTTCTGTAAAATCCGGAGTAATTTTAGTAAAATCGCGATAGGCCATACAAGTAAAATCGTGTGGAATTTTCCTTAAATTAAAATTAAAATTGTGTGGACTTGTTGTTTAGTTTTAATTAAAATTAAGAGTAGGAGTAGTTCTTGGAGTAGGAGTAGGTGTAGTTCTTGGAGTATGAGTAGGAGCAGGAGTAGTTCTTGGTTAATTAAACCTTTTCATTTAATTAAAACTAAACTAAACTACTCTTCTCTTCTCCTCTCTTCTCTTCTCTTTCTTCTGTCTTCTCTTTCTCTTTTGCCCTCTTATAATAGTGCAACAATATGAGACCTAAATCAAATGAAACCGAATGAAACTTTCACTAGTGGAGTACTCCTCTTTCTCTCTTCTTTTCTCTTCTTTCTTTCTTCTTGGAGTGCTTGATTATCTTCGAGTTCCCTCTCTTCTCTTCTCTCTCTCTCTCTCTC
>LR738712.1:734319633-734449686 GCA_902687465.1 Secale cereale
ACAAGCATCTCGACAAGCATCTCGACAAGCAACTCAACAAGCATCTCAACAATCATCTCAACAAGCATCTCGACAAGCAACTCCTCAAGCATCTCGACAAGCATCTCCTCAAGAATCTCCACAAGCATCTTAACAAGCAACTCCTCAAGCATCTCAACAAGCATCTCGACAAGCAACTCCTCGAGATCACAGCAAGCAACTCAACAAGCAACGCTCTCCATTATCCCAAGATTGTGCGGGGCATTTGCATATACCTCTTTAGGGCATGTAAGTCTTGGAGGTAGCATCCCAAAGTTCTCTAGCCTTTCCTTGTTCGCATGGGGTATTTTATACCCATTGCCCCCTGCATGGTTCAAGATTTCAATCATGCAAGCTTGTAGAGATAGGAAAACTCTATTCAACTTGTAAACCTCATAGTTTTCAAATTCATCTAGCACACCCTTGATAAGATCCTGAAGCGTTCTAGGGCTTAGACAATCTGTCAAAGATTGCAACGAGTTGAAGAACCCAAGGTCAAGGCCATTCAGATCAGGGCTATTGGCAGGTTGTTGAATTAGTCTGATGTCGAGTCTAGTTCTTTCCACAGCTGCTACAAATTTTGGGTCGTTAGGCAAGATATGGGGCTTGGCGTTGTCTTGTTGTATATAGATGGTTTGCCCAGCATCATTCTCAGGCCAAGATGCTTGTATTGCTGGCAGTATGTTCTCTATCATGAACTCTCTCATTACTTGCCTGTTGACCTTTTTGGACTTCGTCTCCATTGTTCCTCTGGGCATGTTATCACTTCTCCTCTGAGCCGGAACTTCTTTCACAAACGGCCAAATTCCAATTTTCCCAGAGAAGGTCACATTTCCTTCACTATCCCACCCCGGTCTAGCAACAGCCGTCAAGAACATAACCTTTCCAATACAACTGCCATTTTGCAGAGTTCTTGTAGGCTCTTCCTCCCCATACAACAGATAATAGTTCCTTTTTTCGTCATATAGAACCATTTCTCATCAATATGAATAATGTTGTGCATGGTCTTAAATTTTGGTCTTTCAGTTTGTGTTGTTGTCTCATCGAACATTGACAAGCAAAATTTCATTCTATCCTTCTTGTTCTTTTCATTCAGAACTGGCTTCAAACAGTTTGTATGCCCTTTATCAACTTCATCATGAACTTCTGGTGAAGTGTCGTAGGGCTGCACCCGAGTTGCCAAGCAAGTGACCTGATAGTAGACCTTTTGTTAAGTGGGATGGTAGGTATTTGATCTAGATTGATGTCCTTTGGCTTTCTTCCATAGTTCCATTTTCCCTGACTTGAAATATCCACCTCTAGACCTTGAGCAATTTGCTTCATTGCTTTCTTCCAAACTCTTTGTATATTCCATACACCCACTCCAAAGAAACTGGCAATCTTTTTCCTGACACCTCTTTCAAATTTGCCCCCTCTACTCATGCACAGTGTGTGCATTGCAACATAAGCAGCATACTTTTGCTTGTCATCGAGGCCATCCCTTTTTTTAACTGATTGCTCAACACCTGCACGAAGAAATACAACAAAGGAAAAATGGTCAAATAAACATAAGCAAATGACCAAATGATGATATCATCAGATGATAAAATGATGATTTGATCATATCATCAAACTGTATTCTGTAATTTAACTAATTTTTTCTTCCATCATTAACTGAAAATTTCTGAAATGCCATTGTAGTTGTACCTGCATGTTGTACTCCTGCGTCTTCATCCATTTGTACTCCTGCATCTTCATCCATTTGTACTCCTGCATCATCATCATCCATTTCATCTTCTGTAGGTGGAGTGCAGTTGAGGTCTGGGACAACCATCTTCTGCTGCTTTCAGGTACTACTATTGCTGCTTCTCAGTACTGCTGTTGTGTGCAAATTTGTTGGGGAACGTAGTGTTTTAAAATTTTCCTACGATCACGCAAGATCTATCTACCAGATGCATAGCAACGAGAGGGAAGAGTGTGTCTACGTACCCTCGTAGACCGGAAGCGGAAGCGTCAAGTGACGCGGTTGATGTAGTCGAACTTCTTCGCGATTTAACCGATCAAGCACCGAACGTACGGCACCTCCGCGTTCAGCACACGTTCAGCTTGATGACGTCCCACGAGCTCTTGATCCAGTTGAGCTTCACGGGAGAGTTTCGTCAGCACGACGGTGTGGTGACGGATATGATGTATTCACCGGCGCAGGGCTTTGCCTAAGCACCGCGACGGTATGACCGAGGTGTGTTTCTGTGGAGGGGGGCACCGCACACGGCTGGAACAATTCAACTTGTGTGTCTTTGGGTGCCCCCTGCCCCCGTATATAAAGGAGCAAGGGGGGAGGCCGGCCGGCCCTTGTTTGGTGCGGCTAGGGGTGCAATCCTACTAGGAATAGGATTGCAATCCTATTCCTAGTAGGAACCACCAAAGAAGGAAGAGAGGGAATAGGAAAAGAAGAAGAGGTGGCGCCCCCCAACTCCTAGTCCAACTAGGAACCCTAGGTGGGGCACCGGCCAGCCCTATGGGCTGCCTCTCTCTTTTCCATAAGGCCCACTATGGACCATCCCCCTTCGTAGGGGGTTCCGGTAACCCCCTCCGGCAATCCCGTTAAATCCGAAACTTTTCCGGTATACTTCCGGTGTCCGAATATAGTCGTCCAATATATCAATCTTTATGTCTCGGACATTCCGAGACTCCTCGTCATGTCCGTGATCTCATCCGGGACTCCGAACTACCTTCAGTACATCAATACTCATAAACTCATAATACCGATCGTCATCAAACGTTAAGCGTGCGGACCCTACGGGTTCGAGAACTATGTAGACATGACCGAGACTCATCTCCGGTCAATAACCAATAGCGGAACCTGGATGTTCATATTGGCTCCTACATATTCTACGAAGATCTTTTATCGGTCAGAACCGCATAACTACATACGTTGTTCCTTTTGTCAAACGGTATGTTACTTGCCCGAGATTCGATCGTCGGTATCTCTATACCTAGTTCAATCTCGTTACCGGCAAGTCTCTTTACTCGTTCCGTAACACATCATCTCGTGACTAACTCATTAGTCTTTTGCTTGCAAGGCTTATTGTGATGTGTGTTACCTAGAGGGCCCAGAGATACCTCTCCGACACTCGGAGTGACAAATCCTAATCTTGATCTATGCCAACACCACGAATACTTTCGGAGACACCTGTAGAGCATCTTTATGATCACCCAGTTACGTTGTGACGTTTGATAGCACACAAGGTGTTCCTACGGTATTCGGGAGTTGCATAATCTCATAGTCATAGGAACATGTATAAGTCATGAAGAAAGCAATAGCAGTTAAACTAAACGATCATAGTGCTATGCTAACGGATGGGTCTTGTCCATCACATCATTCTCCTAATGATGTGATCCCGTTGATCAAATGACAACTCATGTCTATGTCTAGGAAACATAACCATCTTTGATCAATGAGCTAGTCTAGTAGAGGCATACTAGGGACATATTGTTTTGTCTATGTATCCACACATGTACTAAGTTTCCGGTTAATACAATTCTAGCATGAATAAAAGACATTTATCATGATATAAGGAAATACAAATAACATCTTTATTATTGCCTCTAGGGCATATTTCCTTCAGTCTCCCACTTGAACTAGAGTCAATAATCTAGATTACAAAGTGATGATCCTCACACCCATGGAGTCTTGGTGCTGATCATGTTTTGCCCGTGGAAGAGGCTTAGTCAACGGGTCTGCAACATTTAGATCCGTATGTATTTTGCAAATCTCTATGTCTCCCTCCTTGACTAGATCGCGGATGGAATTGAAGCGTCTTTTGATGTGCTTTGTTCTCTTGTGAAACCTGGATTCCTTCGCCAAGGCTATGGCTCCAGTGTTGTCACAAAAGATTTTCATTGGGCCCGATGCACTAGGTACTACACCTAGATCGGATATGAACTCCTTCATCCAGACTCCTTCATTTGCTGCTTCCGAAGCAGCTATGTATTCCGCTTCACACGTAGATCCCGCCACGACGCTCTGCTTGGAACTGCACCAACTGACAGCTCCACCGTTCAATAAAAATACATATCCGGTTTGTGACTTTGAGTCATCCGGATCAGTGTCAAAGCTAGAATCGACGTAACCGTTTACGACGAGCTCTTTGTCACCTCCATATACGAGAAACATATCCTTTGTTCTTTTCAGATACTTTAGGATGTTTTTGACCGATGTCCAGTGATCCACTCCTGGATTACTTTGGTACCTCCCTGCTAGACTTATAGCAAGGCACACATCAGGTCTGGTACACAGCATTGCATACATGATAGATCCTATGGCTGAGGCATAGGGAATGACTTTCATTTTCTCTCTATCTTCTGCAGTGGTCGTGTTGGGGAACGTAGTATTTTAAAATTTTCCTACGATCACGCAAGATCTATCTACCAGATGCATAGCAACGAGAGGGGAGAGTGTGTCTACGTACCCTCGTAGACCGGGAGCGGAAGCGTCAAGTGACGCGGTTGATGTTGTCGAACTTCTTCGCGATCCAACCGATCAAGCACCGAACGTACGGCACCTCCGCGTTCAGCACACGTTCAGCTTGATGACGTCCCACGAGCTCTTGATCCAGTTGAGCTTCACGGGAGAGTTTCGTCAGCACGACGGCGTGGTGACAGATATGATGTGTTCACCGGCGCAGGGCTTCGCCTAAGCTCCGCGACGGTACGACCGAGGTGTGATTCTGTGGAGGGGGGCACCGCACACGGCTAAAACAATTCAACTTGTGTGTCTTTGGGTGCCCCCCTGCCCCCGTATATAAAGGAGCAGGGGAGGGAGGCCGGCCAACCTCTCCTGGTGCGGCTAGGGAGGGAGTCCTACTAGGAATAGGATTGCAATCCTATTCCTAGTAGGATTCACCGAAAGGAAGAAGGGGGAAAGGAATAGGAGAGGTGGCGCCCCCCCCCCCCAATCCTAGTCCAACTAGGATTCCTAGGTGGGGGCGCCGGCCAGCCCTATGGGCTGCCTCTCTCTCACCCTTTAGGCCCACTATGGACCATCCCCTCTCGTAGGGGGTTCCGGTAACCCCCTCCGGCATTCCCGATAAATCCGAAACTTTTCCGGTATACTTCCGGTGTCCGAATATAGCCGTCCAATATATCAATCTTTATGTCTCGGACATTCCGAGACTCCTCGTCATGTTCGTGATCTCATCCGGGACTCCGAACTACCTTCGGTACATCAATACTCATAAACTCATAATACCGATCGTCATCAAACGTTAAGCGTGCGGACCCTACGGGTTCGAGAACTATGTAGACATGACCGAGACTCATCTCCGGTCAATAACCAATAGCGGAACCTGGATGTTCATATTGGCTCCTACATATTCTACGAAGATCTTTTATCGGTCAGAACCGCATAACAACATACGTTGTTCCTTTTGTCATCGGTATGTTACTTGCCCGAGATTCGATCGTCGGTATCTCCATACCTAGTTCAATCTCGTTACCGGCAAGTCTCTTTACTCATTCCGTAACACATCATCTCGTGACTAACTCATTAGTCTTTTGCTTGCAAGGCTTATTGTGATGTGTGTTACCGAGAGGGCCCAGAGATACCTCTCCTACACTCGGATTGACAAATCCGAATCTTGATCTATGCCAACACCACGAATACTTTCGGAGACACCTGTAGAGCATCTTTATGATCACCCAGTTACGTTGTGACGTTTGATAGCACACAAGGTGTTCCTACGGTATTCGGGAGTTGCATAATCTCATAGTCATAGGAACATGTATAAGTCATGAAGAAAGCAATAGCAGTAAAACTAAACGATCATAGTGCTATGCTAACGGATGGGTCTTGTCCATCACATCATTCTCCTAATGATGTGATCCCGTTGATCAAATGACAACTCATGTCTATGGCTAGGAAACATAACCATCTTTGATCAATGAGCTAGTCTAGTAGAGGCATACTAGGGACATACTGTTTTGTCTATGTATCCACACATGTACTAAGTTTCCGGTTAATACAGTTCTAGCATGAATAAAAGACATTTATCATGATATAAGGAAATACAAATAACATCTTTATTATTGCCTCTAGGGCATATTTCCTTCAGTCTCCCACTTGCACTAGAGTCAATAATCTAGCTCACATCGCCATGTGATTTAATACCGATAGTTCACATCGTTATGTGAATAACACCCATAGTTCACATCGCCATGTGACCAACACCCAAAGGGTTTACTAGAGTCAATAATCTAGTTCACATCGCTATGTGATTAATACCCAAGAGTAATAAGGTGTGATCATGTTTTGCTTGTGAGAGAAGTTTAGTCAACGGGTCTGTCACATTTAGATCCGTATGTATTTCGCAAATTTCTATGTCTACAATGCTCTGCATGGAGCTACTCTAGCTAATTGCTCCCACTTTCAATACGCATCCAGATTGATACTTAGAGACATCTGGATTTAGTGTCAAAGCTTGCATCGGCGTAACCCTTTACGACGAACTCTTTATCACCTCCATAATCGAGAAACATTTCCTTAGTCATCCAGTTACTAAGGATAATTTTGACCGATGTACAGTGATCTACTTCTGGATCACTATTTGTACCTCCCTGCTAGACTTATAGCAAGGCACACATCAGGTCTGGTACACAGCATTGCATACATGATAGATCCTATGGCTGAGGCATAGGGAATGACTTTCATTTTCTCTCTATCTTCTGCAGTGGTCGGGCATTGAGTCTTACTCAACTTCATACCTTGTAATACAGGCAAGAACCCTTTCTTTGACTGATCCATTTTGAACTTCTTCAAAATCTTATCAAGGTATGTGCTTTGTGAAAGTCCAATTAAGCGTCTTGATCTATCTCTATAGATCTTGATGCCTAATATATAAGCAGCTTCACCGAGGTCTTTCATTGAAAACCTTTTATTCAAGTATCCTTTTATGCTATCCAGAAATTCTATATCATTCCCAATCAACAATATGTCATCTACATATAATATTAGAAATGCTACAGAGCTCCCACTCACTTTCTTGTAAATACAGGCTTCTCCAAAAGTCTGTATAAAACCATATGCTTTGATCACCTCATCAAAGCGTATATTCCAACTCCGAGATGCTTGCACCAGTCCATAGATGGATCGCTGGAGCTTGCATATTTTGTTAGCACCTTTAGGATTGACAAAACCTTCTGGTTGCATCATATACAATTCTTCTTTAATAAATCCATTAAAGAATGCAGTTTTGTTATCAATTTGCCAGATTTCATAAATGCGGCAATTGCTAACATGATTCGGACAGACTTAAGCATCGCTACGGGTGAGAAAGTCTCATCGTAGTCAACTCCTTGAACTTGTCGAAAACCTTTCGCAACAAGTCGAGCTTTGTAAACAGTAACATTACCGTCAGCGTCGGTCTTCCTCTTGAAGATCCATTTATTTTCGATGGCTTGCCGATCATTGGACAAGTCAACCAAAGTCCACACTTTGTTCTTATACATGGATCCATCTCAGATTTCATGGCCTCAAGCCATTTTGCGGAATCTGGGCTCATCATCGCGTCCTCATAGTTCGTAGGTTCATCATGGTCTAGTAACATGATTTCCAGAACTGGGTTGCCGTACCACTCTGGTGCGGAACGTACTCTGGTTGATCTACGACGTTCAGTAGAAACTTGATCTGAAGTTTCATGATCATCATCATTAGCTTCCTCACTAATTGGTGTAGGAATCACTAGAACTAGTTTCTGTGATGTTCCACTGTCCAATTCGGGAGAAGGTACAATTACCTCATCAAGTTCTACTTTCCTCCCACTCACTTCTTTCGAGAGAAACTCTTTCTCTAGAAAGGATCCACTCTTAGCAACAAAGATCTTGCCTTCGGATCTGTGATAGAAGGTGTACCCAACAGTTTCTTTTGGGTATCCTATGAAAATTTACTTCTCCGATTTGGGTTCGAGCTTATCATGTTGAAACTTTTTCACATAAGCATCGCAGTCCCAAACTTAAAGAAATGACAGCTTAGGCTTCTCGTCAAACCACAGTTCATACGGTGTCATCTCCACGGATTTAGATGGTGCCCTATTTAACGTGAATGTAGCTGTCTCTAATGCATAACCCCAAAAGCGATAGTGGTAGATCGGTAAGAGACATCATCGATCGCACCATATCTAATAAAGTACGGTTATGACGTTTGGACACACCATTACACTGTGGTGTTCCAGGTGGCGTGAGTAGTGAAACTATTTCACATTGTTTTTACTGAAGGCCAAACTCGCTAACTCAAATATTTTACCTCTACGATCATATCGTAGAAACTCTTATTTTCTTGTTACGATGATTCTCCACTTCACTCTGAAATTCTTTGAACTTTTCAAATGTTTCAGACTTGTGCTTCATTAAGTAGATATACCCATATCTGCTCAAATCATCAGTGAAGGTCAGAAAATAACGATACTCGCCGCGAGCTTCAACACTTATTGGTCCACATACATCTTTATGTATGATCTCCAACAAATCTGTTGCTCGCTCCACAGTTCCGGAGAACGGAGTTTTAGTCATCTTGCCCATGAGGCACGGTTCGCAAGCACCAAGTGATTCATAATCAAGTGATTCCAAAAGTCCATCACTATGGAGTTTCTTCATGCGCTTTACACCAATATGACTTAAACGGCAGTGCCACAAATAAGTTGCACTATCATTATTAACCTTGCATCTTTTGGCTTCAATATTATGAATATGTGTATCACACGATCGAGATCCAACAAACCATTTTCATTGGGTGTATGACCATAGAAGGTTTTATTCATGTAAACAGAACAACAATTATTCTCTAATTTACATGAATAACCGTATTGCAATGATCAAATCATATTCATGTTCAACACAAACACCAAATAACACTTATTTAGGTTCAACACTAATCCCGAAAGTATAGGGAGTGTACGATGATGATCATATCAATCTTGGAACTACTTCCAATACACATCGTCACTTCATCCTTTAACTAGTTTCTGTTCATTATGCAACTCCTATTTCGAGTTACTACTCTTTAGCAACTGAACCAATATCAAATACCGAGTGGTTGCTATGAACATTAGTAAAATACACATCAATAATCTGTATATCAAATATACCTTTGTTCACTTTGCCATTCTTCTTATCTGCCAAATATCTAGGGCAGTTCCACTTCTAGTGACCATTTACTTTGCAGTAGAAGCACCTGTTTCAGGCTTGAGTTTAGCTTTGGGTTTCTTCACGGGAGTGACAACTTGCTTGTCATTCTTCTTGAAGTTCCCCTTCTATCCCTTTGCCCTTTACTTTAAACAAGTGGTCTGGTTAACCATCAACACTTGATGCTCTTTCTTGATTTCTACCTTCGCCGATTTCAGCATCGTGAAGAGTTCGGGAATTACTTTCGTCATTCCTTGCATATTATAGTTCATCACGAAGTTTCTACTAACTTGGTGATAGTGGCTAGAGAACTTTGTCAATTACTATCTTATCTGGAAGATTAACTCCCACTTGATTCAAGCAATTGTACTACCCAGACAATCTGAGCGCATGCTCACTGGTTGAGCTATTCTCCTCCATCTTGTAGGCAAAGTACTGTCAGAGGTCTTATACCTCTCGACACGGGCATGAGTATGAAATACTAATTTCAACTCTTGGAACATCTCATATGCTCCGTGGCGTTTCAAAAGGTTTTTGAAGTCCCGGTTATAAGCCGTAAAGTATGGTGCACTAAACTATCAAGTAGTCATCATATCGAGCTTTTGTCAAAACGTTCATAACATCTACATCTGCTCCTGCAATAGGTCTGTCACCTAGCGGTGCATCAAGGACATAATTCTTCTGTGCAGCAATGAGGATAATCCTCAGATCACGGAACAATTCCGCATCATTGCTACTAACATCTTTCAATTTGGTTTTCTCTAGGAACATATGAAAAATAAACGTGGAGCAACATCGCGAGCTATTGATCTACAACATAGATATGCTAATACTACCAGGACTAAGTTCATGATAAATTAAGGTTCAATTAATCATATTACTTAAGAACTCCCACTTAGATAGACATCCCTCCGGTCATCTAAATGATCACGTGATCCAAATCAACTAAACCATGTCCGATCATCACGTGAGATGGAGTAGTTTCAATGGTGAACATCTTATGTTGATCATATCTACTATATGATTCACGCTCGACCTTTCGGTCTCCAGTGTTCCGAGGCCATATCTGCATATGCTAGGCTCGTCAAGTTTACCCCGAGTATTCTGCGTGTGCAAAACTGGCTTACACCCGTTGTATTTGAACGTAGAGCTTATCACACCCGATCATCACGTGGTGTCCCGGCACGACGAACTTTCGCAACGGTGCATACTCAGGGAGAACACTTATACCTTGAAATTTAGTAAGGGATCATCTTATAATGCTACCGTCGTTCTAAGCAAAATAAGAAGCATAATAAGATAAACATCACATGCAATCAAAATATGTGACATGATATGGCCATCATCATCTTGTGCTTTTGATCTCCATCTCCAAAGCACTGTCATGATCACCTTCGTCACCGGCGCGACACCTTGATCTCCATCGTAGCATCGTTGTCGTCTCGCCAACTATTGCTTCTACGACTATCGCTACCGCTTAGTGATAAAGTAAAGCAATTACATGGCGATTGCATTTCATACAATAAAGCGACAACCATATGGCTCCTGCCAGTTGCCGATAACATTACAAAACATGATCATCACATACAAAACCGTATAACTCATCATGTCTTGACCATATCACATCACAACATGCCCTGCAAAAACAAGTTAGACGTCCTCTACTTTGTTGTTGCAAGTTTTACGTGGCTGCTACGGGCTTAGCAAGAACCGTTCTTACCTACGCATACAAAACCACAACGATGTTTCGTCAAGTATGTGCTGTTTTAACCTTCACAAGGACCGGGCGTAGCCACACTTGATTCAGCTAAAGTGAGAGAGACAGACACCCGCCAGTCACCTTTAAGCAACGAGTGCTCATAACGGTGAAACCAGTCTCGCGTAAGCGTACGCGTAATGTCGGTCCGGGCCGCTTCATCTCACAATACCGCCGAAGCAAAGTATGGCATGCTGGTAAGCAGTATGACTAGTATCGCCCACAACTCATTGTGTTCTACTCGTGCATATCATCTACGCATAGACCTGGCTCATGATGCCACTGTTGGGGAACGTAGTATTTTAAAATTTTCCTACGATCACGCAAGATCTATCTACCAGATGCATAGCAACGAGAGGGAAGAGTGTGTCTACGTACCCTCGTAGACCGGAAGCGGAAGCGTCAAGTGACGCGGTTGATGTAGTCGAACTTCTTCGCGATTCAACCGATCAAGCACCGAACGTACGGCACCTCCGCGTTCAGCACACGTTCAGCTTGATGACGTCCCACGAGCTCTTGATCCAGTTGAGCTTCACGGGAGAGTTTCGTCAGCACGACGGTGTGGTGACGGATATGATGTATTCACCGGCGCAGGGCTTTGCCTAAGCACCGCGACGGTATGACCGAGGTGTGTTTCTGTGGAGGGGGGCACCGCACACGGCTGGAACAATTCAACTTGTGTGTCTTTGGGTGCCCCCCTGCCCCCGTATATAAAGGAGCAAGGGGGGAGGCCGGCCGGCCCTTGTTTGGTGCGGCTAGGGGTGCAATCCTACTAGGAATAGGATTGCAATCCTATTCCTAGTAGGAACCACCAAAGAAGGAAGAGAGGGAATAGGAAAAGAAGAAGAGGTGGCGCCCCCCAACTCCTAGTCCAACTAGGAACCCTAGGTGGGGCGCCGGCCAGCCCTATGGGCTGCCTCTCTCTTTTCCATAAGGCACACTATGGACCATCCCCCTTCGTAGGGGGTTCCGGTAAACCCCTCCAGCAATCCCGTTAAATCCGAAACTTTTCCGGTATACTTCCGGTGTCCGAATATAGTCGTCCAATATATCAATCTTTATGTCTCGGACATTCCGAGACTCCTCATCATGTCGGTGATCTCATCCGGGACTCCGAACTACCTTCGGTACATCAATACTCATAAACTCATAATACCGATCGTCATCAAACGTTAAGCGTGCGGACCCTACGGGTTCGAGAACTATGTAGACATGACCGAGACTCATCTCCGGTCAATAACCAATAGCGGAACTTGGATGTTCATATTGGCTCCTACATATTCTACGAAGATCTTTTATCGGTCAGAACCGCATAACAACATACGTTGTTCCTTTTGTCATCGGTATGTTACTTGTCCGAGATTCGATCGTCGGTATCTCCATACCTAGTTCAATCTCGTTACCGGCAAGTCTCTTTACTCGTTCCGTAACACATCATCTCGTGACTAACTCATTAGTCTTTTGCTTGCAAGGCTTATTGTGATGTGTGTTACCGAGAGGGCCCAGAGATACCTCTCCTACACTCGGAGTGACAAATCCTAATCTTGATCTATGCCAACACCACGAATACTTTCGGAGACACCTGTAGAGCATCTTTATGATCACCCAGTTACGTTGTGACGTTTGATAGCACACAAGGTGTTCCTACGGTATTCGGGAGTTGCATAATCTCATAGTCATAGGAACATGTATAAGTCATGAAGAAAGCAATAGCAGTAAAACTAAACGATCATAGTGCTATGCTAACGGATGGGTCTTGTCCATCACATCATTCTCCTAATGATGTGATCCCGTTGATCAAATGACAACTCATGTCTATGGCTAGGAAACATAACCATCTTTGATCAATGAGCTAGTCTAGTAGAGGCATACTAGGGACATACTGTTTTGTCTATGTATCCACACATGTACTAAGTTTCCGGTTAATACAATTCTAGCATGAATAAAAGACATTTATCATGATATAAGGAAATACAAATAACATCTTTATTATTGCCTCTAGGGCATATTTCCTTCAAAATTTGCTGCTGTCGTTGCTTCTCAGTACTGCTGCTGCTGCTGATGTGGCAAATCAAAATTGACGTTGCCCCCTTGCTGATGCTACTGTTGCAAATCAAATGTACTCTATGTCAGTTAACTGTAGCATGGAGTATAAACCGTAGGAGTATATAGTGAAACCTTTTACTCTTGTGCTTGGAGTATAAACTGTAATATAATGCTTAGAGTAATTTTAACTGTAATAAAGTGTAGGCCATCTCTTCTTTTACTCTTGTAATAAAGTGTACATGTACTTGTGCTTGGAGTAATGCAAGAGTAGCACTTATTGTTTGTTTCCAAATTAATACTCCTAAATTTAATTCTGGAGTACTCCTATTAACTGTAAAGTGTAGGAGTATAATTTTAACTGTAACATTTTTCTGTTAATTAAGATAAACTGAAATCTTTTCAATCAATTAAACCTTTTCAGTCAATTAAACCTTTTCAGTATTAAAAGAAAGTTTCCGTTAAACCTCTTGTGTTAATTAAGAAAAATGAAAATGAAAACCTTTTTTTAATTAAACCTTTTCATTTAAGTAAGACTAAACTAACTTTTCTGTTAATTTTGGAGCAGTGTAGTGCAGTGCATGCATTTGTTGGAGCAATTTTGTCGTTTCCTGATTTTTTTCTGAATTTTGCTTGCTTGCTTGTTCACATGGGGTATAGTTTCAGTATAGTTCCAAGCACGGTAAAGTATCAGCAATGTTATGGAGTATTGAATTTTGCAATTTTGGTTCTCTGTAATTTCAGTAATGTTATTGCTTGCTCTCTTACTGCTCTCTTCTTCTTGATAGGTCCACGTACAAGAGTTGCGACTCCGGCCTCCGTTCCGAAAGATTGCCACCGAGAGATGTTTGGTACCACTGTTAACAACAAGTCGCAACTGTTAACAGCAAGTGCTGATCATAGTAAAAGATGAATGAAACATAAGCAGAGTAAGTACTCCATTATGATGCAAATTGTTGCTTGATGCTTGGTGCTTGGTGCCAGAAAAATATTCATGGGCTGTGAATATTAAGCAGGTTACATGGGTCTCCTTTCCTCTTAAGCAGAGTAAGTACTCCATTATGATGCAAATTGTTGGAGTACTCCATTTGACATTATTTCTGTACAGCATACAGTATCTTTCTAAAATTTTGTAAAGGAATCAAGACCTACAGTTTTACTCCATTTGGCATTCTTTCGGTATATACACATTTGGCATTCTTCTAATCTTGTCATATTGGCATATTTATATACTCCATTTTGGCATTTTGGCATTCTTCTGTATACACACATTCAGTAGCAAGTCTGTACACTGTACAATAATTTGAACAAATACTGATGAAGTATCACATGAATCATTGGCGGCAAATATATTGAATTCTCTTGTCTTGAATTATTGACAGCAAATACCCCATCAGTACATCTATTGAATCAATGGAGTACCTCTGAATTGTGATACTGATGGAGTACTCTTGTCTTCATATTATCAGTTCAAATTTAGTGATATATCTGAATTATACTCCATCAGTACTGCCAAATTCAGTTAACTTGTTCACATTATTTGTTGAATTATCGGTAGCAAACATCTCTTGAATCATATCCAGGTAGTAGCTCAGGTTGAGGAGATGAACCTGGGCATCAGCCGATCCCAGCAGCAGCTCAGGTTGAGGAGATGAACCTGCGCATCAGCCTAGCCCAGCAGCAGCTCGAGGAAGAGCCTCCACCTGGGCGTGCACGGTCCAGGAGGAGCTCCTGGACGTGGGAGAGGAGGAGCGACCTGGACCTGGGCGCGGTTGCCGGAGGTGGGGGCGCCTGGACCCTGGGCGCAGTCGCCGGAGGTGGGGGCGCCCGGACCTTGGCGCAGTCGCTGGAGGTGGGGCGCCTAGACCTTGGCGCAATTGCCGGAGGTGGGGTCGCCTGAACCTTGGCGCAATTGTCGGAGGTGGGGGCGCCTGGACCTTGGCGCAGTTGTCGGATGTGGGGGCGAAGGTGGGGGCTGGGGCGGGGGCGGAGGGCGAGGGCGAGGGCGGAGGTAGAAGACGACGCAGGATTCCAATTCAAATTGAGGGTATTACTGTACTTTTGCACAATTTCACCTGGTCGGAACAATATCACCAACGACCTATATTTCGGAACGGAGGGAGTAGATGATTGATGTACCAGGTGTAATCTGTTGGAAATCATTTTTTTATGTTATGATTTGTGGAAGATTGAAAACATGAAAATCGAGCTCAGCGATCAACCCCAATTTATGCAGGTAACTCTTGATTCAGTCAATATATTCAGTGGATACAGAGTAAACGAATTAACAGTGTGGTCAAATGTAGAGTATAGCGCAAAGAAAGAAGAAAGTAGTGTGCAAAGATATATCTCGGAGGCAGTGGCGTAGCCAGCCCAATAAGCCAGGATGATCCATTAATAGAAATATTTACATAAGTTCATTATTTTTCAAAGAAATATTTTTTTAACTACATTATATACAAGCTATGGTGAAATTTCAGGGTGGTCCATGGACCACCCTGGCCTCCCATAGCTACGCCACTGCTCGTAGGGTGCAGCGGTTGCGGGTCATCATCATTTTTGTCGATCCGACGTTGTCAACATTAGTTTCTCTGTTGCTTCTCTTCTATTTTAGTTGGGCGTGCTTGTGCTATGGCCCCAGTTGTTGTTCGCGTGGTTGCTATATTAATATAGTGGGCGAAAGCTTGTTTCGGATAGTGCACTATTCACATACTGTTTCCTCAATAGTGAAGCACTAGACCCTTCTTGTTCTCCACAGTGAGCAAGACTTTCTCGCTACTATGGTTATGAAAATTAAACCAATACATGTGTGTACTCGATTTGCTTTGCATCACATAATGACCATTCTTCTGTTTGCAACAGGTAATCACTTCCGTGGTAGGATTGCAGAGCAGCAATAGTCCCACGGAATCTGTCATTGCCTTCTCTCACTGCAAGTATCTCATGAAAAATACACATATATGCGATATTTACTTTGAATAACATACCTAATATATATGAAAGTCTCTATCTTTTGGCATAGGAAAAATCTCTTCTTGAAAAGAGAAATCACTAAATGTATTAAGAACATTTCTACTTGTTTCAGGATTTCACTACCAATCGGACATCAGAATTTTTCAGCATGCAAATCAAACGTTTTATAAGGCAAATTTAGTTATCGCAAGGATGGCAATTTCTTTTAGCAAGCACGGCAAGTCCTTGTCATGTTCAGTTTTTTACCAGGATTTGCCATGCTTGCTACAAGAAATTATCATCCCCGCGACATCTAAATTTACAATTAAAACATTTGATTTGTGAAGGTAAAAATCTGACGTCGAATTTTTAACATTATTGTCATTTTATTGTACTTACCCTGTTTGTATAGACAAATTGGCTCAATCAATCAACGCCTGGGATTAAATTGTCCTGTTACCACTTGGGAAGAGGGGCCACCTTTAAAATGTTTGTATCTCTGAGGTTCAGATGGCATAGCGTCGTGTAGGGGTGGGCACTTTCAAACCGAAAACCGAATTTCGAAACCGAACCGAACCATGTAAACCGAAATATAGGCTAAATCGGTTTTTGGTTATTCGGTTTGGTTTGAAAAATAATAATTATTTGGTGTTTAATTTTAAATCGGTTTTCGATTGAGAAAAACCATATAGACCGAACTAACCGAATTATGAGTCCACTACCCTTGTTTCTCTCCGGCGCAAGCACAATAAGATAGCCAATTAGTATAAGTCGCTAGCTAGTTGTGTATCGCTTTGGAAATTATACGCAGATTCATGCAATCACAAGAGCATGGGTGTAGTGCATAGATTATAGGATCTCATGCATGCAAATACTAATTGGTAGCTATTTTTTAAGATAATTGACGGCTATGTCTGTACAAAGTATAACAAATTGTTACATGATATACGCTGCTTCAACTGATGGTGGTGCACATGTATTTTGGTTTTTCGGTTAACCGAACAAACCGAACCGATATATTTTAATTAATAAGGTTCGGTGGCAATTTTTATTGTGATTATTTCGGTTCTCATTTTTCAGAAATCGAAATTCTATAAAACCGGTGTTAACACTTGATTCAATGCAATATTTGACAACATATATGCAGTCAATATATTCAGTGGATATAGAGTACACGAATTAATGGTGTGGTCAAATGTAGAGTATAGCGCAAAGAAAGAAGAAAGTGGAGTGCAAAGATATCTCTCAGAGGGTGCAGCGGTTGCGGGTCATCATCGTTTTTGTTGATCCCGTTGTCAACATTAGTTTCTCTGTTGTTTCTCTTCTGTTTCAGTTGGGCGTGCTTGTGCTATGGCCCCAGCTGTTGTTCGCGTGATTGCTATATTAATATAGCGGGCGAAAGCTTGTTTCGGATAGTGCACTATTCACATAATGTTTCCTCAATAGTGAAGCACTAGACCCTTCTTGTTCTCCACGATGAGCAAGACTTTATCGCCACTATGGCTATGAAAATTAAACCAATACATGTGTGTACTCGATTTGCTTTGCATCACATAATGACCATTCTTCTATTTGCAACAGGTAATCACTTCCGTGGTAGGATTGCAGAGCAGTAATAGTCCCACGGAATCTGTCATTGCCTTCTCTCACTGCAAGTATCTCACGAAAAATACACATGTATGCGATATTTATTTTGAATAAACATACCTAATATATATGAAAGCCTCAATTTTTTGGCATAGGAAAAATCTCTTCTTGAAAAGAGAAATCGCTAAATGTATTAAGAACATTTCTACTTGTTTCAGGATTTCACTACCAATCAGACGTCGGAATTTTTCAGCATGCAAGTCGAACTTTTTATAAGGCAAATTTAGTTATCGCAAGGATGGAAATTTCTTTTAGCAAGCATGGCAAGTCCTTGTCATGTTAATTTTTTTTACTAGGATTTGTCATGCTTGCTAAAAGAAATAATCATTCTCGCGACATCTAAATTTTCAATTAAAACATTGGATTTTCCATGGTTAAAAATCGGACGTCGGATTTTTAATATTATTGTTATTTTTATTCTATTTACCTATTTGTATAGACAAATTGGCTCAATCAATCAACAGCTGGGATTAAATTGTCCTGCTTCTTACCCCTTGGGAAGAGGTGTCATCTATAAAATACTCCTATTTGTATCTCTGAGCTTGAGATGTCATGGCGTCGTGGCAAGGGTTCAGAGGTATATACGAATTGATTCATGAAATCATGGCAGGGTTCAGATGTCAATCATGACATGTTCAAAGCATTCCAGAGATTCTGTTCAAGACATGCATGTTGCATGCATCAGTTTATTATCCCAAATACACGAACAATCCTTAGGCGGAACCGAACAAAAACAAAAGAAACAACGACAATGTTTGCAAAACGCGTGAAAGAATCGCCATGCTTGCACGTCCTAGACGCACATGCATGAACTTAGTAGTAGTTGATTGAGCGGCAGTTCTTCCTGATCTGTCCCTGGTCTCCGGTCTTGACCTCGACGCCGGCCATCTTCACCATGGCCTTCTCGAACCTGTCCTCCCACCATCCGGGGATGTTAGCATTGTCCACCACCATCCTGGCCGTCTGCTCTGACGTCAAGAGCGCCGCGTCGGAGGTGAAGAGCACCGTGTGCGACAGCACGTTCTTGTAGTACTGCATGTCCAGGTCGTTCGGGGTCACCACGTCTTGCATCACCGTGGGGTCGTTTCCGCCCGGGGCCGCGTCGGCGGGGCACTCGTCACGGAGGAATGCGGCGAGGCCGCCGTTTATGTCGGAGGGGACGTTGAGGCGGTCAGGCACGAAGGCGGAGCAGTGGGAGCGCCCGATGGTGTGTGCGCCGGAGAGGATGACCAGGTCCTCGGCGTCGAGGCCCTTGACGACGAAGCTGTCCACGAGGTCGCTGAGGTTGGACGTGGGCGGGGCGAGGAACTTGAGCGGCTCGGAGGCGTTGGAGAAGGTGCCGTCACGGCGGCCGGACGGCACCTCGAAGTCCACTTTGCCGGCGCTGAGGATGCAGGACGCGTCGCGGGCTGCGAAGGCGATGATGTCAGAGCATGAGACGGTGCCCGGACAGGCCGCCTCAAGGGCGTCCTTGATGGCGTCGATTAGCTCGAAGCCGCGTAGGGACGGGTTGTTTGGCGGGCTGAGCTTCTCTGGCGTCGGGCTGAACGGGGTCGGGTCGAGGAGGACCGAAGCGTCACAACCCTAGGTGACCACCAACGATTCGAGAAAATCAATCAACTATAAAAAGTATACATGCATGTTTGCATTGCAATTGTTAAGGAAATCTTTAACTGGTAGATGTTCGGTTGGCTGGTGAGCAGGGAATCAGTGGGCTAATCAGCAAGTTAATTGGCTATTTAATCAATTGATCGACTGATTTATCAGTTTATCGGCTACTCGACAACCCTACGAGTAGGGATTGATCGACAAATTAACTAGTTAATCGGACGAATTATTGAACAGGTCAATTTATTTCTTGCATTGAGTAGTAGGTACCTCGACGAAGCAGTCGTGGAAGAGCATGCGGATCATGGCGGCGCCATTGCCGGGGTTCTGGGAGATGGCGTCCATCATGACGCCCTTGACGACGGCCTCCGCCTGGGGGCACCTGTCGTGGTAGAACCCAATCTGCAGAGGGCTGGCCTGGCACCCCACGGCGAGCAGCAGCAAAGCAGACGCCACCAGAAGGTACAGCTTCTCATCACCAGTAGCCGCCATTGTTTCAAGCTAGCTAGCTAGCTCGAGTTCTTGAGTCGTGACTAAGATAATAGAGAGAGAAGAGGGAGGTGAGTGATCAGTTCCACCAGGAAGCTGCTTTTATAGGTGAGCAATCGAAGACCTAGCTAGCCTTATTTGCAATGATTTTTTTTTCTCGGATCTTTTTGCTTCGTTGGAACGTTACTACCACCGGCCGGTAGTTGCTGCCACCCCCCGTCCTTCAATTGGCTCACTCAGCTCCTCACAGGACGTCGGTGATGATACCATGGTACACAAATACTATAGTAAGTAGTAACATACTCCATAATTTCATGAGTGAATCTACATTCTAGAAAGCATCTATATACATCCATATGTGATTCATAGTGGAATCTCTGCAAAGACTTATACTCCCTCCGTTCCTAAATGTAAGACTTTGGAGATAATTCACTATGGACTACATACGAAGCAAAATAAGTGAATCTACACTCTAAAATGCATCTATATACATCCGTATGTGGTCTATTGTGGAATCTCTACAAAGACTTATACTCCCTCCGTTCCAAAATACTTGTCATCAAAATGAACAAAAGGGGATGTATCTAAAACTAAAATACATCTAGATACATCCCCTTTTATGCATTTTGATGACAAGTATTTCCGGACGGAGGGAGTATTTAAGAACGGAGGGAGTATTTAAGAACGGAGGGAGTATTTAGGAATGGAGGGAGTAATACACAGTAGCTCACTGACCCTGATTTCAATAGAAAATGATCTCACTAACCCTGATGGCTACATGCGGGCCGGTTGACTTGGCTCATGTACATATGCATGAACCTGTCATGTGTAAGCTGGACTGGAGCTAGCTATTTTGTAGTAATAGTGGCTAGATCAAGCAGCGGATTGACGGGGACGCATGTTTGTCCGGCCGTTGAGAAGTCAATCAAGTTAATTGAGAACGTTTCGTTTCTGTCGGTGTGTGTGCTTGGTGTTTTAAATCCGTAGTGACAGAAATTTTCCTGCGAACATTAACTAATAATTCCTTGGTAGCAACAGCCTAACAGGTAGATGATCGATGTAACGGGTGTGGTCTGTTGGAAATCATTTTCTGTCATGACTTGTGGACGATTGAAAACATGAAAATCAAGCTCAGCGATCAACGCCAATTTATGCAGTTAACTGCTGATCCAGTTCAATATTGGACAGCATATATGCAGTCAATGTATTCAGTGCATGCAGAGTACTCGAACTAACAGTGTGGTCAAATGTAGAGCATAGCGCAAAGAAAAGAAAGTAGAGTGCAAACATATGTCTCAGATTCATATGCATAACACATACGCAAATAGCTTGCCCAGACTTATTTGAAGAGTAAACACTTGCGAACGTACCGAAATGCTAATAGTCGTTCACCAGCAAAGAAGGTTTCCTTATGTGTTGTTGGCCGAAACTGCTGAATCCAAAACCTGAGTGATGGGCTCTGCATCATATTATCTTTTTCAAAGGATTTCTGAGCAAGTCATGATATGATTCCTCATAGTATCTTGTGTCCATCCAAAGGCGTGCGATTTTGTTCTTCCATCTACAACACTCTTCTTCAACAACCTTTTCAAGAGGAAACTGTCCAGTTACTACGGCGCTTCTTTGTGAGATTGCCCAGTACTCCATAATTCCTTGAACCACAACATGTCTAGGGCAGCCGTGCCGTTTGAAAACCAGACCTTTAAATCTATCTATAAGTGATACAAAGCATGGCTTGTCCCAGACTATAGAATCGTTATGGACGTCGAAAAAGCCTTCCTCCTCTAGCTTGTTCATCAGTTTTTGGAGGCTGACATTGAGCTCCTTGTTGGCGAGGATGTCTCTCAAGTTCTCAGAATAAGTATCTATTTGACGCTGTGTATCCACAATCTGAGCTCGGTCCTTCAAAGATAATTTCATGAGCTTACGGTCGAGCTTCCCAAACCGACTTTTCACATCGTGTTTCTCAGCAAATTGCAGAACAGACTTATCCTGTGAAGAATTGAACTTATAGACATCATCGTCGAGTTCCCCTGAGGCCAAATATTGGTCAAACTCCTGATACAAACGGACATGTTCTCTTGCCTCAAAATACTTGCAATATATCTTCATTCTATAGATGTATGAACATGCGTAATGCTGCAAATGGTGAGGAAAATCTTTGAATTCCGGCTCGAGGGGCTTGCATGAATTGGCCTCTTGTGCAAAATAGAACTGATGAGCTATCTTTATGAGGAAGTCCTTTTGACCCTCCCGTATTAGAGGATGAAACTTAGGTTCCAAGTAGTACAATATGACATTGTAAAAAGTAGCAATCACATCTTCCATGTCAAATGGAGAAAGCTTCGAATCAATCGGCAAGTCTTCCATAAGCCGAGCCATGGCACTATGGCGTTCATTAGAGTGTGTAAGGTAAGGTTTCGAGGAAATGAGTTTACAAAGCCATTCGTCCATTTGACGGGCATGCCTCTCGGAACATGCTGCGGGTAATTTTCGATACACCATATAACGTATGATCCTAACATGGTCATCCACACTGTTGCTAACGCCATGTTTTAATCTAAATTCAGGCCTCAGTTTCTCAAAAAGCGTAGACTGGCATGGATAATCATACTCTGGACAATCCATTGCATCAGCTTCATACAGCATGTCGGCATAGGTAGGTAGGTATCTTTGAAATTCGTCTTCAAGCTCCCAATTCCACAAATCGAGAGGAAAGTCCTCTGGAATAGGACAAGCTGCTTTCACAAGAAGTTCTTGCTTTTGCCTTGAAAACCAATCTTTAAACCGGTCTCCTGTGTTCTCACGGTCTGGGACTGGGCCTTCAGCGGTGAAATCCTGATTTCGTATAAAAACTTTATAAATCTCTTCACATAGGACCCAAAGATCTTCGGTAGCCTTTTTGCTCTTGCTTGGGTTCAGATGGCAGCTTAACTTTCTGATTGTCCGCTGAACCGCACATGGAAGATCGTCACAGAGGCGCTTAATTGTCGCTGGAAGCATAGCATCTACGATAAACCGTCTGAGTTTCACATGTTTTGTAGCGACCGCAACTTGGACCAGAGCATGACAGAACGGAAGAGCGTCCATCGTTGCTTCACCGTCAACCCATGACCCAAAAAGGTTCATGTTTAACATTCTGATAAACCAATCATCAAGTATAGTATATCCAACAACAGAGTTAGTTGCTACGCACTTCGAGTCACACGATGAAGCGGTGTTCGCCGTACTGCCAGGTTGCAGGTCCTCACGCATAAGAGCATCATTTGGTTCCAGAGATGCTAGAACCCCAAGCAACTTGGAGACTTTGCGAGTCAATTCAAGCAGTAGGCAACCTTCTAACTTCTTCACTCTTTCCTCCGACCCACCAAGATAGCCGAAGAGGTGAACTAAATAAAGGCGGTCATGACCCTGGCCTTCATTCATAACATTCATCCACGCGTCACAAAGTGCCTCTCCACATTCAGTGAGCAAGGGTAGTAAGAGCTTCGAAACCCATTCTCCCAACAGCTCACGAGGGCAGCACTTGACCAACGGAATAATGAAGAGGTCGATGAGCTTGCTAACATGCCGGAATTCCATACAATACAATTTCTCCTCGATAGCGTCGGCAACTGATGAAATGTCCAACAGCTTACAGGATGGTCCCTCGATGGCCGCACATAGACCTAAGAAGCTGTATCCGCTCTCGCGGATTCGCTGCAACCATTGCCCTATGCCATTCTCTTCAAACTCCGCCACGTCGGTGTCCTGGAGTTCCCCGATTTCTTCGAGGAGACGCGAGATCTGCGCAGGGTTCCGCATGATTCTGGCAGCTTCTACGAGTTCTTCCGGCAAATTGTCCATTGCATCCTCCGCGTACGTTATCCATAGGGCATGCACAGCTCGGAGCAGCTTCAGGACCAAAGGAAGGATCAGTGGCACGAGGTTATTAGTTAAGGCTGAATAGCTTATTGCTTGACCTGTTTGGAGCTCATCCCTGCACTTTCCGAGCTGCTCCTCGAAGAACTCAACAATTTCCAGCACATCCTTCCTGAACTTGTCGTAGGAGAAGAAACACTGGAAACCTTGCACGCGAGCTGCCCACACCGGATGGGACCAGATCGAATCGAGCTTGCGTAGGAGGTGTTCGGACTGCTCATGATGCCTTGCAGTTGCAGTTGCAGTTGCAGAGGATGATGCTTCGTGGAGAAATGCTCGACAGAGGGCGCCGTGTTCTTGGACAAGCTGGTGTAGCTTCCGCTTCGGGTCGCCATGTGATTCTCCCGAACAATCGGTGCCATTGTTGTCATTCTGACGGCCCCGGTGACCACTGCCGTCAAGAAGATGGTCAGATGTACTGTTTTCCATCAGATTCCTGTGAGGAAATACCCAACTTCAGGAGGGGAACAGGGCCGCTTCAGGAACTTCAGGTGGGGAACAGAGGCGCTTCAGGAGGAAAAGGACGATGACCCGTGATGGCTGGTGGACGGCGGGCGGCGCAACCGGGGAAGGTGGCGGCGGACCGCTGGTGGGAACGACAGCCGGGATCGGCGAGTTCGGGCGCGGAGCCGCAGGTCCGGGTCGAATCCCGGCGGGCAACGCGGGGGTGGATCTCAGGGGAGGACGACGGGCGGCAGGCGCTCGTCGGAGATGACGGCCTGGATGCGGGCGCCGCGACCGGGGGAGGGAGAGGCGATGCGAGCAGGGTGACGGCGCGATCCAATCGTGGGAAGTCACGACGGCGCGATGTAGTGATCTGAGGGCGCCAACAGGATTAGAAGACGTAAACTGCTGGCGCACTGGCCTGTGTTAGTTATCCTGTGCAGTTTCTGAGAAAGTCATCCTGTGAAAGGTTTTTCTTTCTAGAAAAGTATCGGCATCGATTATAAAGGTCATTGTAAGCACGTAGCATCTCAAATATAATAAAAATTATATCAAGATCCTAGACCATTGAAAAACCACTACCGCCGTCCGAACGAGCTGATGATGCGTTGATGTCATCGCTCTCCTACCGTAATTTGACCTTGTCGATGACGGCCGCGAGTCTTCTTGCACACGCCCCTAAGAACCAGCGCCCACTGACACAAAAGCTCGCCATCACAAACGCACGATGAGAAAAACCATAAGCCGAGTGCCAGGAGATGGCATGAATCTATGTTGGTGCTCCGTTAAGGGCATCTACAATGTGGGCGCTTAGCCCAGGCGCCAGGGTCTCTTTCCGGGCCGTTTCGCTCGATTCCTGGTCGATCACATGATTTCCTTTGCCATCGATGCCTCTCCTGTCGCGGGCGTTTGCACCTTTTTTTTCCCGCATGCATCTATTTTGACGAGGGTCGGGGGCTAGATCGACACTAAAAAAAAACAGCTAAGCGCTCAACCTGGCGGTCCTGCGTTGGAAAGGCAGACTCCTCCATCGGCCGTAATTAATCCTTTCTTTAATGGTGCAAGCACCTAAGCAAGCTCCTCTCCATTGAAAATGCCCTAACGAGTCCAGACAGACAAATTTAAATAGAATCAGAATCGAGAAGAAAACTCAAAAAATAAGCACCGTTTGCCCGAGCACATCATATGCAAAGGCTAAAAAACAAATACTAACATAAACTATTACTTGAAGTGAAGGCACCGGGACTCCTCTCCCCACCACCTGCCATCGGAGCGGGAGGCGAAGGAGAGGCGAATCCAAAGATCGCTGATAAAGCCTGAAAGAGTTTCAGGAAGGAGAGGAAATGCTTCGCAGAATCTGCAGTATGACTTTTCATACAGACCGCTTCCATGAATTAATGATATCATGTGAAGAGTTGATTATGCTGTTTCTTTCTATTCATTTTCATGTTTGTGTTTGTGTATGAGTAGTTAATCCATCAGTTATATGGCAGACTAATATTTATATCAAACATGCTAGATCCACGAGGACTTACAGCATTTCCAACACATGGTGTAAAATAGATCACTCTAAGGCGAAAGTGTTCTTTTGATCCCGAGCTCATATGATCACGTATGAACAGTAAAATTCAAAATTATAGTAAAAAAATCTGTTTTCTTTTGTGATGAACATTGATGAATGTTCTAACTCCGTACAAAATTTCAGGTCGAAATAACATTCGTGGAGGTCTAGGCAAAAATAACAAGGAGTTCTGCAACTTCAGGCTGAGGGCGGACAGGAACGCATGGCGACTTCAGGGGCGACGCCGGCTAGCTCATGGCCAGGACAGACGGCAGATCGGCGGCCGGTTCTGGGCGCTAGTTGATGAGGACGAAGACGAAGAGGATGGGGAGGCGGGCGGCGGCTCGCCGGAGATGTACTCGCCGACGCCATCCGACATGGTATGCGAGCTTTTCAACGACGGCTACGACGAGGAGGAGGTGGCTACGGTCGTGGAGGAGATCCTTCCTCTGGACGATCCGGCCAGAGCTGGGCTTTGTTCCCGGGAGAAGACGGAGATCGTGCGTGAAAGATCGTGGATGTCGCCTAGAGGGGGGGGTGAATAGGCGCTTTAAAATAATTACGGTTTAGGCTTGAACAAATGCGGAATAAACCTAGCGGTTAATTTGTCAAGCACAAAACCTACAACAACTAGGCTCACCTATGTGCACCAACAACTTATGCTAAGCAAGATAAACAACTAGGAGATAGCAAGATATATGACAAGAAACAATATGGCTATCACAAAGTATAGTGCATAAGTAAAGGGATCGGGTAAGAGATAACCGAGGCACGCGGAGACGACGATGTATCCCGAAGTTCACACCCTTGCGGATGCTAATCTCCGTTTGGAGCGGTGTGGAGGCACAATGCTCCCCAAGAAGCCACTAGGGCCACCGTAATCTCCTCACGCCCTCGCACAATGCAAGATGCCGTGATTCCACTAAGGGACCCTTGAGGGCGGTCACCGAACCCGTACAAATGGCAACCCTTGGGGGCGGTCACCGAACCCGTACACTTTGGCAACCCTTGGGGGCGGTCACCGGAACCCGTCAAATTGCTCGAGGCGATCTCCACAACCTAATTGGAGACCCCGACGCTTGCCCGGAGCTTTACACCACAATGATTGAGCTCCGAACACCAAGGTTGGGGCTATCTCCCCAACGACACCACGAAGCTTCACCACAATGGAATATGGCTTCGAGGTGACCACAACCGTCTAGGGCGCCCAAGCACCCAAGAGGAACAAGCTCAAGGGTACCAAGCACCCAAGAGTAATAAGCTTCTCAACTTCACTTCCACGTATCACCGTGGAGAACTCAAACCGATGCACCAAATGCAATGGCAAGGGCACACGGAGTGCCCAAGTCCTTCTCTCCCAAATCCCACCAAAGCAACTAATGCTAGGGAGGGAAATGAGAGGAAGAACAACAAGGAGAACACCAAGAACTCCAAGATCAAGATCCAAGGGGTTCCCCTCACCTAGAGGAGAAAGTGATTGGTGGAAATGTGGATCTAGATCTCCTCTCTCTTTTCCCCCAAAAACTAGCAAGAATCCATGGAGGGATTGAGAGATAGCAAGCTCGAAGAAGGTCAACAATGGGGAAAGAACACGAGCTCAAAGGATAAGGTTCATTGGGGAAGAAGAGCCCCTTTTATAGGTGGGGAAAAATCCAACCGTTATGCTCACAGCCCGCACAGAGCGGTACTACCGCTCCAGGAGCGGTACTACCGCTAGGGCATTAGTACCCCTTAGAAAAACAATAGGGAGGAGGCAAAAAGGCCAGAAAAACCGTCGGAGCGGTAATACCGCTTGACCTCACGGTACTACCGCTAGGGGTAGCGGTAGTACTGCTAAGGGTAGCGGTACTACTGCTTGCGAGCGGTACTAAAAAATTACATCCGTGCCTACCACCGCTGGACTTGTGACGAGTTTTTGGTCCCGAGCGGAAGTAGCTACGGAAGTAGCCGCGGTAGTACTGCTCCAAGCGGTAGTACCGCTCCTGAAAGCGGTAGTACCGCTCCTGAAAGCGGTAGTAAAATATTACTTCCGCTCCTACCCGCGGTAGTACCGCTGCAGCCTTTTCACTACACCAAAACGACAATAACTTTTGCATACGGACTCCGAATTCGATGAAACCAAGTTTGTTGGAAAGCTAGCGACAAGGGCTAACACAATCTTGATAGAAAAACCAATAATAAGCAAATTAGAAAAGGCCCATAAGAAAATGGTGAGAACCCTTCCTCGGATAAGACCGGTAAAACACCCAACACCGAAAACATCATAGAAGACACATGTGAACTCCGTTTTCGATGAACTCAAGCTTGTCATCAAGATGACCATAAGCTCTAAGACTCACAAAGAGAACCAAACAAGAACCAAGAAACATGATGCAAGGATGCAATGGTTTGAGCTCTCTACTAACGATACGATCAAGCTACCAACTTGAGAGCCCCCCTTGATAGTACGGCAAACGATTCTATAACCCGGTCTCCCAACTACCACCACGAGACCGGTAAAATAGAAAACCTATCAAGGGCAAACCTTTGCTTTGCACAAAGTCCACTTGAGCTAGATGTAGATGATCCTGACTTCCTCAAGTTGGACCACCTTTCTTGATTGCATTGTCTCGGTGAAGACTAGTAGATTGCTCCCTCATACTCCGCTATGGGTGAGCCACTCTTAGGCATATCTTCACAAGTCCATTGTCACCACAATGGACGGCAAGCTTCAAGCACTTGATCTCTTCGTGATGCTCCACTTGAACTTGCACACCACACCCTAACCCCACAAAGAACTCTCACGAAGACCATGGGTTAGTACACAAAGCGTGATTGAAATGCTTACCATACCATGGGATTGCTTGATCCCTCTCGGTACATCTTCTACGCTTTGTGTGTTGATCAACTTGATTCACTCCTTCACTTAGTCTTGATCAACCTTGAATCTTTCCAACTCTCTTCATTTGGATGATGTCTTGAAGGTAAACATGAATGATAACACACTCTTCTTCTTCAAGACATGCTTGCAATAAGCTCAACACTCACAAGACCAATCTTTGGATAATTCCTTAATAGCACCTTGGTCATCACAAACTCTCCTTGAAACCAACAAATGAACTCCAAGAAAAGCCTATGGACAAACCCTTCAAATATAACTCAAGGAAACCATTAGTCCATAGAGATTGTCATCAATTACCAAAACCAAACATGGGGGCACCGCATGTTCTTTCAATCTCCCCCATTTTGGCAATTGATGACAATCACTTTCAAGAGAGTTTATATAAGGAATTATGCATCACCATACCATGCAACAATAATGTATGCGCATGAGATGCAAAAGCTTAGGAACAAAACCAAAGCAAGAAGAGCGAAGAGACAACTCTCTAAACTTCCTCACAAAACTAAACTCTCTGAAACTTCTCCCCCATTGGCGTCGATTGGCAAAATGGGCGAAAAGCTTAGAAGGTCAATATAAATTGTGTTCCTCCATAAATTGTGTATTCCTCAAAATAGAGAGTGGAATGCAATACATATATCCAACTGTAAATACTTGGAGGAAGACAAACTATATTGAGGCCCAAAGATTGCAAAAAAAATGATATGCCACAAAGGCATAACAAAGGGAGAAAAACACGCAATCAAGCAATCAAAGGATACCAATTGAATCAAGCTATCAAAAGATACCAATTGACCCAACTAGACCAATGATCCTACATGCCAAATGAATAAAAGATATTATGATAAGAGCAAACGGAGTGTCCTAGAGAAACTAGAGAAGCTCCTCATGTTTTGTGCATAATTTAGTTTTGTATTTGGATACAACGAGCACAAAATAGGATCGTCGCTCCCCCAAGATCAATAGAACCTCACGACATAGCAATGGAGTGTTCTAAAGACACTAGTGAAGCTCCCCATAATTTGTGCACTCCTTAGAATATTTTCATTAGGATACAAGTGCACAAAATAGGATCATCACTTCCCCAAAATCAATAGAAACTTACACCAAGTGCAAGTGAGCATGAAGGAAACAAAGCCTAGCACTTGCAACAAACAACTGGTTGAGCAATATATAAAAGAGTCAACTTAAGAGTAGGCTCAACCAAAATGATGTGTGTGAGTCATGGCAAAGCACTTGAGAAGATTAATGTATGGATGAACATTAAGCATCAATATACTCTTGAATGAATGAGATACATAGTGCAAGGCCTATCATTCCCACACACAACAGCAAATGGGTTCACAAGCTCACTACTAATCATATAAATAACCTATGCTTGTGACAACCTGTGGTGAAGATATAAAAAGGATAGCTTTGTCATGAGGAGGGATACCAATAGAAATGGCAAAAGCCTCGTCAAGACAAGCAAGAGAAAAAATGATCTTCACCACAAAAGAGTGCATCAAGATGCAACGATGTAAGATCCGCACTCGAGACACACACCTTCACGGAGCCACCAAAGGAATAAAACAGGAACGAAAAGGTGGACGTGAAAGAAGGGGATATCAAATTGATATGCAACTTCTCTCAAGTGTATAAGATTCTAGGTAGATGAAGATCATGATGATATCAATCCACAAAGAAGGATGTACACACAAAATTATTGCAAAAAGGAATGAATAAGATATCCCCAAGGAAGTCATAAATATACCAATAAGATGTTTGCTTGAAGGCATAGCACATGGCTAGATATGTTCTTATTGTATATAAATGAGTTCCAACCACACGAGCTGAAGGAAATATGCCCTAGAGGCAATAATAAAGATGTTATTTGTATTTCCTTATATCATGATAAATGTCTTTTATTCATGCTAGAATTGTATTAACCGGAAACTTGATACATGTGTGAATACATAGACAAAATAGTATGTCCCTAGTATGCCTCTACTAGACTAGCTCATTGATCAAAGATGGTTATGTTTCCTAGCCATAGACATGAGTTGTCATTTGATCAACGGGATCACATCATTAGGAGAATGATGTGATGGACTAGACCCATCCGTTAGCATAGCACTATGATCGTTTAGTTTTACTGCTATTGCTTTCTTCATGACTTATACATGTTCCTATGACTATGAGATCATGCAACTCCCGAATACCGTAGGAACACTTTGTGTGCTACCAAACGTCACAACGTAACTGGGTGATTATAAAGGTACTCTACAGGTGTCTCCGAAGGTACTTGTTGGGTTGGCGTATTTCGAGATTAGGATTTGTCACTCCGATTATCGGAGAGGTATCTCTGGGCCCACTCGGTAATGCACATCACTATAAGCCTTGCAAGCATTGCAGCTAATGAGTTAGTTGCGGGATGATGTATTACGGAACGAGTAAAGAGACTTGCCGGTAACGAGATTGAACTAGGTATTGAGATACTGACGATCGAATCTCGGGCTAGTAACATACCAATGACAAAGGGAACAATGTATGTTGTTATGCGGTTTGACCGATAAAGATCTTCGTAGAATATGTGGGAGCCAATATGAGCATCCAGGTTCCGCTATTGGTTATTGACCGGAGACGTGTCTCGGTCATGTCTACATAGTTCTCGAACCCGTAGGGTCCGCACGCTTAAGGTTTCGATGACAGTTTTATTATGAGTTTATGAGTTTTGATGTACCGAAGGAGTTCGGAGTCCCGGATGAGATCGGGGACATGACGAGGAGTCTCGAAATGGTCGAGACGTAAAAATCGATATATTGGACGACTATATTCGGACATCGGAAAGGTTCCGAGTGATTCGGGTATTTTCGGAGTACCGGGGAGTTACAAGAATAGAGGAGAGAGGCCAAAAGGAAGGAGGCGCATGGCCCCCTTCTGGTCCGAATTGGACAAGGGGTGCAGCCCCCTTTTCCTTCTCCCTCTCCCCCTCTTTCCTTCTCTCCTACTCCGGAAAGGAAAGGGTATCCTACTAGGACTGGCGCGCCCCCTCTAGGGCCGGCCTCTTCCTCCCTCCTTTATATACGGGGGCAGGGGGCACCTCTAGACACAACAATTGATCTCTTGATCTCTTAGCCGTGTGCGGTGCCCCCCTCCACCATAGTTCTCCTCGATAAATATTGTAGCGGTGCTTAGGCGAAGCCCTGCGACGGTAGAACATCAAGATCGTCACCACGCCGTCGTGCTGACGGAACTCTCCCTCGACACTCGGCTGGATCGGAGTTCGAGGGATGTCATCGAGCTGAACGTGTGCTAGAACTCGGAGGTGCCGTAGTTTCGGTGCTTGATCGGTCGGGCCGTGAAGACGTACGACTACATCAACCGCGTTGTTCTAACGCTTCCGCTTTCGGTCTACGAGGGTACGTAGACTCACTCTCCCCTCTCTTTGCTATGCATCTGGTAGATAGATCTTGCGTGATCGTAGGAAAATTTTAAAATACTACGTTCCCCAACAGTGGCATCATGAGCCAGGTCTATGCGTAGATGATATGCACGAGTAGAACACAATGAGTTGTGGGCGATACTAGTCATACTGCTTACCAGCATGTCATACTTTGCTTCGGCGGTATTGTGAGATGAAGCGGCCCGGACCGACATTACGCGTACGCTTACGCGAGACTAGTTTCACCATTACGAGCACTCGTTGCTTAAAGGTGACTGGCGGGTGTCTGTCTCTCTCACTTTAGCTGAATCAAGTGTGGCTACGCCCGGTCCTTGTGAAGGTTAAAACAGCACATACTTGACGAAACATCGTTGTGGTTTTGTATGCGTAGGTAAGAACGGTTCTTGCTAAGCCCGTAGCAGCCACGTAAAACTTGCAACAACAAAGTAGAGGACGTCTAACTTGTTTTTGCAGGGCATGTTGTGATGTGATATGGTCAAGACATGATGAGTTGTACGGTTTTGTATGAAATGATCATGTTTTGTAATGTTATCGGCAACTGGCAGGAGCCATATGGTTGTCGCTTTATTGTATGAAATGCAATCGCCATGTAATTGCTTTACTTTATCACTAAGCGGTAGCGATAGTCGTAGAAGCAATAGTTGGCGAGACGACAACGATGCTACGATGGAGATCAAGGTGTCGCGCCGGTGACGAAGGTGATCATGAAGGTGCTTTGGAGATGGAGATCAAAAGCACAAGATGATGATGGCCATATCATGTCACATATTTTGATTGCATGTGATGTTTATCTTATTATGCTTCTTATTTTGCTTAGAACGACGGTAGCATTATAAGATGATCCCTTACTAAATTTCAAGGTATAAGTGTTCTCCTTGAGTATGCACCGTTGCGAAAGTTCGTCGTGCCGAGACACCACGTGATGATCGGGTGTGATAAGCTCTACGTTCAAATACAACGGGTGTAAGCCAGTTTTGCACACGCAGAATACTCGGGTTAAACTTGACGAGCCTAGCATATGCAGATATGGCCTCGAAACACTGGAGACCGAAAGGTCGAGCGTGAATCATATAGTAGATATGATCAACATAAGATGTTCACCATTGAAACTACTCCATCTCACGTGATGATCGGACATGGTTTAGTTGATTTGGATCACGTGATCATTTAGATGACCGGAGGGATGTCTATCTAAGTGGGAGTTCTTAAGTAATATGATTAAATTGAACTTTAATTTATCATGAAGTTAGTCCTGGTAGTATTAGCATATCTATGTTGTAGATCAATAGCTCGCGATGTTGCTCCCCGTTTATTTTTCATATGTTCCTAGAGAAAACCAAGTTGAGAGATGTTAGTAGCAATGATGCGGAATTGTTCCGTGATCTGAGGATTATCCTCATTGTTGCACAGAAGAATTATGTCCTTGATGCACCGCTAGGTGACAGACCTATTGCAGGAGCAGATGTAGACGTTATGAACGTTTTGACAAAAACTCGATATGATGACTACTTGATAGTTTAGTGCACCATGCTTTACGGCTTATAACCGGGACTTCAAAAACGTTTTGAAACGCCACGGAGCATATGAGATGTTCCAAGAGTTGAAATTAGTATTTCATAATCATGCCCGTGTCGAGAGGTATAAGACCTCTGACAGTACTTTGCCTACAAGATGGAGGAGAATAGCTCAACCAGTGAGCATGTGCTCAGATTGTCTGGGTAGTACAATTGCTTGAATCAAGTGGGAGTTAATCTTCCAGATAAGATAGTAATTGACAAAGTTCTCTAGACACTATCACCAAGTTAGTAGAACTTCGTGATGAACTATAATATGCAAGGGATGACGAAAGTAATTCCCGAGCTCTTCACGATGCTGAAATCGGCGAAGGTAGAGATCAAGAAAGAGCATCAAGTGTTGATGGTTAACCAGTCCACTTGTTTCAAGTAAAGGGCAAAGGGATAGAAGGGGAACTTCAAGAAGAATGACAAGCAAGTTGTCACCCCCGTGAAGAAACCCAAAACTAAACTCAAGCCTGAAACAAGTGCTTCTACTGCAAAGGAAATGGTCACTAGAAGTGGAACTGCCCTAGATATTTGGCGGATAAGAAGGATGGCAAAGTGAACAAAAGGTATATTTGATATACAGATTATTGATGTGTATTTTACTAGTGTTCATAGCAACCCCTCGGTATTTGATATTGGTTCAAGTTGCTAAAGAGTAGTAACTCGAAATGGGAGTTGCATAATGAACAGAAACTAGTTAAAGGATGAAGTGAAGATGTGTATTGGAAGTAATTCCAAGATTGATATGATCATCATCGCACACTCCCTATACTTTCGGGATTAGTGTTGAACCTAAATAAATGTTATTTGGTGTTGAGCATGAATATAATTTGATCATGTTTATTGCAATACGGTTATTCATATAAGTTAGAGAATAATTGTTGTTCTGTTTACATGAATAAAACCTTCTATGGTCATACACCCAATGAAAATGGTTTGTTGGATCTCGATCGTGGTGATACACATATGCATAATATTGAAGCCAAAAGATGCAAGGTTAATAATGATAGTGCAACTTATTTGTGGCACTGCCGTTTAGGTCATATTGGTGTAAAGCGCATGAAGAAACTCCATAGTGATGGACTTTTGGAATCACTTGATTATGAATCACTTGGTGCTTGCGAACCATGCCTCATGGGCAAGATGACTAAAACTCCGTTCTCCGGAACTGTGGAGCGAGCAACAGATTTGTTGGAGATCATACATACAGATGTATGTGGACCAATGAGTGTTGAAGCTCGCGGCGGGTATCGTTATTTTCTGACCTTCACTGATGATTTGAGCAGATATGGGTATATCTACTTAATGAAGCACAAGTCTGAAACATTTGAAAAGTTCAAAGAATTTCAGAGTGAAGTGGAGAATCATCGTAACAAGAAAATAAGAGTTTCTACGATATGATCGTAGAGGTAAAATATTTGAGTTAGCGAGTTTGGCCTTCAGTAAAAACAATGTGAAATAGTTTCACTACTCACGCCATCTGGAACACCATAGTGTAATGGTGTGTCCGAACATCATAACCGTACTTTATTAGATATGGTGCGATCGATGATGTCTCTTACCGATCTACTACTTTCGCTTTTGGGGTTATGCATTAGAGACAGCTACATTCACGTTAAATAGGGCACCATCTAAATCCGTGGAGATGACACCGTATGAACTGTGGTTTGACGAGAAACCTAAACTGTCATTTCTTTAGGTTTGGGACTGCGATGCTTATGTGAAAAAGTTTCAACATGATAAGCTCGAACCCAAATCGGAGAAGTAAATCTTCATAGGATACCCAAAAGAAACTGTTGGGTACACCTTCTATCACAGATCCGAAGGCAAGGTCTTTGTTGCTAAGAGTGGATCCTTTCTAGAGAAGGAGTTTCTCTCGAAAGAAGTGAGTGGGAGGAAAGTGAAACTTGATGAGGCAATTGTACCTTCTCCCGAATTGGATAGTAGTACATCACAGAAACTGGTTCTAGTGATTCCTACACCAATTAGTGAGGAAGCTAATGATGATGATCATGAAACTTCGGATCAAGTTACTGCTGAACTTCGTAGATCAACCAGAGTACGTTCCGCACCAGAGTGGTACGGCAACCCGGTTCTGGAAGTCATGTTACTGGACCATGATGAACCTACGAACTATGAGGAAGCGATGATGAGCCCAGATTCCGCAAAATGGCTTGAGACCATGAAATCTGAGATGGGATCCATGTATGAGAACAAAGTGTGGACTTTGGTTGACTTGCCCGATGGTCGGCAAGCCATCGAAAATAAATGGATCTTCAAGAGGAAGACTGACGCTGACAGTAATGTTACTGTTTACAAAGCTCGACTTGTTGCGAAAGTTTTTCAACAAGTTCAAGGAGTTGACTACGATGAGACTTTCTCACCCGTAGCGATGCTTAAGTCTGTCCGAATCATGTTAGCAATTGCCGCATTTTATGAAATCTGGCAAATGGATAACAAAACTGCATTCTTTAATGGATTTATTAAAGAAGACTTGTATATGATGCAACCAGAAGGTTTTGTCAATCTTAAAGGTGCTAACAAAATGTGCAAGCTCCAGCGATCCATCTATGGACTGGTGCAAGCATCTCGGAGTTGGAATATACGCTTTGATAAGTTGATCAAAGCATATAGATTTATACAGACTTGCGGTGAAGCCTGTATTTACAAGAAGTGAGTGGGAGCACTACAACCTTTCTGATAAGTATATGTGAATGACATATTGTTGATCGGAAATGATGTAGAATTTTCTGGAAAGCATAAAGGAGTGTTTGAAAGGAGTTTTTCAAAGAAAGACCTTGGTGAAACTGCTTACATATTGGGCATCAAGATCTATAGAGATAGATCAAGACGCTTGATAAGACTTTCGATGAGTACATACCTTGATATTATTTTGAAGTAGTTCAAAATGGATCAGTCAAAGAAGGAGTTCTTACCTGAATTGTAAGGTGTGAAGTTGAGTAAGACTCAAAGCCAGACCACGGCAGAAAAATATAGAGAGAATGAAAGTCATTCCCTATGCCTCAGCCATAGGTTCTATAAAGTATGCCATGATGTGTACCAAACATGTTGTGTACCTTGCCATGAGTTTGTCAAGAGGGTACAATAGTGATCCAGGAGTAGATCACTGTACAGCGGTCAAAATTATCCTTAGTAACTGGATGACTAAGGAAATGTTTCTCGATTATGGAGGTGATAAAGAGTTCGTCGTAAAGGGTTACGCCGATGCAAGATTTGACACTAAATCCAGCTGACTCTAAGTATCAATCTGGATGCGTATTGAAAGTGGGAGCAATTAGCTAGAGTAGCTCCATGCAGAGCATTGTAGACACATAGACATTTGCGAAATACATACGGATCTGAATGTGACAGACCCGTTGACTAAACTTCTCTCACAAGCAAAACATGATCACACCTTATTACTCTTGGGTATTAATCACATAGCGATGTGAACTAGATTATTGACTCTAGTAAACCCTTTGGGTGTTGGTCACATGGCGATGTGAACTATGGGTGTTATTCACATAACGATGTGAACTATCGGTATTAAATCACATGGCGATGTGAGCTAGATTATTGACTCTAGTGCAAGTGGGAGACTGAAGGAAATATGCCCTAGAGGCAATAATAAAGATGTTATTTGTATTTCCTTATATCATGATAAATGTCTTTTATTCATGCTAGAATTGTATTAACCGGAAACTTGATACATGTGTGAATACATAGACAAAATAGTATGTCCCTAGTATGCCTCTACTAGACTAGCTCATTGATCAAAGATGGTTATGTTTCCTAGCCATAGATATGAGTTGTCATTTGATCAACGGGATCACATCATTAGGAGAATGATGTGATGGACTAGACCCATCCGTTAGCATAGCACTATGATCGTTTAGTTTTACTGCTATTGCTTTCTTCATGACTTATACATGTTCCTATGACTATGAGATTATGCAACTCCCGAATACCGTAGGAACACTTTGTGTGCTACCAAACGTCACAACGTAACTGGGTGATTATAAAGGTACTCTACAGGTGTCTCCGAAGGTACTTGTTGGGTTGGCGTATTTCGAGATTAGGATTTGTCACTCCGATTGTCGGAGAGGTATCTCTGGGCCCACTCGGTAATGCACATCACTATAAGCCTTGCAAGCATTGCAGCTAATGAGTTAGTTGCGGGATGATGTATTACGGAACGAGTAAAGAGACTTGCCGGTAACGAGATTGAACTAGGTATTGAGATACTGACGATCGAATCTCGGGCTAGTAACATACCGATGACAAAGGGAACAATGTATGTTGTTATGCGGTTTGACCGATAAAGATCTTCGTAGAATATGTGGGAGCCAATATGAGCATCCAGGTTCCGCTATTGGTTATTGACCGGAGACGTGTCTCGGTCATGTCTACATAGTTCTCGAACCCGTAGGGTCCGCACGCTTAAGGTTTTGATGACAGTTTTATTATGAGTTTATGAGTTTTGATGTACCGAAGGAGTTCGGAGTCCCGGATGAGATCGGGGACATGACGAGGAGTCTCGAAATGGTCGAGACGTAAAAATCGATATATTGGACGACTATATTCGGACATCGGAAAGGTTCCGAGTGATTCGGGTATTTTCGGAGTACCGGGGAGTTACGGGAATAGAGGAGAGAGGCCAAAAGGAAGGAGGCGCGTGGCCCCCTTCTGGTCCGAATTGGACAAGGGGTGCAGCCCCCTTTTCCTTCTCCCTCTCCCCCTCTTTCCTTCTCTCCTACTCCGGAAAGGAAAGGGTATCCTACTAGGACTTGGGAGTCCTAGTAGGACTCCCCACACTTGGCGCGCCCCCTCTAGGGCCGGCCTCTTCCTCCCTCCTTTATATACGGGGGCAGGGGGCACCTCTAGACACAACAATTGATCTCTTGATCTCTTAGCCGTGTGCGGTGCCCCCCTCCACCATAGTTCTCCGCGATAAATATTGTAGCGGTGCTTAGGCGAAGCCCTGCGACGGTAGAACATCAAGATCGTCACCACGCCGTCGTGCTGACGGAACTCTCCCTCGACACTCGGCTGGATCGGAGTTCGAGGGACGTCATCGAGCTGAACGTGTGCTAGAACTCGGAGGTGCCGTAGTTTCGGTGCTTGATCGGTCGGGCCGTGAAGACGTACGACTACATCAACCGCGTTGTTCTAACGCTTCCGCTTTCGGTCTACGAGGGTACGTAGACTCACTCTCCCCTCTCGTTGCTATGCATCTGGTAGATAGATCTTGCGTGATCGTAGGAAAATTTTAAAATACTACGTTCCCCAACACGAGCAACAAAGACATCACAACTAGCAACAAGAGATCATTGTTGGGATGCTTTGAGAAAGGAAACAAGTATCATAAGAAGGATTGACTAACATGCCATGATACAACCTACACAAGGTTGGTGCAAGAAATGTGTGCATGAAGTAGATGGTGATACTTGTTACCGAGATACCATTGGAAGGATGTAGTAGATACCAATTGAAGGTAGATAGTAGTTCATCGATCATCCTAGCTTGACTCCAATAAGCACATGGTGACACCACCTTCCTTTTGAATGAGCCGAGCATCCAATGCATCTCCAATTGTTCCTAGAACAACAACGCAAACAAAATGGTACCCAGACTCATTGGGACCAAAGAGTTAGAAACACCAATACATAGGACAAACTCCATGTTGGGGAACGTTGCATGGGAAACAAAAATTTTTCCTACCGTTCACCAAGATCAATCTAGTAGATGCAACTACGAGGAAGGAGTGTGATCTACGTACCCTTGTAGATCGCTAAGCGGAAGCGTTATGAACGCGGATGATGGAGTCGTACTCGTCGCGATTCAGATCGCCGAAGACCTAGCACCGAAGCAACGGTGCCTCCGCGTTCTTCACACGTACGGCTCGGGGACGTCTCCTCCTTCTTGATCCAGCAAGGGGTGGAGGAGAGGTTGATGGAGAACCGGCAGCACGACGGCGTGGTGGTGATGGTGGAGAAGAACTCCAGCAGGGCTTCGCCTAAGCACCGCGGGAGAAGAAGATATGACGGGAGAGGGAGGGCAGCACCGAGGCACGAACTGTGTTGGCTGCCCTCCCTTTGCCCCACTATATATAGGGGGGGTGGAGAGGCTAGGGCGCCCTAGGGTTTCCCCCTGGGGGCCGGCGGCCAGGGCAAGGGGAGGGGGGCGGCGGCCAGGGCAGGGGGAGGCGCCCAGGCCCTAGGGTTTCCCCCCTAGGTGCCTTGCCCCCCAAGTCCCAAGGGGTGCGGCCAGCCCTAGGGGGTCCCACCCCCTTAGCCGCATGGGGAGAGGGCCCAGGGGGGGCGCACAGCCCCCTGAGGGCTGTGGTGTCCCCCCTTGTGGCCCAATAGGCCCAGAACACCTTCCGGACCCCCCGAAAACCTTCCCGGTACTCCGCCGATTTCCCGATGCTCCCCGGAACACTTCCGGTACTCCGAAACCTTTCATCCTATATATCAATCTTCGTCTCCGGACCATTCCGGAGACCCTCGTCATGTCCGGGATCTCATCCGGGACTCCGAACAACCTTCGGTTAACCATGCACTCTTCTCACTAACAACCCTAGCGTCACCGAACGTTAAGTGTGTAGACCCTGCGGGTTCGGAAACCATGTAGACATGACCGAGACACTCCCAGGTCAATAACCAATAGCGGGATCTGGATACCCATATTGGCTCCTACATGTTTCTCGATGATCTCATCGGATGAACCACGATGTCAAGGATTCAGGCAATCCCGTATACAGTTCCCTTTGTCTCGTCGGTATGTTACTTGCCCGAGATTCGATCGTCGGTATCTCTATACCTAGTTCAATCTCGTTATCGGCAAGTCTCTTTACTCGTTACCGTAATACATAATCCCGTGACCAACTACTTAGTCACTTTGAGCTCATTGAGATGACGTATTACCGAGTGGGCCCGGAGATACCTCTCCATCATACGGAGTGACAAATCCCAGTCTCGATCCATGTCAACTCAACAGACACCCTCGGAGATACCTGTAGAGTACCTTTATAGTCACCCAGTTACGTTGCGACGTTTGGCACACACAAAGCACTCCTACGGTGTCAGTGAGTTACATGATCTCATGGTCATAGGAACTTATACTTGACATGCAGAAAACTATAGCGATAACTGACACGATCAAAAGCTATGTTAACGTTTGGGTCTCGTCCATCACATCATTCTCCTAATGATGTGATCCCGTTATCAAATGACAACTCATGTCTATGACCTGGAAACCGCGGTCATCTTTGATCAACGAGCTAGTCCTGTAGAGGCACACTAGGGACACAAAGTCTGTCTATTCATCCACACGTGTATCTGAGTTTCCAATCAATACAGTTATAGCATGGATAATAAACGATTATCATGAACAAGGAAATATAATAATAACTCTTTTATTATTGCCTCTAGGGCATATTTCCACTGTTGGGGAACGTTGCATGGGAAACAAAAATTTTTCCTACCGTTCACCAAGATCAATCTAGTAGATGCAACTACGAGGAAGGAGTGTGATCTACGTACCCTTGTAGATCGCTAAGCGGAAGCGTTATGAACGCGGATGATGGAGTCGTACTCGTCGCGATTCAGATCGCCGAAGACCTAGCACCGAAGCAACGGTGCCTCCGCGTTCTTCACACGTACGGCTCGGGGACGTCTCCTCCTTCTTGATCCAGCAAGGGGTGGAGGAGAGGTTGATGGAGAACCGGCAGCACGACGGCGTGGTGGTGATGGTGGAGAAGAACTCCAGCAGGGCTTCGCCTAAGCACCGCGGGAGAAGAAGATATGACGGGAGAGGGAGGGCAGCACCGAGGCACGAACTGTGTTGGCTGCCCTCCCTTTGCCCCACTATATATAGGGGGGGTGGAGAGGCTAGGGCGCCCTAGGGTTTCCCCCTAGGGGCCGGCGGCCAGGGCAAGGGGAGGGGGGCGGCGGCCAGGGCAGGGGGAGGCGCCCAGGCCCTAGGGTTTCCCCCCCTAGGTGCCTTGCCCCCCAAGCCCAAGGGGTGCGGCCAGCCCTAGGGGGTCCCACCCCCTTAGCCGCATGGGGAGAGGGCCCAGGGGGGGCGCACAGCCCCCTGAGGGCTGTGGTGTCCCCCCTTGTGGCCCAATAGGCCCAGAACACCTTCCGGACCCCCCGAAAACCTTCCCGGTACTCCGCCGATTTCCCGATGCTCCCCGGAACACTTCCGGTACTCCGAAACCTTTCATCCTATATATCAATCTTCGTCTCCGGACCATTCCGGAGACCCTCGTCATGTCCGGGATCTCATCCGGGACTCCGAACAACCTTCGGTAACCATGCACTCTTCTCACTAACAACCCTAGCGTCACCGAACGTTAAGTGTGTAGACCCTGCGGGTTCGGAAACCATGTAGACATGACCGAGACACTCCCAGGTCAATAACCAATAGTGGGATCTGGATACCCATATTGGCTCCTACATGTTTCTCGATGATCTCATCGGATGAACCACGATGTCAAGGATTCAGGCAATCCCGTATACAGTTCCCTTTGTCTCGTCGGTATGTTACTTGCCCGAGATTCGATCGTCGGTATCTCTATACCTAGTTCAATCTCGTTACCGGCAAGTCTCTTTACTCGTTACCGTAATACATAATCCCGTGACCAACTACTTAGTCACTTTTAGCTCATTGAGATGACGTATTACCGAGTGGGCCCGGAGATACCTCTCCGTCACACGGAGTGACAAATCCCAGTCTCGATCCATGTCAACTCAACAGACACCCTCGGAGATACCTGTAGAGTACCTTTATAGTCACCCAGTTACGTTGCGACGTTTGGCACACACAAAGCACTCCTACGGTGTCAGTGAGTTACATGATCTCATGGTCATAGGAACTTATACTTGACATGCAGAAAACTATAGCGATAACTGACACGATCAAAAGCTATGTTAACGTTTGGGTCTCGTCCATCACATCATTCTCCTAATGATGTGATCCCGTTATCAAATGACAACTCATGTCTTATGACCTGGAAACCGCGGTCATCTTTGATCAACGAGCTAGTCCTGTAGAGGCACACTAGGGACACAAAGTCTGTCTATTCATCCACACGTGTATCTGAGTTTCCAATCAATACAGTTATAGCATGGATAATAAACGATTATCGTGAACAAGGAAATATAATAATAACTCTTTTATTATTGCCTCTAGGGCATATTTCCAACAGTCTCCCACTTGCACTAGAGTCAATAATCTAGCATTACAAGGTAATGAATCTAACACCCATAGAGTCTTGGTGTTGATCGTGCTTAGCCCGTGGAAGAGGCTTAGTCAACGGATCTGCAACATTCAAATCCGTGTGTACTTTGCAAATGTTTATGTCCTCCTCCTTGACCGAATCGCGGATGGAATTGAAGCGTCGCTTTATGTGTCTGGTCCTCTTGTGAAACCTTGGTTCCTTGGCTAGAGCAATGGCACCAGTGTTGTCACAGAACAGAGTCATTGGGTTCAGTGCACTAGGCACAACTCCAAGATCTGTCATGAACTCCTTCATCCAGACACCTTCCTTAGCCGCCTCCGAGGCAGCTATATACTCCGCTTCACATGTAGAATCAGCTACCACGCTCTGCTTGGAACTGCACCAGCTTACTGCTCCCCCGTTGAGAATATATACGTATCCGGTTTGAGACTTGGAGTCATCCGGATCAGTGTCAAAGCTTGCATCGACGTAACCCTTTACGACGAGCTCTTGATCACCTCCATAAACGAGAAACATATCCTTAGTCCTTTTCAGGTATTTTAGGATATTCTTGACCGCTGTCCAGTGATCCATACCAGGATTACTTTGAAACCTTCCGGCCATACTTATGGCAAGGCTGACATCTGGTCTTGTGCACAGCATTGCATACATGATAGAGCCTATGGCTGAAGCATAGGGGACGACACTCATCTTTTCTCTATCATCCGCAGTCACTGGGCATTGAGTCTTACTCAACTTTGTACCTTGTAATACCGGCAAGAACCCCTTCTTGGATTGATCCATTTTGAACTTCTTCAAAACTTTATCAAGGTACGTGCTTTGTGAAAGTCCTATCAAGCGTCTTGATCTATCTCTATAGATCTTGATGCCCAATATGAAAGCAGCTTCACCGAGATCTTTCATCGAAAAACTCTTGTTCAAATACCCCTTCACGCTATCCAAAAATTCTATATTGTTTCCAATCAGCAATATGTCATCCACATATAATATTAGAAACGCTATAGAGCTCCCACTCACTTTCTTGTAAATACAAGCTTCATTGTAAACTTGTATAAACCCAAACGCTTTGATCACCTCATCAAAGCGAAGATTCCAACTCCGAGATGCCTGCACCAGCCCATAAATGGAACGCTGAAGCCTGCAAACTTTGTCAGCATTCTCTGGATCGACAAAACCTTCTGGTTGCATCATATACAACTCTTCCTTAAGAAAACCGTTAAGGAACGCTGTTTTGACATCCATCTGCCAAATTTCATAATCGAAATATGCAGCTATTGCTAACATGATTCGGACGGATTTAAGCATCGCTACGGGTGAGAAAGTCTCATCGTAGTCAATCCCTTGAACTTGTGAAAAACCCTTTGCCACAAGTCGAGCTTTATACACGGTGACATTACCGTCAGCGTCCGTCTTCCTCTTAAAAATCCATTTATTCTGAATGGCCTTCCGCCCTTCAGGTAATACTTCCAAAGTCCATACTTTGTTTTCATACATGGATCCCATCTCGGATTTCATGGCCTCTAACCATTTGTCGGAATCTGGGCCCACCATCGCTTCTCCATAGCTCGTAGGTTCACCGTTGTCTAACAACATGACCTCCAAGACAGGGTTACCATACCACTCAGGTGCAGTGCGTACCCTTGTCGACCTACGAGGTTCGGTAGTAACTTGATCAGAAGTTTCTTGATCATCATCATTGGCTTCCTCTTCAACCTCTGTAGGCTCCACAAAAACATCTTTCTGTGCTGCGCTACTTTCTGGTCGAAGCAGAGGTTCAATAACCTCATCAAGTTCTACCTTCCTCCCACTCAATTCTTTCGAGAGAAACTCTTTCTCGAGAAAGGACCCGTTCTTAGCGACAAACACTTTGCCCTCGGATCTGAGATAGAAGGTGTACCCAACTGTTTCTTTTGGGTATCCTATGAAGACACATTTGTCCGCTTTGGGTTCGAGCTTTTCTGGCTGAAGCCTTTTGACATAAGCATCGCAACCCCAAACCTTGAGAAAAGACAACTTAGGTTTCTTACCAAACCACAGTTCATACGGTGTTGTCTCAACGGATTTAGATGGAGCCCTATTTAAAGTGAATGCAGCTGTCTCTAACGCATATCCCCAAAACGATAGTGGCAAGTCGGCAAGAGACATCATAGAACGTACCATATCTAATAGGGTTCGATTACGACGTTCGGACACACCATTACGCTGTGGTGTTCCAGGTGGTGTCAACTGTGAAACAATTCCACATTTTCTTAAGTGATCACCAAACTCATAACTCAGATATTCTCCCCCTCGATCAGATCGTAAGAACTTGATCTTCTTGTTACGATGATTTTCAACTTCACTCTGAAATTGCTTGAACTTTTCAAAAGTTTCAGACTTATGCTTCATCAAGTAAATATATCCATATCTACTTAAGTCGTCAGTGAAGGTGAGAAAATAACGATATCCACCGCGCGCCGTTACACTCATCGGACCGCACACATCAGTATGTATGATTTCCAATAAGTCACTTGCCCGTTCCATTGTCCCTGAAAACGGGGTCCTTGTCATCTTGCCCATGAGGCACGGCTCGCACGTGTCAAGTGATTCAAAATCAAGAGACTCCAAAAAGTCCATCAGCATGGAGCTTCCTCATGCGTTTCACGCCGATATGACCGAGACGGCAGTGCCACAAGAAAGTGGTATTATCATTATCTACTCTACATCTTTTGGCATCAATGTTATGAACATGTGTATCATCACTATCGAGATTCAATAAGAATAAACCCCTAACTTCGGGTGCATGACCATAAAAGATATTACTCATATAAATAGAACAACCATTATTCTCTGACTTAAATGAGTAACCGTCTCGCAATAAACAAGATCCAGATATAATGTTCATGCTTAACGCAGGCACTAAATAACAATTATTCAGGTTCATAACTAATCCCGATGGTAATCGAAGAGCGAGCGTGCCGACGGCGATCACATCAACCTTGGAACCATTTCCCACGCGCATCGTCACTTCGTCATTCGCCAGCCTCCGTTTATTCCGCAGTTCCTGTTTAGAGTTGCAAATGTGAGCAACCGAACCGGTATCAAATACCCAGGCACTACAACGAGAGTTGGTAAGGTACACATCAATAACATGTATATCATATATACCTTTGTTGTTGTTGGCCCCCTTCTTGTCCGCCAGATACTTGGGGCAGTTCCGCTTCCAGTGGCCATTCCCCTTGCAATAGAAACACTCAGTCTCTGGCTTGGGCCCAGCCTTGGGTTTCTTCACTGGATTAGCAACTGCTTTGCCACCCTTCTTAGAGTTACCCTTCTTGCCCTTGCCATTCTTCTTGAAACTGGTGGTCTTATTGACCATCAACACTTGATACTCCTTCTGGATGTCTGCCTCAGCGACTTTCAGCATCGAAAACAGCTCGGCGATGGTTTTATTCATCCCTTGCATGTTATACTGCTGGACGAAGCTCTTGTAGCTTGGAGGGAGTGACTGGAGAATTCTGTCAATGATAGCCTCATCCGGGAACACAAGTCCCAGATCAGCTATGCGGGTATAGTACCCAGACATCTTCAGTAAGTGCTCACTGACAGACGAATTCTCCTCCATCTTGCAAGCGAAGAATTTATCGGTGGTCTCATACCTCTCGATCTTAGCATTCTTCTCAAAGATGAATTTCAACTCCGTGTACATCTCATATGCACCATGACGTTCAAAACGCCTTTGGAGTCCTCCTTCCAAGCCGTACAACATGGCACATTGTACTATCGAATAGTCATCCGAACGCGTCTGCCAGACGTTCATATCGTCCGCAGAGGCTCCAGGAGCGGGGGGTTGACCTAGCGGTGCATTTAGGACATAAACCTTTTGGGCAGCTGTGAGGATGATCCTCAGATTGCGGAGCCAGTCCACAAAGTTGCTCCCATCATCTTTCAGTTTAGATTTCTCTAGGAACGCATTAAAATTCAGGGGAACTCCTGCGCGAGCCATCTACAACATAAATTTGCAAAGACATTTTTAGACTATTGTTCATGATAAGTGAGTTATTACCTAATCAAATTAATTATAACTCCCACTCAAATTGACATCCCTCCGGTCATTCGAGCGTGACATGATCCAAATTCACCAACCCAAGTCCGATCATCACGTGAGATGAGGTGGTGTCAATGGTGAACATCAACATGTTGATCATATCTACTATATGACTCATGCTCGACCTTTCGGTCCTCCGTGTTCCGAGGCCATGTCTGTACATGCTAGGCTCGTCAAGTCTAACCCGAGTGTTCTGCACGTGCAAAACTGGCTTGCACCCGTTGTATGCGAACGTAGAGTCTATCACACCCGATCATCACGTGGTGCTTCGAAACGACGAACCTTCGCAACGGCGCACACTCGGGGGGAACACAATTTTATCTTGAAATTTTAGTGAAGGATCACCTTATAATGCTACCGTCGTCCTAAGCAAAATAAGATGCATAAAAGGATTAACATCACATGCAAATCATAAGTGACATGATATGGCCATCAACTCGTGCTTTTGATCTCCATCTCCAAAGCACCGGCATGATCTCCATCGTCACCGGCACCACACCATGATCTCCATCATCATGATCTCCATCATCGTGTTGCCATCGGGGTTGTCGGCGCCCCACCATGCTCTTACTACTATTGCTACCGTTTAGCGATAAAGTAAAGCATTACAAAGCGCTTAATGATTGACACGCAGGTCATACAAAAATTAAAGACAACCCTATGGCTCCTGCCGGTTGCCGTATGCATCGACATGCAAGTCGATGTTAACTATTACAACATGATCATCTCATACATCAAAATATATTTCATCATGTCATTGGCCATATCATATCACATACATACCCTGCAAAAACAAGTTAGACGTCCTCTAATTTGTTGTTGCATGTTTTACGTGGCTGCTATGGGTATCTAGCAAGAACGCTTCTTACCTACGCAAAACCACAACGGTGATATTCAAGTTGCTATTTAACCTTCTACAAGGACCGCCTTGTTCTATTCCGATTCAACTAAGATAGGAGAGACAGACACCCGCCAGCCATCTTATGCAACAAAAGTCACATGTCTGTCGATGGAACCGGTCTCATGTACGTGGACATGTAAAGTTGGTCCGGGCCGCTTCATCCTATAATACCGCTGAATCAAGAAAGACTAAGGAGGGCAGCAATTTAAACATCAACGCCACAAACTTCTTTGTGTTCTACTCGAGAAAGCATCTACGCAAGATCCTAGCTCATGATGCCACTGTAGGGGAACGTTGCATGGGAAACAAAATTTTTTCCTACCGTTCACCAAGATCAATCTAGTAGATGCAACTACGAGGAAGGAGTGTGATCTACGTACCCTTGTAGATCGCTAAGCGGAAGCGTTATGAACGCGGATGATGGAGTCGTACTCGTCGCGATTCAGATCGCCGAAGACCTAGCACCGAAGCAACGGTGCCTCCGCGTTCTTCACACGTACGGCTCGGGGACGTCTCCTCCTTCTTGATCCAGCAAGGGGTGGAGGAGAGGTTGATGGAGAACCGGCAGCACGACGGCGTGGTGGTGATGGTGGAGAAGAACTCCAGCAGGGCTTCGCCTAAGCACCGCGGGAGAAGAAGATATGACGGGAGAGGGAGGGCAGCACCGAGGCACGAACTGTGTTGGCTGCCCTCCCTTTGCCCCACTATATATAGGGGGGGTGGAGAGGCTAGGGCGCCCTAGGGTTTCCCCCTAGGGGCCGGCGGCCAGGGCAAGGGGAGGGGGGCGGCGGCCAGGGCAGGGGGAGGCGCCCAGGCCCTAGGGTTTCCCCCCTAGGTGCCTTGCCCCCCAAGCCCCAAGGGGTGCGGCCAGCCCTAGGGGGTCCCACCCCCTTAGCCGCATGGGGAGAGGGCCCAGGGGGGGCGCACAGCCCCCTGAGGGCTGTGGTGTCCCCCCTTGTGGCCCAATAGGCCCAGAACACCTTCCGGACCCCCCGAAAACCTTCCCGGTACTCCGCCGATTTCCCGATGCTCCCCGGAACACTTCCGGTACTCCGAAACCTTTCATCCTATATATCAATCTTCGTCTCCGGACCATTCCGGAGACCCTCGTCATGTCCGGGATCTCATCCGAGACTCCGAACAACCTTCGGTAACCATGCACTCTTCTCACTAACAACCCTAGCGTCACCGAACGTTAAGTGTGTAGACCCTGCGGGTTCGGAAACCATGTAGACATGACCGAGACACTCCCAGGTCAATAACCAATAGCGGGATCTGGATACCCATATTGGCTCCTACATGTTTCTCGATGATCTCATCGGATGAACCACGATGTCAAGGATTCAGGCAATCCCGTATACAGTTCCCTTTGTCTCGTCGGTATGTTACTTGCCCGAGATTCGATCGTCGGTATCTCTATACCTAGTTCAATCTTGTTATCGGCAAGTCTCTTTACTCGTTACCGTAATACATAATCCCGTGACCAACTACTTAGTCACTTTGAGCTCATTGAGATGACGTATTACCGAGTGGGCCCGGAGATACCTCTCCATCATACGGAGTGACAAATCCCAGTCTCGATCCATGTCAACTCAACAGACACCCTCGGAGATACCTGTAGAGTACCTTTATAGTCACCCAGTTACGTTGCGACGTTTGGCACACACAAAGCACTCCTACGGTGTCAGTGAGTTACATGATCTCATGGTCATAGGAACTTATACTTGACATGCAGAAAACTATAGCGATAACTGACACGATCAAAAGCTATGTTAACGTTTGGGTCTCGTCCATCACATCATTCTCCTAATGATGTGATCCCGTTATCAAATGACAACTCATGTCCATGACCTGGAAACCGCGGTCATCTTTGATCAACGAGCTAGTCCTGTAGAGGCTCACTAGGGACACAAAGTCTGTCTATTCATCCACACGTGTATTTGAGTTTCCAATCAATACAGTTATAGCATGGATAATAAACAATTATCATGAACAAGGAAATATAATAATAACTCTTTTATTATTGCCTCTAGGGCATATTTCCAACAGTCTCCCACTTGCACTAGAGTCAATAATCTAGCATTACAAGGTAATGAATCTAACACCCATAGAGTCTTGGTGTTGATCATGCTTAGCCCGTGGAAGAGGCTTAGTCAACGGATCTGCAACATTCAAATCCGTGTGTACTTTGCAAATGCTTATGTCCTCCTCCTTGACTGAATCGCGGATGGAATTGAAGCGTCGCTTTATGTGTCTGGTCCTCTTGTGAAACCTTGGTTCCTTGGCTAGAGCAATGGCACCAGTGTTGTCACAAAACAGAGTCATTGGGTTCAATGCACTAGGCACAACTCCAAGATCTGTCATGAACTCCTTCATCCAGACACCTTCCTTTGCCGCCTCCGAGGCAGCTATGTACTCCGCTTCGCATGTAGAATAGGCTACCACGCTTTGCTTGGAACTGCACCAGCTTACCGCTCCCCCGTTGAGAATATACACGTACCCGGTTTGAGACTTAGAGTCATCCGGATCAGTGTCAAAGCTTGCATCGACGTAACCCTTTACGACGAGCTCTTGATCACCTCCATAAACGAGAAACATTTCCTTAGTCCTTTTCAGGTACTTCAGGATATTCTTGACCGCTGTCCAGTGATCCATACCAGGATTACTTTGAAACCTTCCGGCCATACTTATGGCAAGGCTGACATCTGGTCTTGTGCACAGCATTGCATACATGATAGAGCCTATGGCTGAAGCATAGGGGATGACACTCATCTTTTCTCTATCATCCGCAGTTACTGGGCATTGAGTCTTACTCAACTTTGTACCTTGCAATACCGGCAAGAACCCCTTCTTGGATTGATCCATTTTGAACTTCTTCAAAACTTTATCAAGGTATGTACTTTGTGAAAGTCCTATCAGGCGTCTCGATCTATCTCTATAGATCTTGATGCCCAATATGAAAGCAGCTTCACCGAGGTCCTTCATCGAAAAACTCTTGTTCAAATACCCCTTCACGCTATCCAAAAGTTCTATATTGTTTCCAATCAGCAATATGTCATCCACATATAATATTAGAAACGCTATAGAGCTCCCACTCACTTTCTTGTAAATACAAGCTTCTCCGTAAACTTGTACAAACCCAAACGCTTTGATCACCTCATCAAAGCGAAGATTCCAACTCCGAGATGCTTGCACCAGCCCATAAATGGAACGCTGGAGTTTGCAAACTTTGTCAGCATTCTCTGGATCGACAAAACCTTCCGGTTGTATCATATACAACTCTTCCTTAAGAAAACCGTTAAGGAATGCTGTTTTGACATCCATCTGCCAAATTTCATAATCGAAATATGCAGCTATTGCTAACATGATTCGGACGGATTTAAGCATCGCTACGGGTGAGAAAGTCTCATCGTAGTCAACTCCTTGAACTTGTGAAAAACCCTTTGCCACAAGTCGAGCTTTATACACGGTGACATTGCCGTCAGCGTCCGTCTTCCTCTTAAAAATCCATTTATTCTGAATGGCCTTCCGCCCTTCAGGTAATACTTCCAAAGTCCATACTTTGTTTTCATACATGGATCCCATCTCGGATTTCATGGCCTCTAACCATTTGTCGGAATCCGGGCCCACCATCGCTTCTCCATAGCTCACAGGTTCACTGTTGTCCAACAACATGACCTCCAAGACAGGGTTACCATACCACTCAGGTGCAGTGCGTACCCTTGTCGACCTACGAGGTTCGGTAGTAACTTGATCAGAAGCTTCTTGATCATCATCATTGGCTTCCTCTTCAATCGTTGCAGGCTCCACAAAAACATCTTTCTGTGCTGCGCTACTCTCTGGTTGAAGCAGAGGTTCAATAACCTCATCAAGTTCTACCTTCCTCCCACTCAATTCTTTCGAGAGAAACTCTTTCTCGAGAAAGGACCCGTTCTTAGCGACAAACACTTTGCCCACGGATCTGAGATAGAAGGTGTACCCAACCGTCTCTTTTGGGTATCCTATGAAGACACATTTGTCCGCTTTGGGTTCGAGCTTTTCTGGCTGAAGCCTTTTGACATAAGCATCGCAACCCCAAACTTTGAGAAAAGACAACTTAGGTTTCTTACCAAACCACAGTTCATACGGTGTTGTCTCAACGGACTTGGATGGAGCCCTATTTAAAGTGAATGCAGCCGTCTCTAACGCATATCCCCAAAATGATAGTGGCAAATCGGCAAGAGACATCATAGAACGCACCATATCTAATAGGGTTCGATTACGACGTTCGGACACACCATTACGCTGTGGTGTTCCAGGTGGCGTCAATTGTGAAACAATTCCACATTGTCTTAAGTGATTGCCAAACTCATAACTCAGATACTCTCCCCCTCGATCAGATCGTAGGAACTTGATCTTCTTGTTACGATGATTCTCAACTTCACTCTGAAATTGCTTGAACTTTTCAAACGTTTCAGACTTATGCTTCATCAAGTAAATATACCCATATCTACTTAAGTCGTCAGTGAAGGTGAGAAAATAACGATATCCACCGCGCGCCGTGACACTCATCGAGCCACACACATCAGTATGTATGATTTCCAATAAGTCACTTGCCCGTTCCATTGTTCCTGAAAACGGGGTCTTAGTCATCTTGCCCATGAGGCACGGCTCGCATGTGTCAAGTGATTCAAAATCAAGAGACTCCAAAAGTCCATCAGCATGGAGCTTCCTCATGCGTTTCACGCCGATATGACCCAGACGGCAGTGCCACAAGAAAGTGGTACTATTGTCATCAACTCTACATCTTTTGGCATCAATGTTATGAACATGTGTATCATCACTATCGAGATTCAATAAGAATAAACCCCCTACTTCGGGTGCATGACCATAAAAGATATTACCCATATAAATAGAACAACCTTTATTCTCTGATTTAAATGAGTAACCGTCTCGCATTAAACAAGATCCAGATATAATGTTCATGCTCAACGCAGGCACTAAATAACAATTATTCAGGTTCATAACTAATCCCGATGGTAATCGAAGAGCGAGCGTGCCGACGGCGATCACATCAACCTTGGAACCATTCCCCACGCGCATCGTCACTTCGTCCTTCGCCAGCCTCCGTTTATTCCATTGTTCCTGAAAACGGGGTCTTAGTCATCTTGCCCATGAGGCACGGCTCGCATGTGTCAAGTGATTCAAAATCAAGAGACTCCAAAAGTCCATCAGCATGGAGCTTCCTCATGCGTTTCACGCCGATATGACCCAGACGGCAGTGCCACAAGAAAGTGGTACTATTGTTATCAACTCTACATCTTTTGGCATCAATGTTATGAACATGTGTATCATCACTATCGAGATTCAATAAGAATAAACCCCCTACTTCGGGTGCATGACCATAAAAGATATTACCCATATAAATAGAACAACCTTTATTCTCTGATTTAAATGAGTAACCGTCTCGCATTAAACAAGATCCAGATATAATGTTCATGCTCAACGCAGGCACTAAATAACAATTATTCAGGTTCATAACTAATCCCGATGGTAATCGAAGAGCGAGCGTGCCGACGGCGATCACATCAACCTTGGAACCATTCCCCACGCGCATCGTCACTTCGTCCTTCGCCACCCTCCGTTTATTCCGTAGTTCCTGTTTAGAGTTGCAAATGTGAGCAACCGAACCGGTATCAAATACCCAGGCACTACAACGAGAGTTGGTAAGGTACACATCAATAACATGTATATCACATATACCTTGCTTGTTGTTGTTGTTGGCCCCCTTCTTGTCTGCCAAATACTTGGGGCAGTTCCGCTTCCAGTGGTCGTTCCCCTTGCAATAGAAACACTCAGTCTCTGGCTTGGGCCCAGCCTTGGGTTTCTTCACTGGATGGGCAACTGCCTTGCCACCCTTCTTAGAGTTACCCTTCTTGCCCTTGCCATTTTTCTTGAAACTGGTAGTTTTATTGACCATCAACACTTGATACTCCTTCTGGATGTCTGCCTCAGCGACTTTCAGCATTGAAAACAGCTCGGCGATGGATTTGTTCATCCCTTGCATGTTATACTGCTGCACGAAGCTCTTGTAGCTAGGTGGGAGTGACTGGAGAATTCTGTCAATGATAGCCTCCTCCGGGAACACAAGTCCCAGATCAGCTATGCGGGTATAGTACCCAGACATCTTCAGTAAGTGCTCACTGACAGACGAATTCTCCTCCATCTTGCAAGCAAAGAATTTATCGGTGGTCTCATACCTCTCGATCTTGGCATTCTTTTCAAAGATGAACTTCAACTCCTGGAACATCTCATATGCTCCATGACGTTCAAAACGCCTTTGAAGTCCTCCTTCCAAGCTATACAACATGGCACACTGCACTACTGAGTAGTCATCTGCACGCGACTGCCAGGCGTTCATAAGGTCCACAGAGGCCGGAGCGGGGGGTTCACCTAGCGGTGCATTCAGGACATAAACCTTTTGGGCAGCTGTGAGGATGATCCTCAGATTGCGGAGCCAGTCCACAAAGTTGCTCCCATCATCTTTCAGCTTAGTTTTCTCTAGGAACGCATTAAAATTCAGGGGAGCTACTGCGGGAGCCATCTACATCAAAAGATTTGCAAAGACATCTTAGACTATTGTTCATGATAAGTGAGTTTTTAACTAATCAAATTACTTATAACTCCCACTCAAATTGACATCCCTCTGGTTATTCGAGCGTGGCATGATCCAAATCCACCAACCCAAGTCCGATCATCACGTGAGATGAGGTGGTGTCAATGGTGAACATCTTCATGTTGATCATATCTACTATATGACTCATGCTCGACCTTTCGGTCTTCCGTGTTCCGAGGCCATGTCTGTACATGCTAGGCTCGTCAAGTCTAACCCGAGTGTTCTGCATGTGCAAAACTGGCTTGCACCCGTTGTATGCGAACGTAGAGTCTATCACACCCGATCATCACGTGGTGCTTCGAAACGACGAACCTTCGCAACGGTGCACACTCGGGGGGAACACAATTTTATCTTGAAATTTTAGTGAAGGATCACCTTATAATGCTACCGTCGTCCTAAGCAAAATAAGATGCATAAAAGGATTAACATCACATGCAAATCATAAGTGACATGATATGGCCATCAACTCGTGCTTTTGATCTCCATCTCCAAAGCACCGGCATGATCTCCATCGTCACCGGCGCCACACCATGATCTCCATCATCATGATCTCCATCATCGTGTTGCCATCGGGGTGGTCGGCGCCCCACCATGCTCTTACTACTATTGCTACCGTTTAGCGATAAAGTAAAGCATTACAAAGCGCTTAATGATTGACACGCAGGTCATACAAAAAATAAAGACAACCCTATGGCTCCTGCCGGTTGCCGTATGCATCGACATGCAAGTCGATGTTAACTATTACAACATGATCATCTCATACATCAAAATATATTTCATCATGTCATTGGCCATATCATATCACATACATACCCTGCAAAAACAAGTTAGACGTCCTCTAATTTGTTGTTGCATGTTTTACGTGGCTGCTATGGGTATCTAGCAAGAACGCTTCTTACCTACGCAAAACCACAACGGTGATATTCAAGTTGCTATTTAACCTTCTACAAGGACCGCCTTGTTCTATTCCGATTCAACTAAGATAGGAGAGACAGACACCCGCCAGCCATCTTATGCAACAAAAGTCACATGTCTGTCGATGGAACCGGTCTCATGTACGTGGACATGTAAAGTTGGTCCGGGCCGCTTCATCTTATAATACCGCTGAATCAAGAAAGACTAAGGAGGGCAGCAATTTAAACATCAACGCCACAAACTTCTTTGTGTTCTACTCGAGAAAGCATCTACGCAAGATCCTAGCTCTGATACCACTGTTGGGGAACGTTGCATGGGAAACAAAAATTTTTCCTACCGTTCACCAAGATCAATCTAGTAGATGCAACTACGAGGAAGGAGTGTGATCTACGTACCCTTGTAGATCGCTAAGCGGAAGCGTTATGAACGCGGATGATGGAGTCGTACTCGTCGCGATTCAGATCGCCGAAGACCTAGCACCGAAGCAACGGTGCCTCCGCGTTCTTCACACGTACGGCTCGGGGACGTCTCCTCCTTCTTGATCCAGCAAGGGGGGGAGGAGAGGTTGATGGAGAACCGGCAGCACGACGGCGTGGTGGTGATGGTGGAGAAGAACTCCAGCAGGGCTTCGCCTAAGCACCGCGGGAGAAGAAGATATGACGGGAGAGGGAGGGCAGCACCGAGGCACGAACTGTGTTGGCTGCCCTCCCTTTGCCCCACTATATATAGGGGGGGTGGAGAGGCTAGGGCGCCCTAGGGTTTCCCCCTAGGGGCCGGCGGCCAGGGCAAGGGGAGGGGGGCGGCGGCCAGGGCAGGGGGAGGCGCCCAGGCCCTAGGGTTTCCCCCCTAGGTGCCTTGCCCCCCAAGTCCCAAGGGGTGCGGCCAGCCCTAGGGGGTCCCACCCCCTTAGCCGCATGGGGAGAGGGCCCAGGGGGGGCGCACAGCCCCCTGAGGGCTGTGGTGTCCCCCCTTGTGGCCCAATAGGCCCAGAACACCTTCCGGACCCCCCGAAAACCTTCCCGGTACTCCGCCGATTTCCCGATGCTCCCCGGAACACTTCCGGTACTCCGAAACTTTTCATCCTATATATCAATCTTCGTCTCCGGACCATTCCGGAGACCCTCGTCATGTCCGGGATCTCATCCGGGACTCCGAACAACCTTCGGTAACCATGCACTCTTCTCACTAACAACCCTAGCGTCACCGAACGTTAAGTGTGTAGACCCTGCGGGTTCGGAAACCATGTAGACATGACCGAGACACTCCCAGGTCAATAACCAATAGCGGGATCTGGATACCCATATTGGCTCCTACATGTTTCTCGATGATCTCATCGGATGAACCACGATGTCAAGGATTCAGGCAATCCCGTATACAGTTCCCTTTGTCTCGTCGGTATGTTACTTGCCCGAGATTCGATCGTCGGTATCTCTATACCTAGTTCAATCTCGTTACCGGCAAGTCTCTTTACTCGTTACCGTAATACATAATCCCGTGACCAACTACTTAGTCACTTTGAGCTCATTGAGATGACGTATTATCGAGTGGGCCCGGAGATACCTCTCCGTCACACGGAGTGACAAATCCCAGTCTCGATCCATGTCAACTCAACAGACACCCTCGGAGATACCTGTAGAGTACCTTTATAGTCACCCAGTTACGTTGCGACGTTTGGCACACACAAAGCACTCCTACGGTGTCAGTGAGTTACATGATCTCATGGTCATAGGAACTTATACTTGACATGCAGAAAACTATAGCGATAACTGACACGATCAAAAGCTATGTTAACGTTTGGGTCTCGTCCATCACATCATTCTCCTAATGATGTGATCCCGTTATCAAATGACAACTCATGTCTTATGACCTGGAAACCGCGGTCATCTTTGATCAACGAGCTAGTCCTGTAGAGGCACACTAGGGACACAAAGTCTGTCTATTCATCCACACGTGTATCTGAGTTTCCAATCAATACAGTTATAGCATGGATAATAAACGATTATCATGAACAAGGAAATATAATAATAACTCTTTTATTATTGCCTCTAGGGCATATTTCCAACACTCCACAAACACATGTGCATTTATATATGAAAATGAATTTCATGCACATCTCATCCAAATTGAGACTAGGTGGAGTTTCCCCTATATATTGGGTTAAAGAATGAAAGCATGCCAAAGAAAATACATTAAGTAAATATGCATGCTCAAGACTTTCAAGAAACGAAACAAAATGAAAAAGTAATACCAAGTGAAAATAGGATACCGAATGGAGAAATCATAACTTGAAAGATATCTACTTAGAAGATACATCAAGGAATGAGATATCCATTGATACACGCAAAAGGAAAGATATCGCACTCCCAAAAGAGAGGATGGTTCCAAACAAACCAACCCATCTACAAAGTTTCATGATGGCACAAAGTACCAAAAAGAAACGGATTGCCTTCCATCAACACACACTTGATATGGATCACAAGATGAGTGTTCTATAGAAGATAGGATAGCTCCCCCAAGAATTGTGCATTAAAGAGAATTTGCATTTGAATACAAAATGCACAAGGTAGGATCACCACTTTCACTATATCTAGAAAACACTTGACAAAATCAATAAAATAACAAAATCCACAAGTGGCACGGAAGGCAATGGGAGTTGACACAAACTTGGCAAGAGATAAGACAAATAAAACCAAAAGACAATGTAAAGATGATCAATAATTTCCACCACATAAATGATTACCAATTGTCAAAGACAAGAGGTATTTTGGAAATAATTCCCGGTGATAGATAGCAATGATATCCAACATCATCTTCACACCAAACACAAGCAAAATGCAACTTGTAGAGCTAACATGCCACCTAGGAACAACATAATTTATACTATCAACTCTAGGTGACAATATCTCAAATTTACACATTTTCTAGGCTTGTAATATGCACATAGAATATTACTCTCCCATAATGTGATACCAATGAAAAACTTACCAAGATGCAAAAGAGAACCAACAAGAGATAAGTAATGGAACATTTAGAATTTGACTTTCTCATGAGAAGACATACCACATAGAGACTAGATAATCTTGTAATATCAATACTAGATGGTACTCCTCATGTACACACATTTATAGGATTGTGAGGTGCACAAAGCACATCACTCCCCCAAAATGGGATGTTCCATTAATCTCTCACAAGAGCCAACTAAGATAAAAGCAAGAAGCACAAAGGCTCAACGCACGACACACACATACATGATGTGCAAACCAATATACACATACTTGATTTCTCAAGATATAGAAATTGGACGCACAGCATATACAAACACATGCAAGGAACAAAACCAAAACATGCAAAGGGGCAGGTAACTTTCAATGTAAACAATTTAAGCACGAGTTACCGCAAGGAGGAACATTGGATATAAGATAGAAACTTGATCATCCGAATGACTTGGCTTGAGACAATATGAATGATGAAGACCCCTTAATTCTTCATAATGTAGCCAAGTCTCCAATGCCCTCCAACAACGCCTATTGATCAAGTTTTAGCTTGTTGGTCCCCAACCAAGTTGGGTCCTAAGAGGTTAGTCACAATAGGCTTGGCCACCCAAATGGTTCTTTTCTTGACACCACTTTGAGTACCAAAAAACTTGGCAAACACATTGCCAACATTATCCTTCCCAAGAAAATAGACATCATCAATAATTATTGGGTTGGATAAGTTACCACTAGTGCATGAAGAAGCAAGGTGACCCTTCTCACGGCATAGGTAGCAACATCTACTCTTCACTTTCTTCTCATTTGATTTCTCAAAATGAGAAGCATTACCATGAGTCTTCCTGGGAAGCGGCCTTTCTCCAACTTGCGGTTGAGCACGAGAATGAACTTGTGGCCTCTTCCCTTGTTGCTTGTCACTAATGGCCTTCTTCTTCAATGGGCAAGATCTAACATGATGCCCTTCAATTTTGCACTTGAAGCAAATACTCTTGGCCGAATTCTTGAGTTGTTCTTGGCCCTTATTCTTCTTCATGATCTTGGACCTTTTCTTCTTGTTGGAGTTGAATCCAAGTCCACCTTTGTCATTGGGGGATTTTTGCACACTCAAGATATTGTTGAGTGTGGACTTCCCTTCATGACACTTTTCCAAGTCTTTCTTCAAGGAAGAGACTTGGGCCTTGAGCTCTTTGATTTCCTCTACATGGTTAGTATCAACACAAGTACTAGAGGAAGTATAGGCTTCATTGTTAGAGCAACAAGGCAAGGAAAGCAATTCATCACAAGATGTACCAATGTTATGCATAGATGAATTACGAGGACTAGCACATGGCAATATAGCATTTTGACTAGAAGTAGTGCTAGCGACCACATGAGACTCACTAGATGTTACCTTGATAATCATAGCCTCATGAGCTATCTTTTGCACATTGTGGGATACTAGAAGATCATCATGAGAGCTTGTGAGCTTTACATGACTTTCTTCCAATTTCCCATAATTGCTAGATAACAACTCAAGTTGAGCCCTTAGCTCAACATTCTCCTTCAAAATGGATGCTTCACTAGAAATAGAGTTAGTAGCACAAGCATCATCAATAATAGCAAGAGGAGAAGGCAACTTGGCAAGCTCTTTAGAATATGAAGCTTTAAGTTGAGCATGAGACTCGGTGAGTTTGATGAGCTCACTCTTAATGACCCTTGAGCCATTTTCGAGGTGCTCAAAATCCTCAAGGAGTTTAGCATGAGCAACTTCAAGCTTCTCATTTTTAGTTTCAAAATCATTAGCCACCTTGAGAGCTCTATCACGGGATTCCTTTATTCTAGATAGTTCTAGAGCAAAAGTCTCCTCAAGAGATTCCTTGGTGGTTTGTTCAAGTTCAAGAGCTTGCGAAAGGTCGGCGATCTCATTAGCGTAATCACGCTCATGACCTTCCATTTTCTCAATGGTGACCTCATGCTCCTCTAGATGAGATTCCAACTCATCAATATATTTCTTGCCCTCAATGGCAATAGACATGATTTCCATAAAGTTGGAACGAGCTAATTTATTCTTAAGAAGAGCTTTAAAAATCATTTCCCCCTTAATTTTTAAGGATGCAACATTATCATTCTCTTCATCATTTTCTACGTCATCATCATTGTCATCATCACTATCATCACAAGATATATTGGGGTTCAAAGTGGGAGATACCTTTGAAGCCTTAGCCATAAGGCAAAACGCAATAGATGATGATGTAGGATCCCTTGAAGCACCATTCAAGACTACATCTTGTTCCATGGGGTGTTGGGTTTCCTCTACATTGTTAGCACAACAATTCGAGGAAATAGATGCATTTTTATCATGGCAACAAGACATAGCAAGCATATCATCATGAGTTTTAGTCAAGCCATTTATACATGATATGTAAGGACTATCAACACAAGCATGTGAAACATGTAGGGTGCTCGAAGTGTTAAAGTCCAAAGAAGATGCATTGCAATAACATAGTGATGAAGGATCATCCACAATAAGCATACTATCATCATTGCAATGACCAACACTACTCACCATATCATTACCTTGTGGCAAACCACATGTAGGTGAAGTAGAAGAATTTGAGAAGACAACACGGCCGGAGGTGGAGGGAGAACAATCATTCCTATAGTTCTTGGACACACCATATTTATCTTGAAGCTTTGTCCACAACTCATGAGCATCCCGGAACGACATGAGTTGAAATATAACTACATTGCTCAAAGCATCAAAAAGCACATTAGAAGCTTGAGCATTGAGATAAGAGTTTTTCTCATCCTCTAAAGATAATCTTTGTGCATCCTTTGGAGGAGAAAAACCCATATCTACAATTCGCTCTAAATTTGGGTCCATGATCCTAAAGAGATTAAGCATGCGAATTACCCAAACATCAAAATTTGTGCCATTGAAACTAAGAGTGTTAGAGAAACCTAAACCCCTAGTCGACATCCTTACTCTCTAGGCGGTAAAGCCCTATAAAGAGAGACGAGGCTCTGATACCAATTGAAAGATCGTGGATGTCGCCTAGAGGGGGGGTGAATAGGCGCTTTAAAATAATTACGGTTTAGGCTTGAACAAATGCGGAATAAACCTAGCGGTTAATTTGTCAAGCACAAAACCTACAACAACTAGGCTCACCTATGTGCACCAACAACTTATGCTAAGCAAGATAAACAACTAGGAGATAGCAAGATATATGACAAGAAACAATATGGCTATCACAAAGTATAGTGCATAAGTAAAGGGCTCGGGTAAGAGATAACCGAGGCACGTGGAGACGACGATGTATCCCGAAGTTCACACCCTTGCGGATGCTAGTCTCCGTTTGGAGCGGTGTGGAGGCACAATGCTCCCCAAGAAGCCACTAGGGCCACCGTAATCTCCTCACGCCCTCGCACAATGCAAGATGCCGTGATTCCACTAAGGGACCCTTGAGGGCGGTCACCGAACCCGTACAAATGGCAACCCTTGGGGGCGGTCACCGAACCCGTACACTTTGGCAACCCTTGGGGGCGGTCACTGGAACCCGTCAAATTGCTCGAGGCGATCTCCACAACCTAATTGGAGACCCCGACGCTTGCCCGGAGCTTTACACCACAATGATTGAGCTCCGAACACCAAGGTTGGGGCTATCTCCCCAACGACACCACGAAGCTTCACCACAATGGAATATGGCTTCGAGGTGACCACAACCGTCTAGGGCGCCCAAGCACCCAAGAGGAACAAGCTCAAGGGTACCAAGCACCCAAGAGTAATAAGCTTCTCAACTTCACTTCCACGTATCACCGTGGAGAACTCAAACCGATGCACCAAATGCATGGCAAGGGCACACGGAGTGCCCAAGTCCTTCTCTCCAAATCCCACCAAAGCAACTAATGCTAGGGAGGGAAATGAGAGGAAGAAAAAGAAGGAGAACACCAAGAACTCCAAGATCAAGATCCAAGGGGTTCCCCTCACCTAGAGGAGAAAGTGATTGGTGGAAATGTGGATCTAGATCTCCTCTCTATTTTCCCCCAAAAACTAGCAAGAATCCATGGAGGGATTGAGAGATAGCAAGCTCGAAGAAGGTCAACAATGGGGGAAGAACACGAGCTCAAAGGATAAGGTTCATTGGGGAAGAAGAGCCCCTTTTATAGGTGGGGAAAAATCCAACCGTTATGCTCACAGCCCGCACAGAGCGGTACTACCACTCCAGGAGCGGTACAACCGCTAGGGCATTAGTACCCCTTAGAAAAACAACAGGGAGGAGGCAAAAAGGCCAGAAAAACTGTCGGAGCGGTAGTACCGCTTGACCTCACGGTACTACCGCTAGGGGTAGCGGTAGTACTGCTAAGGGTAGCGGTACTACTGCTTGCGAGCGGTACTAAAAAATTACATCCGTGCCTACCACCGCTGGACTTGTGGCGAGTTTTTGGTCCCGAGCAGAAGTAGCCACGGAAGTAGCCGCGGTAGTACTACTCCAAGCGGTAGTACCGCTCCCGAAAGCGGTAGTAAAAAATTACTTCCGCTCCTACCCGCGGTAGTACCGCTGCAGCCTTTTCAGTACACCAAAACAACAATAACTTTTGCATACGGACTCCGAATTCGATGAAACCAAGTTTGTTGGAAAGCTAGCGACAAGGGCTAACACAATCTTGGTAGAGCAAATTAGAAAAGGCCCATAAGAAAATGGTGAGAACCCTTCCTCGGATAAGACCGGTAAAACACCCAACACCGAAAACATCATAGAAGACACATGTGAACTCCGTTTTCGATGAACTCAAGCTTGTCATCAAGATGACCATAAGCTCTAAGACTCACAAAGAGAACCAAAAAAGAACCAAGAAACATGATGCAAGGATGCAATGGTTTGAGCTCTCTACTAACGATACGATCAAGCTACCAACTTGAGAGCCCCCCTTGATAGTACGGCAAACGATCCTATAACCCGGTCTCCCAACTACCACCACGAGACCGGTAAAATAGAAAACCTATCACGGGCAAACCTTTGCTTTGCACAAAGTCCACTTGAGCTAGATGTAGATGATCCTGACTTCCTCAAGTTGGACCACCTTTCTTGATTGCATTGTCTCGGTGAAGACTAGTAGATTGCTCCCTCATACTCCGCTATGGGTGAGCCACTCTTAGGCATATCTTCACAAGTCCATTGTCACCACAATGGACGGCAAGCTTCAAGCACTTGATCTCTTCGTGATGCTCCACTTGAACTTGCACACCACACCCTAACCCCACAAAGAACTCTCACGAAGACCATGGGTTAGTACACAAAGCGTGATTGAAATGCTTACCATACCATGGGATTGCTTGATCCCTCTCGGTACATCTTCTACGCTTTGTGTGTTGATCAACTTGATTCACTCCTTCACTTAGTCTTGATCAACCTTGAATCTTTCCAACTCTCTTCATTTGGATGATGTCTTGAAGGTAAACATGAATGATAACACACTCTTCTTCTTAAAGACATGCTTGCAATAAGCTCAACACTCACAAGACCAATCTTTGGATAATTCCTTAATAGCACCTTGGTCATCACAAACTCTCCTTGAAACCAACAAATGAACTCCAAGAAAAGCCTATGGACAAACCCTTCAAATATAACTCAAGGAAACCATTAGTCCATAGAGATTGTCATCAATTACCAAAACCAAACATGGGGGCATCGCATGTTCTTTCAGTGCGGCGGGTTGTTCATCGGAGGACGACTTCATCGGCGCTCCGGCCTTGGAAGGGACCGATTCCAAAGGTAAGTCTACCTAAACTTACCCTGCTCGATCTTGTTCCATCGGAGGCATGGACGAAGGTCGTGGGCAAGAAGAAAGGGCGCCGGGCAGCGTAGCCGCCGGCGCCGGCAAGTCCTGCGATCCCGATCGGGATCCGGGCGGCCACAGCGTCCTGTTTGAAACAGCTAGTTGGCGCTGTTGGGCCTGAGCCTGAGAATTATGGGCTTGGAGACCTGGAGACAAAATCCACTGGGTATACGGCCCAGGTGGAGTCTGCCGATGATGGGCCTCATGCCATCGCGCTGATCGGCTGTGATGAAGCTGGAAATACGTCGATCGATCGTTTGCATCAGCAGATCGTTTCCTTCGAACATACAGCGCCGTCTTCTCGACCTAGGGCTCGGCGGCGCACGTCAGTTGGTTTCCCATCGTGCGGTGGCCGGGCTCCTCGCGTCCTTCCGGTGATGGCTGGCCGGGGCGCTGGGGCGGTGCCGCCTTCGGGTGGCGTTCCGAATCAGCAGCGGCAGGAGCCTCCACCCCGTCCTACACAACAGCAGCAGCAGCCTGATAATGGCGGGCTGGGCGCTAGCCGGGGCGCGGCGTCTGGCGGAGCGGTCGCGGGTCGTGTTGGAAACGGCAGTGGTGGTCGCGGAGACATCGGAGCCGGATACAACAACAGCGGCCGTGGTGATTATGGCGCGGGTCGCGGAGGTTTTAATGGTGGTCGCGGTGGCTACGGTGCTGGCCGCGGGTATGACGGTGGCTATCAGGGCTACCGGAACGGATGGAATCATTGGCAGGACGGTGGAGGGCGAGGGTACAACAATCATTGGCAGAGAAACTTCAACCCTCCGTCCGACGAGTTTGTCGAGGGTGCCACAGGACCTCATTTTCGTCAGCAGGGTGGTCGGGGAAGGGACAGACGGAACCCCCCTCCGCGCCGCTCATATGTTTACCCTAAGCAGCCGATAATCAAACCGGCAAAGACAGACAGTGGGGCGGTCGCGGCGAAGGAGGCCGTGGCTTCTGCTTCCTCGGCTTCTCTGCCTGATGCTGCGATGGCGACGGTTACGGCGTTGGCGGCGGTGTCAGTGCCGGCCACGATGCCCACTAATGACAGAGATGGGATGAGCGACAAAGGTAGTGACAAAGCTGATAACATGAGGGCTAATAAGGCGGCACGCAAGAAAGAAAAAATGACTTGTTATCGATGTGGGATCCCAGGTCACTTTGTAGTTGACTGTACTGAGGTACTATGTGACATCTGCTTGAAGCCGGGACACTCCTCTGACGATTGTCCGTTGCTTCTAGTACCCACACCTGTCGTGAATATTTATGGTGTTTGCAACAATGAGCTTATGTTCTTTGAGACTACACGTACGATCTCGGTGGCCCCCAAGTTGGAGAACTCGAGATTTGGTCTAGTCAGGGTGACTAAAGGGACTTTGACAGTGGAACAGGTGTGCCAACAGCTCAGACGGCTGGTGTCTAAATCCTTTCACTGGTCTCCTGTCAGGGTGGAGGATCAGGTCTACAGGGTTGAGTTCCCTAGAAGAGAGGATCTCAATCATTTGCTTAAGTGTGGACTCAGTAAAGTGCCCGGGAGCACGTGTATCCTCGAGTTTGACGAGTGTGCTAAACCTCAGCCTACTGGGACACCATTGGAGAAGGTCTGGGTCAGAATCTCTGGTGTCCCGGAGGATTTGCTTAATGAGTTTCTTATTGTTTCCAGTCTCGGGTCTCTGTTCGGCAAAACAGATAAGGTTGATATGCCGTATACCCGTATGCACGGAGTTGCTAGGATACTCGTTGGGGTGGTGAGGGCGGAATTTATTCCAGATTTTGTACCATGGTCATATGATGGTCTGAGCTATAACTTGGAGGTTATGGTTGAGGAGACTCCACTTGCAGATGGTAGCGCTGGGGACATGGAAGTTGACACAACCAAGGATGGTGACGGAGACGGGAATGGCTACCAGGGGATGGACGTAAATCCCAAGGACATGTCTAGGAAGCAGGCGTCGGCTGGTATATCATCGCAGTCGACTGAGTCGGGGACAGACAAGGGGTCAGCCTCCTTGTCCACTCCGGCGGCCTCTCTCAGGTTTGGTTCGTTCCAGGTGGCATCCGCGCCTAGTCGCTTGTGGGGCGATCGCGTGGAGATGGAGGATTATGATGTTGGATTTCCTTTGGAGGTGGTTCAGGATCACCACAGGCAGAGGATGGTTGAGGATATACCGCAGCTACCACCACAGGAGAGGCGAGTCACTCCTGAGCTGACAGTCACCCCTCCTTCTCAGCTGGAGGGCGCCCGGGTTTCTATGACTCCTCAGTCACCTCTTGCGACTGGCTCGATGCAGATGTTGTCCACGCTGGTCTGTGATGTGGCTCAGATTGATACTAGTTCTAGCGCCTTGGCCGATGCTTCACCGACGGTCCAGCCCGAGGTATCGCCCATCGCTTGTGACTCAGTCAAGCATACGGCAGGCGGCCACAGCCCGACAGGAGTCATTCTGGAGGATGTGATCGCTTTTGGAGGTATTCCGGATCCTTTGTCTGGTGGTAGGCGCTTTAGTCACCGGATACAGGACCAGCCGGATGCAGATGACATTCAGATGGGGCGGGCCATGAGGCCAGCCAAGCTCTGAGACATCGAAACTCATACAGGTATGTCAGTTAATACAAGTTGCTCAATTCTTCACTTTTCGGAACACGATATTATTGATAAAGCCAACAACTTAGGGATTTCTCTTGGTAGTAATGACAAGGAAACCACAAAATCAATTAATGACTTACTAGACCTAGAGACTGATAGATCTATAGATTTAATACGACATCTAGCAGCGGTAAAACCTATGAATGAGTCAGGTATCAATGATCTTGGAGTAAATGGGCTTCATAATCTCTGCGAGGATTTACATCCGACGGAGGGCTTGGATGCCGAGGAGGAGGATATGGTTACAGAGGGGTATGTGGCCCCTTTGCAGCCAGAGGCCACTTCTGTCGCCGATGTTCAACATGTTGAGGACATTAAGGATAAACCAAAAAAAACTTGGAAGAGGAAGGTTTATCCTACATCGGCGGTATGTAGGAGTGCAAGAGTCAAACAAAAGAAAAAATTCCATGATGAATTATGAAAGGGATATTCTGGAATAGCAGAGGTCTAGCGGACTTGGCTAAAAGGAGATTCCTTAGCGATACATCAGTAGAACAGAAATTAGATTTTATGGCTTTAATGGAGACAGGTAGAGATAATTTCACTCCTCAGTTTCTCAACACCATTTCTGGGGGGGTTGATTTTGACTGGCATTGTATACCACCAAGGGGAAGATCCGGAGGGATACTCCTTGGGGTGAAGTGCGAAACTTTAGAAGTGCTAAATGTGGTTCACGACGATTTTGCTGTCAAATTTCGTGTAAGGTCGAAAATTGATGGTTTTCGTTGGGCTTTGGTGGCCGTATACGGTGCGGCACAACCAGAGCTTAAACCTGAATTCCTTGCGGATCTAGTTCGAATCTGTGGGGATGAAAGGTTGCCCATTTTGGTTGGGGGAGATTTTAATATCAAGAAGACAAGAGGAGAAAAATAATGACAACTTCGATGGGAGATGGTCATTCATGTTTAATATGATAATTGAAAGTCTAGATTTGAGGGAGATTGACCTCACTGGTAGGCAATTCACGTGGGCCAATTCTTTACCGGTTCCTACTTACGAGAAATTGGACAGGGTTCTCTCTAATATCGAGTGGGAACAAAAATATCCACTAGTTACGGTTCAGGCCTTACAGAGGGCCATCTCTGACCACACCCCATTATTGGTTGATTCCGGGGAAGCGACCCATGTGGGAAACAAGAATACTTTTTCTTTCGAACTGGGATGGTTTGAGAGGGAAGGATTCATGGAGCTCATTGCGACTGAATGGGCCAGAGATATGGGAGGATTTTCTAATGTGGAGCGATGGCAAAACAAAATTAGACATCTACGCCAGTTTCTGAGAGGCTGGGCCAAGCACCAAAGTGGTTTATATAAGGTGGAAAAGGAAAGATTGATAACAATTATTAATGAACTTGATGTGAAAGCAGAATCGATCCTTCTTAATACTTCTGAGAGAGATATTAAGAATGAGGCTGAGAAGAAGTTGCAAACCCTCATGAGAGAAGAGGAGATGAAATGGGCGCTTAGGGCAAAAGTGTCTAAAATCGTCCACGGGGATGATAATACACAATTCTTTCACATGATTGCTAATGGGAAGCATAGGAAGAAAAAGATAATGCAACTAGAACAAGATGAGGGTACAATTGTAGGACCAGAGAATCTAAAATTATACATTTCAGATTATTACAAGAAACTTTTCGGAGCACCCGAAGAAAGTATTGTCTCTCTTGATGAGAATGTGATATGGGACATACCACAACTCAACTTAGAAGAGAATGAGGTGTTGTCTGCTCAGTTCACTGAGAAAGAGGTGTTCGATGCCATAACACAAATGAAACATAATAAAGCGCCAGGGCCAGACGATTTCCGGCCGAATTCTATCAACGTTGTTGGCATATCATAAAGAATGATCTCATGCCTATGTTCCATGATTTATTTGAAGGCCACCTAGCTTTGTTTCAGCTCAATTTTGGAACAATAACATTGTTGCCAAAGAAGGCGGAAGCGGTTCGCATTGAGCAGTTTAGACCAATATGTCTTCTCAATGTAAGCTTTAAGATCTTTACAAAGGTTGGCACGAATAGGTTGACGCAGGTTTCACACTCGGTTGTGCAACCCACTCAAACTGCTTTCATGCCAGGACGACAAATCCTAGAAGGGGTGGTAGTCTTACATGAAACGTTACACGAAATCCACTCGAAGAAACTCGATGGGGTTGTCTTCAAAGTGGATTTTGAAAAAGCGTATGATGAGGTTAAATGGCCCTTCCTACAGCAAGCCTTACATATGAAGGGATTCAATGATACCTGGAGATCTCAAGTGGATTCATTCATACAGAAAGGCAGTGTTGGGATAAAAGTCAATGATGACACCGGTCATTATTTCCAGACTCGTAAGGGACTAAGACAGGGAGACTCCATGTCTCCTGTGTTGTTTAATATCGTTGCGGATATGTTGGCAGTACTTATTAGTCGAGCTAAAGAGAGTGGCCAAGTAGGAGGTCTCGTTCCCCACCTTGTAGAGGGGGGTGTCTCCGTCTTACAATACGCAGATGATACTATTATTTTCATGGAACACGATCTTGCAAAAGCTAGGAATATGAAGCTTATTTTATGCCTGTTTGAGCAATTATCTGGACTCAAAATTAATTTCAATAAAAGCGAACTGTTCTGCTTTGGGAGAGCTAAAGAAGAACAAGATAATTACAGAAACTTATTCGGCTGTGAAATGGGATGCCTACCTTTTAGTTATCTAGGGATCCCAATTCACTATAGGCGGTTAACCATCAAAGAATGGAAATGTATAGAAGATAGATTTGAAAAGAAATTGAGCTGCTGGAAGGGCAAGCTCATGTCTTACGGAGGAAGGCTGGTGTTGATTAACTCGGTTTTGACGGGTTTACCAATGTTTCTCCTTTCTTTCTTTGAGGTACCGGTAGGGGTACGGAAAAGATTGGACTTTTACAGATCCCGTTTCTTCTGGCAAAGTGACGAGTCCAAGAAGAAATATAGACTGGCTAGATGGGATATTATGTGTAGACCCAAAGACCAGGGCGGGTTAGGGATCGAGAATTTAGAAGTAAAGAATAGATGTTTGCTTAGCAAATGGTTATACAGATTATCGATGGAGACCGACAGCATGTGGGTACAAATATTGCGGAATAAATACCTGCATACTAAGACTTTGGCTCAGGTGAATGCAAGACCATCAGACTCACCCTTTTGGAAAGGGTTAATGAAGACAAAAGTAACTTTCTTCCAACGGGTGAAGTTCCTAGTTGGTAATGGTACTTCTACTAGGTTCTGGGAGGACATTTGGCTAGGGGAGATGCCCCTGGCCTTACAATATCCTTCTCTTTATAATATTGTGCAACGTAAGGAAGATTATGTCGTCACAGTATTAAACTCAGTACCTCTTAATATCCAATTTAGGAGAGCCCTTATAGGGGAACGTTGGAATGCTTGGTTACACCTGGTACGTAGGTTGATGAATGTTCAACTTTCAGATCAGGCGGATACAATTAGTTGGAAGTTAACCACGAATGGAGTATTCTCTGTCAAATCCATGTATTTGGACTTAATTGATTCTGGGCCATTGTCGAGGTCTTTGCACATATGGAAGATTAAAGTTCCACTCCGCATCAAGATCTTTATGTGGTTTGTCCATAAAGAAGTCATCTTGACCAAAGATAATCTGTTGAAAAGGAATTGGGTAGGTCAATCTAGATGTTGTTTTTGTGATCAAAACGAGACAATCAAACACCTCTTTCTCGAATGTCCACTTGCAAAATTGTTATGGCGATCCATTCATATAGCTTTTAACGTTAATCCTCCAAGGAGTATAAGCATGTTATTTGGGATGTGGCTTAATGGAGTAAACATGCACATAGCTAAACATATCCGGATTGGGATATGTGCATTATTATGGGCTATATGGAACACTCGAAATGATATGATTTTTAATGGGATAAAATTCACTAATTTTTTGCAGGTTATCTACAGAGCTACAGCCTGGATCCGTATGTGGTCGTTACTCACTCATGCGGACTACAGGGAGCCTATGGTTACTGGGTGCAGCCGATGGGAGACGGTTGCACGGGCTATCTTCAGCCGATTTGGATGGCAAGCTAATAATAGGCTAGGTGTGTAGGCATCGTAGCCTGTTTTTTATTTCCGGATGTGGCGCTTTCTTGCCGGGTGTGACGTTTTACATATTTGTTTATCTTTCTTGCTCAGATTTTGAGCTTCCGTGAAACTTAAGACCTTGTTTTGATTTTAATACTATGGCTGCATGCATCGATTGATGCAGAGGCCGGAGGTGAGCCTCCTTTTCCAAAAAAAAAGGCAAAAATAACAAAATCGATGCTCTAAAATTCTTTCAACAATAGTCTTTTTGGACCATCAATTTTATATTTTTTTGCCCAGACCTCCACGAACGTCATTTCAACCCGAAATATTGCACACGGTTAGAAAATTCATCAATGTTCATCCAAAAACAATCAGATTTTTTACTTTTTTTAGATTTTACTGTTCATGAGGGGGCATGTGAGATCAGAATCAAATACTCCATGTCCTAATCCATTTGCACGAGGTACGGATTTTTCGGGGGCGCACTTCGACATAGCTACCACATCGCTCTCTCGGATGTCGCGCTGCTCCAGGACGATACAGTCTTCCCCTTTCTCACTACAAGACACAATGTGCACTTCGGGACCGATGAACTCTACCACCTCTTGGGTTTCGACATTGGGAAAGTTTAGCTCGTGCTTCAGCCAACCAAACCTCCAACACGCGATGTGGGACGCACACGCGCCGAGCTCTGGCGTGTCGACACGGTACCGAGCCAATGTCGCTATATATCGTACGATAACTCAGCGATGTACCGGCCAAACAACCGGAGCAACACCGTGGAAGGCCGTCTTGCTCCTATGCTCGCGCCACGGTGGCAACCTCGGGTCAGCGATGGGGCAGTGCAGTGGTGGCCGATTCGATGGTGCACGGCCGGATAGGTGCGGCGAGGCGGTGGCCAGTGGATCGTGGGGCAGTGCAATGACAACGGTGGTGGTTGATGTTATTGGTCGGCGTGGCCACAACCGATAGTGGCGGTGGCGGCCGAATGGGGTGGAGAGGCAGCTAATTCAGTCTATTCGGTAGAGCGGCAACCAAACTGACGAAGGGACCGGAGGGCGAATCCGACGACAGGTTGTGCGGTGGTGACGGTGGTGGCCGGATTTGTCAGCCGCGGTGATAGGGCAAGGGAAGCAGCTACGAAAATTAAGTTTCAAACAATCGACTGGGCTTCACGCAACCATATTGTTTTTTTTCGATTGTCGGCTGCTGTTGTATATTTTCAGCACGCGAGACTAAAATATGCGGCAGCCCCAACGAAATTATAGCACGGTTTAGAGCATCTCCAACAGCCCCGCTATACAAGCGTCGCGCCGTAAAAAAGGCAGTTTTAGCGCGCGCGCAACGCGGTGGGCAGCTCCAGCGGACGCGCAAAAACGGCGCGCGCGCCATTTCCAATTCAGCGTGCTGGCCGAAACGCAATCCCGCGCCAGTTATTTGCTGCGCCGGCTCGCGCGCGCGACTCTCCCGCGCTCGCTCGCTCCCTCCTCCACTCTCGCGACCGCGCCGCCGCCGCCGCTCGCGTCCCCGGCGACCGTTCAGCGCTTCCCCGGCCTATACTCGCGCCGCCGTCACCGCCCGCGCCCGCCGGCGACCACTCAAGCGCTTCCCCGGTCTGTCTCCGCTGCGGCCGCCGCCCGCGCCCCCCGGCGATCGTTCAGGCGCTTCGCCGGCCTCCCCGCGCCGCCGCGCTTCCGCCCCACCCCCTCCTAGTTCGGCCGGACCTCGCGCGCCTCCGACGTCCGAGGAACAGCGCCCGAGGGCTCACTGTCGCGCCGCGCCCGCAAGGTGTTCGACAAAACGCCTACAAGGTATGTATTGCTCCAAACTTATGAATTTGGTGCATATTTTGAATTGTAGTTTTGATAGTATAGTATTGAACATTGTAGATGAGTTCGTCGTATGATTCTTCCGAAGAAGAATTTGATATGGAATAGGAGGAGGATCTTGCAATGATCATAGCTATGCATATCAATAAAAAAACCGAAGCACGGTGGTTCGGTTATGGGTCGGGATAAAATTTGGAGAAATAGGATTGATGCCCATAACAGATTGATGAAGAACTATTTCGTGGAGAATCCCACATACCCGGAGTCGTATTTTCGTCACCGGTTTAGGATGAGCACAGACTTGTTCAAGCGCATTGCAGAGAAACTAGCGAGACATGACCGGTTTTTCCAGCAAAGGGGGAATGCCGTCGGAGAGCTCAGGCATAGCACCTTTCTGAAGGTGACAGCCGCTTTGCGTATGTTGGTATACGGTATCCCGGCCGATCTAGTTGATGATCACTTGGCTATGGGTGAGAGCCAAGCCATCATGTGTGTCAAGCGCTTTGCAGTGGGAATTGTGCAAGTGTTTGGCGAGGAGTATTTGAGATCTCCCACTGCTGAATACGCCGCAAGGCTATTGGCGATGAACAAATCTCGCGGCTTTCCTGGCATGCTTGGCTCAATAGATTGCATGCATTGAAGTTGGAAGAATTGTCCAAAGGCATGGCATGGGCAATTCCACGGCCAAAAAAAGGGTTCCACTATAATCCTTGAAGCGGTGGCCGATCAGGAGACTTGGATTTGGCATGCATTCTTTGGAATGCCTGGATCTTTGAATGACATCAATGTTGTCAACCGGTCACCACTGATGAATTAGATTGCGAATGGTGAGTTGCCACCGGTGCAATTTGTAGCAAATGGCCATACGTACAACTATGGTTATTATCTAGCGGATGGCATCTATCTAAAGTGGCAAACCTTCGTGAAGACGTTGAAAAAGCCAGAAGGTAAGAAAAATATTGATTTCCACAATGCTCAGGCGGCTGCTAGAAAAGATGTGGAGAGAGCATTTGGGATTTTGCAAGCCCAATTTGCTATTGTGAGAGGACCGGCTAGATTTTGGGATCAAAAAATGATTTGGTACATCATGCACGCTTGTGTGATCATGCACAACATGATCATCGAGAATGAGCGTGGCCAAGATTTAGACTACTCATAGTATGAGCTCTTGGGACATCCCGTGCGAGTGCGACGGAGGGCTGAAAGGGTAGCCCGTTTTGTTGCCTCCTATTATGCCATTCGGCGTCCCGCAACGCACAATGATCTTCAGAAGGATCTGATTGAAGAGTGGTGGACATGGCATGGACGACAAATAGCATGATTTCATTGCATTATTTGTATTGTATTGTTCATGAACTATTGATTGTGTTTATTGCATTATTTGTTGTACTGAACGATAAACTATTTGTTTGAGTTGTAATAACTATTTATTGTTGATTTATTTTGTTTGTTTGATCGTTTTTCTCCTATTTTTTGAATTGTATATGTGGTTTGTGCTTGCTGCGCGCACTGCATTTTTGGGCACTGCTGGAGCGGCGCGTGCGCGCTGCATTATAGCACGGTTGTTGGAGCTGGCGCCTATCCCCGAGCTAAATCAGCCGAAGCGCGCGCGGCAAATGCATTTTCTGGACGCAGCGCGTAGCGCGGCTGTTGGAGATGCTCTTAGGCCTTAGGGATAGCGCAGCCACTAAAGCACCATTTTTAGGTCCAAATGCCTAAAACATTTGTGGGGCAGCTGAACTTATTGTACATTATCGGCTGAAGATGCTCTTGCAGCCGTGATTTGTAGCCCTTCACAACCACACAACAAGTACACCATTGACGAGATAGAGAGACGGGCCTCTCATGTATTGCAGTTATGCTATTCCGTCTAAAACAAGGTCTTTTACTAAAAAATTGGGCGCGCTTTGATGTGTTGTCGGTGTTGTTGGGTTTTTAAAAAAAATACTCACTCTGTTTCGAAAAATAAGGTGTATTTTTTATTTTGAAAAGTCAAACCTTTTTAGTTTGATCAAATTTGTAGAGAAATATATCAAATTAGTACGATCAGACTCATCATGACATGAAATTTGATTTTTATTTTTTTGCTTAAAATGAGAACATAGGGATTTAAAAGAATTGAATGAGGAACCATTGAGAAATTATTGACACGGCCAAAATAGGGCTGACCCCATTTTAAAATGAAGATCTCATTTAATTGTGAGGTCTTAAAAAATAGGAATCATGGTGTATAGTATAATTTTTTTAAATGAGATGGCTTTGAGAAATTGTGACCTGGTCAAAATCAGATAACTCAATCCTAATTGAAGATCTCAATTGAATGTGGACTCTTTAACACTAGAGAGCACGGTGTTATAGAGGATGGATTTCTAATTTCTAAATAATTTCTCTGTATGCTTTTGAGGCCGTTATCAAGACTTAGCTACAAAGCACTTATATTTGAGACCGGACACTTTGTCAGTTTGTCATCAGGCGGAGAAAACCCAACGGATGAGATGCTCATGATACCTATTTTTCTACATCAAAATACTTTTTATTGAAAGATGATCATCATATTATCTTTTACAAAAGTATCAACGGTCTCTATGGGTGGATGAAAACACACCTCACTTCTAGCTAGTTTGGCTAAATCATTGACGACATAAATGCTTAAAATTACGGAAACACTAACGCCCACACGTGTGGGCGTTTGCATCTCGCCTACATGCGTAGATCCACGTCCATTTGTGGGTGCACAAATCTTGACATGTTTATGATGCCATGTAGGACTGGGCTGATGTGTGGGCACTTACCCGGTCGCCCACATATCCGTTTCACCACACGGAGGGGCCAGTGTGTGGGCGTTTAGCAGTTCGCCCACATACAAGTTTTCACTCACGCACAAGGGCTGATGTGTGGGCATTTGCCATCTCGCCCACACGCCCGTCTCCTCTCCCACACCCAAGCTGCCAGTTGCCATGCGTTTTGCAGTGTACATGGCAACTGCCCACACGTGTGCTTGTAAGCAGATGGCAACTCTTTTTTTTTACCCGAACATGTCAGTTGTCATGTGTTTTGCAGGGGTACACGGCAACTGCCCTAGTGTGCTTGTAAGCAGATGGCAACTCTCTCTTTTACCCGAACATGTTGTTTTGCCATGTCTCTTTGTAGCACTACACGGCAACTGCCTAGTGTTAGTAGGTGGCAACTCCTAAGGTTCTTAAATCATGGCAACTGTAGTAAACCAGATCATACATGGCAACTGCTTAATGTTAGTAGGTGGCAACATCTAAAGTTTTTAAATCATGGCAACTATAGTAAACTAGACCATAGATGACAACAACTGCAGTTGTCCAAAATGACATCCGGCACTTGACCTGAGATGGTAACTGCAGTTGAGAAATCATGGCAACTATAGTTCAGCGACATGGCAACTGCCGGTAAACAGACATTGAAGAGGGTCTGGACCATGGCAACTGCGGGGACGCGTGGTGACTGTTACGCTGGGCGTGCGGGACCGTGAGATAGATGGCTGAGAGAGGTCGTGTGGGCGTTATGTATTTTGCCCACACGTAGACGTGTGAGAGAGACCGCATGGAAAAAAAGAAGCGTGTTGGCGCTAGTTGTTTTGCCCAAACGTAGGCGTGTGGGCTGGTCCTCTTACACAGCATATAAAACGTGTGTGCATACCCCTTGACGCCCACACATGTAGCAGTTATCGTCATCCTAAAATTATATACGGAAAATCACACGCAAAATAATATCATCAAATACTTCCGCCAACAGCGCACGATATCAAATAATGCCAGCCAAATCAAGCTACCACACCGTCTAATGAATAAAAAAAATTAAAGTTACCTAAGTTTGTTAGTAGTTTATTTAAATATTTCTATGATAAAAGATAATTTCTTTCAATAAAAGTGTGTCCTCCCTCTCCAATCTTTATTAAAGAAACAAAGAGGGTACTTCATTCGATTCATATTATTTGTCGCAGCCAAGGTTTTGGTTACCGAATGAGGCAATTTTACCGAGGGGCACGGATAAACGTGGTTACCACGGTTACCAGAAAATACCGAGAAATACCAAGAATATTTCGAATGAATTTTATAGTTGAATTTTGAATTCAAATAAATGAATGAACGAACATTCGGACCAGAGACCTGTCAAAACAGGAACTAGGTTGCTACGAACATGTCAGAATAAACTCTTATGGCATTAATTAGATCCTACGCACTTTACTACAAATGGAGCTTTTAAATTCAAAATTTTCAAAAAAATGGTATTTTTTGCTTGGTATGAGGATTTATCGAGGGGCACGGAAATATACGGTAACCATGGGAAATCTTGAAATTTCGTCCGGTAACCAAAACCTTGGTCGCAGCTAATACTTCCTCTGTTCCTTTATAATTTTAGTACAAGTGGTAATAAAGCTAGTAATACGAATTGAAAGTAAAAACACCTTATATTATGTTGGGAGGAGTAGTATGTTTTTTATTTTAAAAATTACATATTGTCCAAAAAAAATCCGTAAAGAAAATGCACATATGAATTTCAAAAAATGGACACATTCAATTTTTTTTTAAATGATACATCCAGCAGCCACTCGGCTCATGGTGAAAGCAGCGACAGGAAGCAAGCCTCGAAGCCGTCGATGAGATCCCGGCCAAGCGCTACGGACACCTGCACCGCGCCGTGCGGCCCGCCGATGAGCATCGCCACCTCCGGACTGTACATGGACACGATCTCCGCCCGGCTCGGCTGCCCCCACCCGAAGTCCACCTCGTACGCCATGAACCGGTGCGACGACCCCTGCTGCGAGCGCCTCTCCGGCGGGATCCCCTGGTAGGTCTCCGCCCACCGGTCGGCGTCGCCCAGTGGGTCCTTCTCCTCCACCTGCTCGCGGATCGCCCGCCGCAGCGCCCCGGCCGCGTGCGCGAGAGCGCCGTCGTCGTCGTCGCGGCACATGAGCTTGCTCGCCGTGGCGCGCGCGAAGCAGAGCTTGACGCAGTTGCCGAAGAAGCCTGGGTCCAGAGGCGGGCGCATGCGGCGGCGGCAGTCGGCGGGGAACAGGAGGTATGCGTCGTCGTCGTCGGCGCCGGCGTTTGCTGCGTGGTCCGGGTGCTTCGCGCGGGCCATGGACGTCCACAGCAGCGACGCCACGGCGACGTAGGTGCTCGGCGGCGACTGGTTGTCGTCGTCCGTGCCGGCGGCTTGGCGTTGTTGCACGATGCGCCGCTTCAGCGACTGGATTTGGCCGGAGTCGAGCTGGTAGGTCCTCCGGCTCTGCCGCGTCCAGTCCAGCTCCGGCATCGTGTTCACCGTGGGCAGATCCGGCGCGCAGAGGCGAGCGAAATTCCGTGCCGCGGCCTCTGCTTTGGGGTGCCGCATGATCACCGCTCGGTCAAATGTCGGGGGCGGCACGAGCCCCGCCGCTGCCGGCGAGCCCTCCCGCGACGCGGCGGCCCACGCGCGCATGAACTGAAACAGCGATTGCCCGTCGGCCACCGCGTGGTGCATCGAGACCCCGACCACCACGGCGCCTGGGCCACCCAGGTCGTCTCCCGCCGACAACGCCGGTCGCGTGACCTGGACGGCGAGCAAGAGGGCGGGCAGCCTGCCCACCTCGAGCTCCGGCACGAGCTGCACGAACGCCTCAGTGTCGTGCTCGGCGTCCCGCGCCAGCCGGCGCATGTCGGCCGCGTCGCCGGAGTACTCCGCCTGGACGAACCTGACGCCGTGGTGGCAGAGAGCATCAGGGGAGCAGTCGACGACGAGGTCTCCATCGGGGCAGGCCGCGAGCCTGCCGGCGAGCGGGGCGAAGACGGGGAGCGTGGCGGCGAGGGAGGCCTGCAGCGAGCGGACGATGGCCGGGAACGGCGGGAGGCTCGGCGCGCCTTCGTCGTCGTAGAAGAAGACCCGCTGGATCGGGGGGAGCGCAAGGAACAGGGTGTCGAATGGGGAGAGCTTGATTGTGGCGGCGTGCCCAGGCAGCTCCGGCCGGACATGGGTCGTGTCGAGGACTCGCACACGGCCGTTCATGGCGGCACAAAGAACCAGCTACTACAGTACTACCAGTGCGCTGCGCACTAGAGTAGTGTGCAATGCGGGGGCACTATCGAGTAGAAGAAGAGTGGACCTTCGTTGGGACGTGATGCCCAAGCCACCAGTTCCCAAATCGTTGACTCTCGGGTGGACGTGTTTGACTTGCCACCTTCAGCTAGGAAAATGGAATCTGTCATGTCAGTTACATTTTTTTTTCGGGAAATCTTCCGATCTATTCATCTTCAATCATGGCAGTACAACGAATATCGAAAATAATAAAAATTACATCCAGATCCGTAGACCACCTAGCGACGATTACAAGCACTGAAGCGAGCCGAAGGCGCGCCGTCGTCATCGCCCCTCCATCCTCGGAGTCGGGCACAACTTGTTGTAGTAGACAGTCGGGAAGTCGTCGTGCTAAGGCCCCATAGGACCAGCGCATCAGAACAGCAACCGCCGCAGATGAAGAACAACGTAGATCGGAAGGATCCAATCCGAAGACACATGAATGTAGACGAACACCAACGAGATCCGAGCAAATCCACCAAAGATAGATCCGCCGGAGACACACCTCCACACGCCCACCAATGATGCTAGACGCATCACTGGAATAGGGGCTAGGCGGGGAGACCTTTATTCCATCTTCAGAAAGTTGCCGCCGTTTCGCCTTCCTGAGTAGAACACAAACCCTAACAAAATTGAAAGAAACGACTAAAAACGAAGCCCTCCCGCCGGCTCTTGGCAGGATCCACCGCGCATCCATGACCCTAGGGCCACCGGAGACGAGGCGGACCTGCTTCGGAGCCGGCGAGAAGCAGGAACCCTAGATGCTTTTTTTAGGAGGAGGAAGAGGCGGCGGCTGTGTACGGAGTATGAGGCAATTTAGGGGTTACACTCTCTCACATGCATGCGGCCAAAGAAAAAGTACGAATGAAGTGTATTAATTTCTCAGTCATGGCACAAACATTAATGGCTTTCAATGCAATCAATGAAATGGTTGCATGCATGTCAAAATCAGGCCTTATAAAAAGGGAAATACTTGTGATGCTGAGAGGCCTAATAAACCTGAACGATCGGTGAGGAGAGGTTTCTAATATTTCGACCTACTTAATTTGGCGTGCTTGCCCGACAAGTGTAGACAATTTTGCAAGATGATGGGTCTACGAGCATTTGGGTCCTCGGATCGATATATCAGCCGAATGTGGATATTTTTTATGTGCAGTGAGGAAGTTGTCCATCCTAGGTTTGGCAGGAGAACTTGAGGGTGTCGGGATTTTAAAGCAAGGCCTGAGATAAAGAATTGGTAATGGGCAGTCAATGTACTTCCTCCGTTTCTTTATCTAGGGTGTATTATTTTTGGTACGGTGACCAAGGCACATAATTATAGACGTGTTAGGACAAAATTACCCTTGGCGAATTTATTCGTTAGTGGCAAGTAAATCAGTTAGTCCCAGAAATTAAGAGATACATTCAATCGACATAGAGATAGTTTCCTTCTTTTACTACAAGGAGAGATACACACAATCAGGAGAGAGATACTTTCCTTTTTCCAGAGGGCTTACAAGGGAATTATGATAAATTAGAAGAAATGCACCTTACATTCTGGAATTTTATCAAAAAACAAATACACCTTATATAAAGGAACGGAGGGAGTAGTATATATGGGAGCGTATTGGATTCCACAAGATGAGTTCTTGAGATCACTAGACTATGAAGGCGCGCGTTGCCGTGCCTGTCCATTCTAAAAATTATAATAGAGATATGTGAATGATATTTGGAAATTTCAAATGATTTATATATTTTGAATGGTTCATGTTACAGTGCCTTAAGTCCACAGGCATAGAGAAAGATTGTCTGATTTTTTTAGAAGAAATATTATTTAATTAAGCCACACTATGCTTGAATATGCAACTTCAAGTTTAGTTTTAACACAAATATATCACCGATAAATAGATAGTCTCCAGTTCTGAAGCAGTAAAATACCAATGCTTTTGTGTGTAATTGCGTTTGAAAACCAATGGGATGAATACATAGAAATGCAAACCTTTCTCCTGATTGGACATATGTGAAAATTCAAGGTCTTAATTAGGTTGATGTTCGGTTGAACTAACACTAACACTACATACACGTTTCACATTGCCAATATTTCTACCATCAGCACGTGCTTTACCGGTACAATTGTTCTGAACCACGGGTATATGCTTTAGTTCTAATGAATGGGATGATGTCTTTGAATATGACTCGTTGCAACTAATCCAAATAGAATCAGAAATTCAGAATTAAGAAAAAACACCTAGTAGTGTGCTCCTGTCAAGCAGCAATACATGATACATGGGCAGATGATAATGATGTATATCCCATAATGACCCGTGAGAATCATTCAACAAAATACATTCACCCAATCAAAGAGAAGATTGTAATTGTACCATCCTCACAGTCTAGTGACCGTCCTCATGTCTGACTCAAGTTCAGAGGAAGTAGAAGGAAAAGGGGAGAATGGATGTCTCTCCGTCGCGCTAGAAATATATCACCGTTGCCAAAGATCCCTTTGGTCGGTTGCAAGAATTGGATCCGAGTCATAGATGGAGGTGCTAATAGCCAGAGGGTTCCAGCGCCATCTACACACTGTCTCTTCTTCACTGCTTCTTTTTCTTCCCATCAGCGAGCACCCTAGCATCAAAGGAAGCTACCGCAAAACCATGAGCCTCTGCTTCCTGCCGCTGGGAGGGTCAATGTTGTGCAAACAGTGATGGAGGATCGGAGGACATAGAGGATGCTGCGGTCTGCTGCTCAGGGATGGCGTACGACAGTCAAGCCTAGGTTTCAGGGAGGGCGTGCGGCGCTGTGAGGAGGCCGCTGCCGCCGCTGCCATCCATCACCTGGAGAGGCATGCGACCCTCGCGTGCTCCCCTGCCCCACACGGACATCGACCGTCTGTTCACGATCGATGGCTACAACGCATCACCGAATTAAAGGGCTCCAGGTCGTTCTTCGGAGCAGCAACCCGTTTAGTGTTGGGTGGGCCGAGACGTTTGTGGCGGAGAGGTAAAAAGGCTGCGGGGCACGCGCAATTAAACGACGGGGTGATCCAGAACGTTGAATGAGCTAATTGAACGGTTTACAATGCCAAATCGCTGTGGAAGGGCCTAGGTGGCTGCGTTTTACTGTTTAGCAATTCGCAAGCCGGGGCGAATCACATCACACCATGGTGGCAGAGCTTATTGGTCAGATGTTACGGGGCATCCCCTTGAGTTTGCCATGAAAATATGAACTACGTCTAAGAAACATATCACCCAACACATATGTAGACATTAACTTTCTTTTACAGATGAGTGCAATGACTTATTTATTTTTGCACTTAGAATACAGTATGCTGGTACCCATATAAACGAGAGACCCTATGACATCTGTTGAGCATCTGTAGGCTGTGTCACCCAATTTGGGATAGACAAAGGTTCAACCTAAGGTGCGGGTGTTTGCGTGAATATTGGCTGATAACTTGCTACATACCGTCGTGTGAATTTACATGGTTGAATGAAAGATTAAAATTCTTAAGCTTTGAAGAGATCTATCTCAAATGAGACGGTTGCTTAATTTTCCAAATTTACAAAGTTTTTCTTGCTTGTTAGAGCATCTCCAGCGGCGCCCCACAAGCCCCCACAGGGCCGCTATTTATGTGCCGGCAATGTAAAAAGGACAAAAAAACAGCCCAGTCATGCCCCCCAAGCGTCCCCAAGACATCAAAATAGCGCCGGTAAATCCAGGCGAAACCTGGCGCGCTGGGGGGCTGTTGGGCGCACCGGTGAAAGCAACAGCCAATCATATTCCTCCACCTATCCTTTTTTCTGGCCCACTCAATCACTTTTTGCTTGGTGACTGTCCTGGGGGGCACCAACGGCTGGGAAAACGTCCTTGTCTTTCATCCGGCGGAAGTGTTTTGCCCCCCAGGACGTCATATTTTTGGCCTGGCGATTGTCCTGGGGCCCTCCAACGGCTGGAGTGCTCTTAGTTTGTTTTAGCAAGTTCCCCCATCAAACATATGTAACTCCAAATTTGTGCATAGGCACACCAAGTTGGAAGAAAATCCTATAAGACCCGGTTCATACACAGCGATCATGAGACCCACTTGGGCTGAGGACACCTGGCCAGACCGAATCTCAACGCATGCAGGACAGTTTCCTCCTAATTCCCATCAGCCTCGTCGAATCCCCCAAATCACGAGTCCCCTTTCCGTCTCCGGTTCGCTCACCGCCGCCGCCCACGACCACCGGCGGCAGCAACCGTGCGGCACACGGCGCTTCCTCCTCGCCCATCCACACAGGTCGCTCGTCCAGATGCTCTGTCACGTCGCGTGGCCAGTCATGGTGAGGAACAAGAACGAGCTCTTGTCAACGGCGGCGGCGCGGCACGACGGTGCTCATCCTCACAGCAGGCACACCAGCTACTCGTCCAGCCTCTACATGACGCCGTGGAGTCGTTTATGGCGACGAACTATAGGCCGCCCATCACACCGTGTGGGGATTGATCCTCTTTAGTGTCGAAAACATGGATCTGAAGATGGATGTGTGTAATGGCAGTGCTTGTCACTGTAAATTCAATTGATTGATGTAAGAATTGTAATTTTTGCCCCATGGTAATGGTCGGAGCTTTCTGGAAGTTGTAAGTTTCAACTGAAATTGATCTGAGAATCCCCTAGGAAAAATGATCAGTTGTATCTGTTTGGTTCTCTTTATTTTGTTGTATCTGTCTCTACAACTTTCTACGGTCACTGTCGTGGAATTAACACGTCAGATGTCCGGATTAACGGACTTTAGTCGTGAGGCCGCGCATCTTTGTAGTAGCTTGAGAGGGGTTGAGAGGAATCGAGAGGCGCAATGTAAGACAAGGATTTAGACAGCTTCGGGCCCCGAGAAACATCATCCAGTAATAACCCTACGTGCTGTTTGAGGCTAGATCTCATTATGATCCTCGTGGTGTCGCCGGTAAACCGGCTCTTGTTGTCTAACCCTAGAAACTTGTGAGAACTTGTCTAAACTTGTCTAACCTGTCTCCCCACTCTCCTCCTTTGGGGAGCTCTGCCCTTCCTTATATATGTTGAAGGGGCAGGTTACATGTAGAGTCCTAGTAGGATTAGGATTGCTTTATTACAAGGAGTCCTAGTCTTGCTTCCTTTGTAAGAGAATATTCCTTATGCTTTCTTCATAAACCGGCCCACCATAATATGAATCGGCCTTCTGGGCCTTGGGTCTTGTCATCCGTGATCCGCCAGCCGGGTTACCAGTAAATTGCCAAGTGTAAACCGTCTTAAGTAAAATGCCAAGTCTGGCCGGGTTATACTTCCGGCCGGTTCATACCGCGGGGTATATCCCCGACATTAGCCCCCAAGTTTAGCTTGGATTTATCCATGGTAAACTTATGCTGCAAAATAAACACAAGAGCGAATCTGACAGGTTTGTGCTCCGGGTTAAGAATTTCTTGTAAATCGGCCTCTGACCATCCTTAAGTCCTTGTCCTTTCCTTCTTCTAGAAAATCCGGGTCAACTGACCAACTTCATAATCAACTTGCTTGTAGAAAAAATATTGCAAATAAAGAATCCATTTGACTCGGCCTTCAATGCTCTGACTTGATAAAATATTGGTCTTTAAATATTCAATTGATATCAAGCCAGCTTGAAGATGTAGAACTTGCCGGGTTATAAAAAACTGATGATCCAGGGTCATGACTGTTTATGGACGCCGGGTTATGATTGTTGCCGACGCCGGGTCACACAATTAATCTTCCGGACTTACCCAAAACTGAGAATTTGAAGATGTTCCTCTTTTATATGCATATTTCCTGTAGCCCCCAAGTCTTAAGAGGAGAACATAGTGATAGCCTAAGACTTGTTTGAATATAATCGTTGCAATCTTGAAGAAATCCAGATTGTTCATCTCAGTCACTATGAAACTGAATATTCCATATTACGTAGCCCCCAAGTGCCGGGTCATTATGCAATAATGAGCAGGGACTTTGAAAATATGATCATGTAAAACTTGAATAGCAACATGTAGCCCCCAAGTGCCGGGTTATTATGCAATAATGAGCAGAATCATTGAAAATAACATTATATAATGTAACTTCCATCGTGTGGTTTGAACCCACGTCCACAAGGTTAAGAGCTTTGTGCTTTACCAACTGAGCAGTGGACCCTTTAATATAATGGATTAATACTTGTGTACCTTGAATTGTTGACAGGAGCGATTGGTAACCCCCAAGGGCCGGCTCATTATGATGTGATGAGTTGGGTCTTCAATAAGGCCAGTAAAAATGACTTTGCATTAGCCCCCAAGTGTCATGGTGTATGCTTGCAGCGACATGAGACTTGCATATGTGATGTAATCTTTAACTTGAATAATGTAGCCCTGATGTCTACACACGCTTCTACTCTTGTAGACTATGTTGGGCCTCCAAGCGCAGAGGTTTGTAGGACAGCAACAATTTCCCTCAAGTGGATGACCTAAGGTTTATCGAACTCAGGGAAGTAGAGGTTGAAGATGATCTCTCTCAAGCAACCCTGCAACTAAGATACAAGAAGTCTCTTGTGTCCCCAACACACCTAATACAACTAGGAGTTGTATAGGTGCACTAATTCGGCGAAGAGATGGTAAAATATGGATGATATGAGTGGCAAAGCAAAGTAATATAAATCTATAATAAAAAGTGCAGCAAGCAAACAAGTGGTAAACGTGAGCACAAATGGTATTGCAATGGTGGAAACAAGGCCTAGGGTTCATACTTTCACTAGTGGCAACTCCCAACAACATTAACATAATCGAATCACATGATATTTTCCATAAAACATGCAATGAAGACGCACCCGGAGGTCATTCCTTCGTGGTCAAGAGAGGACGAGAATTATGTAGGGCTACAAAAGCACACCACAAAGTTCGTAGTTCTCAATCTAAGGATTTCCCAATGTCACCGCGGCCATCCAAAGAGAGTCCCACAATCACCACAACATATCTAAAGGATAGTCAAAGACAAGCACCAAGAGACTCTCAATCTTCAATCAACACACAAGAGAGGAAATCACTCATGAAAATATTTTTCTAATCCATGTCCAATAGACCGCTGTCACCTTGGTCTCGGGGATTATACTAGATAAAGACAAGTGAGTACATCAATCCAATACATAGAGGAAGGGGAAATATCATGGGATCACCCTAAATTAACATAGCCTATGATCACAACGAAGATCACATCATGGGAGAGAGAGATAACCACATAGCTACACGTACGAGCCCTCGGCCCCGGAGAAAACTACTCACACATGGACATGGTGAGGAGGAGGTTGATGATGGTGTTGATGGAGAGGTGCAGCCCCGCGAGGAGGCGGCGGCCGGCGGCGGCGAGGAGGAGACGGCGGCGGCCCTAGGGGGCGGCGGCGGCCCTAGGGGCAGCGGCTCCTTGGCCCCCCTTCTTCCTTGTGGATGGTGCTGCAATGATGCTGGTCCTCCCCTCCAAGACGGCGGCTTGGGAGGAGGAAAATTCGTGGCCCTTGGTGACCTAGGTTTCCTCCCTTTATATAGACTCTCGGATTCCCGTCACCAGATTTTGGGCCTCAGTAAAACGGGCTTTACTCGCCCGTCCGGACTCCGATTTGGACGAATTTTATATCCAGAAGCATCGCCTCGAAATTCCCCACAACGTTCGGAACTAGACTTTTTCCGTTTGACGTCGTCTTCGGGCCGAAACGTGACCATCTTTAAAAAACGTTTTCAGACAGATTTCAGGAAAGTCAGAGTCCTACTCCAATACGACTCCTTTTGCGTTTTTGTCAATTTCCAAGTAATTCCTACACAATAAAGTGTAAAACAAGAACATTGTGCACTTTTGCAACCATTAGTAGGTTAGTCCAAATATGATCAAAAGTGTATGGAAGTGCATAAATATCATAGCAATATCACACAAAAAGGGCATGAAGCAAGCAGAAATTGTAGATACGTTTTGGACGTATCAAGCCCCCAAGTGCCGGGTCGTAAGCCTGCAGCGACTCGGGACTATTTCTTTGTAGAATAAATTACTTCTATCGATGAAATGATATCCATTGCGCTTAAAGCGACTTTGAAAACCTCAATCTTAATATTGATGACCATAATAAGAATCCAGCCATGTTGGCTATTGAAGAATATAATCCGGTTTGAAGACCGGTTCCAGGGATATTTGATTACAACCAGGCCGGGTTAATAAACACCGGTCATTATCTTATTTCATACTGGCGACTTATAGTCAAAAGCCAGGCCGGTTTACTGAACACCGGTTTTTATCTTATCTGTGATCAAGTGTACCCGACGTCCTTAATCCGGTAGGCATATTTGAATGTGTAGATTCTGATGAAGCTCTTGGCTATGTTGGGGTGGACCCAATAATTATTCCGGGTTTATAGTAACTACCGGTTTAAATAATGCTGGAGCTTTGTGTCCAGACTTTTTGAAGATATGTGGTCAACTTTGAAGTTGTCTCACTCCGGATCAAAGAACCATAGAAACACATGAGAACACAAACACAAAAAACACAGTTGCAAATAAAATCATGTAGTCGAGGCTTTTTGCGAGCTGCGAGGCTCCAAATCGAGCTTATGATTCGAATACGATCATATAAACCGGACCGCAAGGGGCTAAGCTAGGATTCGAATACGATCCGTAGCCCCATTGGGATCGTGAAATTTTAGCCAATCAATGGATTCGAATACGATCCAAGGAGCTTATGATTCGAATACGATCATATAAACCGGACCGCAAGGGGCTAAGCTAGGATTCGAATACGATCCGTAGCCCCCTTGGGATCGTGAAATTTTAGCCAATCAATGGATTCGAATACGATCCAAGGAGTTTATGATTCGAATACGATCATATAAACCGGATCACCAGAGGCTAAGCTAGGATTCGAATACGATCCGTAGCCCCCTAGTGAGTTTAGCTATGTTCTCTTTGGTTCGAATACGACCTATGTTTGAACAGGAATGTATATGTTCTCTTTGGTTCGAATACGACCTATGTTTGAACAGAAATGGCTATGTTCTCTTTGGTTCAAATACGACCTATGTTTGAACAGGAAGCCCCCAAATGAGTTTGGCTATGTTCTTTTTGGTTCGAATACGACCTATGTTTGAACAGGAAGCCCTTTAGTAAGCTTGGCTATATTCTCTTTGGTTCGAATACGACCTATGTTTGAACAGGAAGCCCTTTAGTAAATGTAGAAGCAGGGTACCGATATGGGAGTTGCACTGTGCGGCAAACCTTCTTTGGTCCCTTATAGAATTATCCTGCATATCAAAATAGATAGATCAAAGCATTTTGTTTTCTTGATGAAAATGATATATATCAAGAGAAATAAACTTTGGATGGATATCACCTGAGTGAATTTGAACCGGTATGTTGAATAGACCGGATCACAGGGCGGATAGTAAACGACCGCTGCATCAGAGGTAGCACAGACACATGAATTAGCCGCGGTATTGTAATCTGGCGGAGACGAGCAAGTTGTCCTCCGTGTTATAAACCGGGGTGGATATGTGAACCGGCCATCCGTTCATCGGGTAATGTGATACAGAGGAAAACACCGTTGTAGAATATTGCCAGCGCGTGCTTTAATCCCGCAATAAAATGATACTTTCACCTGATTTGCTCGAAAGACAGATGGGTCGGCTGGCGCCGACGGGCTAGTTGCCTTCCTCGTTGTGAGCCGGCGCGGATGCGAAAAACGGCCACGGCGTTGTAAACCGGCGCGGTCGCGAGAGACGGCCACGACATTGTAAACCGGCGCAGGAGCCCGTTGAGTAACGACGTCCACTTGTGTCGAGTGATGTTGGCGGGCCTCCATCTCCGCAGTATAATATCGCTCTGTAATGAACGATTTTTCTGCATACAAAATATAGCAGGGCGAGGTATTTTTGCTCGGATGAACTAATATGTATTAAAAATAAATAGGATAGATATCACCTGATTCGTCTAGAGAACAGATGATTTGGCCGTGGTATTGTAAACCTGTGAGACGCGTGAACCGGCCGCGGTGTAGTAAACCAGCGTGGTCGCAAAAGATGGCCACGGCGCTGTAAGCCGGTGCGGACGCGTAAACCGCCGCGAGGGTAGATGAGCGAGTCGTCCGTGATGTTGTAAAATAGCGCGGACGGGCGAGTCAATTGCATTTGCAGTCCCCATGCTCCATGTTCACGGTATATCGCTACTTTCGTAACGAACGACTGTCCTGCGCGAACAACAGTACAGGCAGGGTAATTGTTCTCAAAAGGATTTTAAAATATAGTAAAAATAGATGAGGCAAATATCACCTGGTATTTTTTTGTCAGATCAACGCGGAAACAGTGCTTGCTTTAGAGCCGTTGTTGGCTTTATCGACCCAGGGGGGAGGACAGAGTCGATGAAGTTCCTCGTCACTTGAGCCACCCATGCGTTGATCTGAGCACACGTTTCCTCCGGTGCACTGTGTAAGTTGACGGTGCTTGCCTCGGTCTTGTACGTGCCCACTACGGCCTCGCGGAAGGTTGGGGCGCGGCTGGTGGTTTGGTGGCGCATCCTGGATGTCTCGGCGCCGGCTCACTGGCAGCGAGGCAAGCAAAGGTCGGCTCGCGGGGCTCGGGAGCCGGTCGTAGCGGAGCGAAGGGCGGCGGCTTGAGGACGAGCAAGTCGAAGGACTGGCCAGGCCATGATGGTGGTGGCTCAACGAGCGGCTTGCGGTGGAGGCGGCAAGGCAGGGCCTCGATGAGGCGGGTCAACCCAGGCGGGTCAATGAGGTGAGGAGAGGCCGCGGCCAGCTTGGAGGTAGGCGGTAGAGTAGCTGTGACTTGCCAGCGCAGGCGAGGCCACGGAAGCAACGAGATAGGACGCACCATGGCGAGCTGACAGAGCCGTGTCTCGCGGCTAAACGGAGAAACGAGGCCGTCTCCAAGTTGTAGTTATTTTTGACGATATGTAGCTTGTCCTTGGCTCCTTCGTACGCACGTAGCAGCTAAGATGGAAAATAGTATTTTTAGCTTCCGTCCTCGGAACTTGAACCGAAACCATATTCGTCAGCTGCCCTGGACGCGATCTGCTTCACATTTAGTTTTCTTGGGCCGGTTTGAGGAACGGGGCAGCTCCGGTGCGGCAGCTAGGGAAGGCCCCCCGGCGAGGCGGAGCGGCAAGCCGACAGCAGGCGGAGAGGCGCTGCGAGCCGGCGGCGGGCGGAGAGGCGGCGTGGCCAGGGCAAGACGGCTTGTGGTGCCGGCGACTCACGGCGACGAGGCGATTCATACCAGGTGGTCTCACGGTAGTGACAAGGCTGTCACAGCGGAGGCGCGATGGTTTGACGATGCGAGTCGTAGCAGGAGTCCGAGCTCGTGGTTGTTGATGATTAATCCAATCCTGATTTGGAAACAATTCTTTTAATTTGATCTCAGCTTTGGATTGGACCTGTTTATCTTGGCGAATCTCCGCTAGCTCTGACAACTTGTATCGTTCCGTCCGTTCAGCCGCGACCGCGAGCCGATGCGGCAAATCTGGACTAATAGGTGGGTCATCATGCCGACGAGTCATCAAGGCAGGTCATCACGCCCTTCTCCAGATTGTGGCTGACCTGAATTAATTCATCTCTGAATTTTTAATTGAACGAGCAGACACTCGTGAGACACCAGTTTGATCCGACGTATTCTTTTCAGATCTTTGTCTTGGCGACTCGGAAACTACTTAATAAATCGCTTGACGGCAACACCAGATAGACCGCAACCCTAATTTTTCTCTGACTCAAATATTACTGATTGTAAAATATGAACCGATGATGCTGATGCAGATCCTTTCGAGCTGAGTCTTCCTTCATTCGGAAGATTGCAAACTTCTTGATCCCTAGGAGAGATCCCTTCAAGAACTCAACACCACCTTGCGCAGGCCCCACGGTGGGCGCCAACTGTCGTGAAATTAACACGTCAGATGTCCGGATTAACGGACTTTAGTCGTGAGGCCGCGCATCTTTGTAGTAGCTTGAGAGGGGTTGAGAGGAATCGAGAGGCGCAATGTAAGACAAGGATTTAGACAGCTTCGGGCCCCGGGAAACATCATCCGGTAATAACCCTACATGTTGTTTGAGGCTAGATCTCATTATGATCCTCGTGGTGTCGCCAGTAAACCGGCTCTTGGTGTCTAACCCTAGAAACTTGTGAGAACTTGTCTAAACTTGTCTAACCTGTCTCCCCACTCTCCCCCTTTGGGGAGCCCTGCCCCTCCTTATATATGTTGAAGGGGCAGGTTACATGTAGAGTCCTAGTAGGATTAGGATTGCTTTATTACAAGGAGTCCTAGTCTTGCTTCCTTTGTAAGAGAATAATCCTTATGCTTTCTTCATAAACCGGCCCACCATAATATGAACCGGCCTTCTGGGCCTTGGGTCTTGTCATCCGTGATCTGCCAGCCGGGTTACCAGTAAATTGCCAAGTGTAAACCGTCTTAAGTAAAATGCCAAGTCCGGCCGGTTTATACTTCCGGCCGGTTCATACCGCGGGGTATATCCCCGACAGTCACTGTAAGTAATATGAACTGCTGATTTAACCAGTGACGGTAGAAAGGCTCGGCATTTGTCATGACTCTGTTTGTAGTTCATATTACTTAGATTTTGGGCACTGCTACGCGTCGGCTGGCGGATCTTTTTAAAAGATCCGCCGCCCATGCCCGCGACTTTGCCGACGTGCTGCCGGCGGCACCGGTCGAAGTAGTGCGAGAAGAAGCTGGTTTGGCGGGGAGCTTGGGAGGAACACGGGTGGTGGCTGTTCTCGTGGGGATCCAGATCCAGATCCCGCAACATACCAGTTGTTGCGGTGGTATAGATTGCAACAACCATTCAGTTGTGAAAACTAGTTTAGATAATACGTTGCTTCTAGCCATCTGATTAAAATTTGATCCAACGGTCACGAAGGCGGCGGACGCACGCGTGATCATCCGTCGGGTGATCTCAATCATTTCCCTTAGATTTTACAGATTTTACAAGAGCTTCAAAAGAGTCGGCATTTGTCATGACTCTGTTTATCTCTTTATTCAACAAACCAGTAGGTAGTACACATTTCAGATTTTATTATTGGATATTAACTAGTAAGCATGCACGTGCACGCACGTATATTACAAAATAATAAACTATTGTCATACAATATAAAGTATATCTATTCATAAGTGCAGGCCAAAATATCTCACATGAATCATAAAATTTAACATCCAAAGACCACAAGATTAACAAATATGAAACAAATGGACTTCAAAAAAAAAATCTACCAAAGAGCGACGGTTCCCAGAGGCAAGAAACAGGCGACGCGAGAGCGGTGGTTCCGGCGGGCCGTCGTCGCTGGTCCCCTAGCCTCCGGGCGGCCTCTTGAAGCTGGGAGGTGGGGGAGATCGTCATCGATTGTGTGACCGTTGTAGATAGGGTTGTTAGGGTAGTTTCTCCAAGCGTTGGTGCTCGAGCGGGGACGACGCCGATGAGGTGGAATAAATTCCTCCAGCATACTCTCCTTCGCGGTGGCGCTTGGTCTGGCAACACGACGGGGCTAGGGAGGCGGGGTTCCGCCGGGCCCGCGGTGGTGGTGCACAGGAGTCGGCGGCATCTGGATCGGTGTTTCCAGATCCGCTCGTTGCAGGCGATCAATGACTGTGGTGATGTGGTGGGCGTGGTGGCTGGTGATGCTGCTCCTCGTCGCCGTAGGCCGACGGCTGTGGCGGATCTAAGGTGAGGGGAGCACGGGGAATGTCCCCGGCTGATGTATCGAAACCCGACACTGGTTCCCATTCGCTGGGACAATACCTATATGCGGCTCACAAAGCCTTTATGGCGATTGTGCTTCTGCCCTTGCTTCTTGGCCGGCGACTCTCCTTTGAACAGGTACCCAGGGAATTTTAAATGATTTTGGTGTTTGTTTGGGTGCTTTCGTTGATATGGTGGGACAGCTGTACTGCTTGTGCATGTGATGTATGTTTCCGTATTTGTACTCGTATTTGTACGCATCTTGTTTTGTAATTGAATGAAATACAAGTGCTTTCTCAAAAAAAAAATGAAATAAATCTTATACCCGCTCCAATCAAAATTAGTTGTCGTTCAAACCGATGTACGTAGTAGGGAGTAATATGTTAATAAAACGATCAAAATAATCATGACTGAACATTTTATCTAAAATCTTGTGACTATGTAAAAAGATGGCACGTAGTACATAGTCAAACAGGATATGTGGGTTTAAAAAAAGGAATTGGACAACGTCTCACTTTAATAACATGAACCAAATGACCGGAAGGGCTATTTTGATATAATAATAAAAGAAAAAGAAAGTGGACAGCGCCGGACGTTCTATCTGTATTAGCTTTTGTTCAGCGGCTTGTTTGTGTACTGTCAAAGTGAAAGGCTATCCATTCACCTGAGAAAAAGAGCTATCCATCGGGAAAAAATTGGACACGCCCACACCGCCCACTCTTCCTCCCTCTCAGTTCTGCTCACCTTATCTCTTCCCATTTGTCTCCCCACCGCTACCGTCCATGGTGCTCCCGTCGATTATGGCGATGGCCCTAGGCGTGCTGCTGCTCCACCCCATGAACGGCTACCTGGAGCAGTAGGTGGACCGCCTCTTCCGCTTCTGGGACTCCCCTCCCAACGGGGGCACCGAGTTCCTCCGTGCGGTCGCCGGATACAACGCCGACGATGCGCTCCTCGATGCGCTGCCGTCCGTCGAGAACGTCGCGTCCTCCGTGGGGATCGACCGCCTCGACCTCACCAAGTGCCGCGAGCGCGGGATCCATGTCACTAACACCCTCGACGTCCTCACCGATGTCGTCGGCCTCGCCATCTCCGCGGTAAGGAAGATCACACATGGTGTCCGCTATGTGCGCGCCGGGCCGCCGGCTTGTGGAAGGCCAAGGGGGACTACAACACACTCACCACGCGGGTTGGTTTTAGATGCTTGCCCGTTGACTTTCGTTCATATTTTTCTATCCAACGATTGAGTGCATTATTTAGTGATATTCATTTTGTAATTGCCCAATTCATTTCACGATACCATGTGTGTTTAATTTAAATTTAAAATGATCGAGGATTGATTGCATTTGGGCCTTTTGGATTGAAATAATGAATCTCATGGTGTATTCTTTTATATACTGAAGACAATTCATCTGTCCACTATCATTGCTGTTGTGTTTGCACAATGAACCACCCAGGCAATCAGAACTTCAGAACCAAAGCACCACTACTCTTGGGCCAGGCAAAGATCCTTACACAATAATTTCCTTATTTATCATCTGGGAGGAATAGTCGAAGCCAGATAAATAAGTTTCATGTATTGCAATCAAAGCTGGAGATACAGCTAATAAAATCAACTGATAGTGTAATATTCCTATGAGTAGCAGCAATGATATCTTTTGTTATATCTAAACAGGTCTTTATGTTATAAATATAGACCAGATTAATGATCTGATGCTTACTTTACTGTTAAACATGGACAAGAGGCTAGCAAATGATTTAAATGTTGCACTGCTTCAAGTTAGAAAATGCTAAGAGTAATTGAGGGGCTAAAACTCAGATTTATTATAATGGATAAACAATGCCCAGGGTTTAACTCGACTATACATCTTGAATCTTGAAATTTTATACTCAGGAATGTATTATGTATCGCCTATGTTATTGGACTACCAATTCTACCAGTTGTGGATTCAGATGATTGACCACATCGTTGACTCATAGCTAAAGTAGTCATTGTGCCATTGAAATTTACAACTCCACACATTTCAGTGATGTCTCCAGATAAGAAATTTGGAATGCTAACAAGAGATAAACACACACATAGCAATTAAAGTGATTTTGTTCCTGCCATCTTATATTTAAGCACACCGCTCACTTGTGATGTTTTGCTATTGTAGGTTAACCTGATGCATGAGTAGTCTCGTGACGAAGACCTTTAACAGAGATGTCATCAACTCTCGTTTGGTACGTGCATATGCATACTTTTATTGTTAATTGCGTCGACATTTCCTCTTTGATGCTTATATAGTTCAGTCTGATCAAAAGTTGCAAATGAAAAACAAATAATGTTAGATCCAAAAGTAGTCCTAAATACAACACCTTCCAAAAGATAATAGAATAATGCACCTGCCTCATCTCTCTAAAACATCTTTGTAGACAGTATTCTTGGTGCTTTTTCCGGATTTGTCAACCTCCTTGTTTGGCTTGGCCAAAATCCGTATATTTTCCCCTATGATCAAGGGTGACTCCCAGCCTTGTGAATGAGAAGTGGGGGTTGAAATACCGTATATTTTCTCTGAAATATTTAGCATCCTCATCAACTTGACTTGTAAACAACCGTTTCAACTCCTCACAAACATCTGGAGTAAATACATCCACTTTCCCCTTTTTGCAGCAAAATGCAGGCCCCTCGTATTAAAATCGCAAAGCTCCACAATGGCGGCAATCACTAACTTTTCTAAGCACATGATGCTTTTTGGGCAGGTTCATGTAAACTCTGTCATGAGCATCATTATTGGGAGCTCAATCACCATCCTGTTGCTCCACTCGGTAGGATTGAAAATTAACATCTGGAGCAGAATTGACATTTGCATTAATTAAAGTTCGCCGAGAAACCATATTACTAATATCATATTTGTACTGGTAACTCATGACAACAACAATAAACCTGGTTGGGCGAAGATCCTAGCTTCTTCATCATGGTCCACGTCTCCACTATTTTCTCCTAGGTTCCCATCTCCCAAGCATTCTATTTGTGCATATTGAATAATAGTGCGTTAGGAGTAGTAAATGATGCTCATTTGATCTTATGCATACCTGGGAGATTATACTAAAAATGACATTATGCAGACCATCAATGTTTATCGTGGGGACATCGGGCTCCAGTAGTCCGTATGCATCTTTGGCGTGGTCGTTGGCTGAAAATTTTTATTTGGCACAAAAGAGTAAGCAAAAGAGATGGACCCTTTTTATGTACAGGGTGGTACCACAAAAACGTACCAATTTGATTATGAGTGGTTTGAGCTGCATCTGGGGACGGTTCCATAACTGGAGTAATATCATTACGTTGGATCGGTAGAGGTTTCTTGCCATAAGAAGGATTTGTACCTGAATAAAAAGTAGAATGGCAATATAGAGAAGAAATAGACACCGGATAATTTAGCACCATTAATAAATCAGACAACTAACCCTTTTTTTAGAAGACTCTTCTGGCATATGTAGGTTGTCGATTGTACTGAGTTGGGGGTTCTCATCTAGTGACATTTGTGTGGGTGTGAGTCGTCTTGAATTCCGTTGCATCTGGTATGCATCATTTCTGTGCAACCAATCGGACTCATCATCATCATTGTCTATGGTACAATGAACGGAATTTGGTACTGCACCCCCTGCACTTGTTATGTTCTGCAGTTGTGTGACTGCAGATTGTTCGGTAGCCGGCACTTGCGTTACAATGTTACTGCCATCAAGGACGACAGCAATATGCTTATTTTGCTCGCGGGTTTGTCGCTGTCGCTTTAACATTTCCTCTCTATTTCGTGCATATCGCTCCCTTTCCATACGATTCTTAATCTCATTACTGCCTGAGTAGATGAATAATAGATCATTATATATAGCAATATATATAATCGAGAATGAAGTTCATCTTCATTACCTTGTGATACACCCAGCTGTGTTTGTGCCCCACCGATCTCAGCAGAGGCAATTTTCTTCTGTTTGTAGGCCTCACGTTGTCTCTTATTAATCTCATCCTTATTTTTTGCATACCGCTCTCTATCCATCTGCCTTTTTACTTCTTTAGGGTCTGTAATCAATGGCACAATTCAGTAGTTGGGGTACAAAAACTGAAATTGGGTGGTTGTGTAATGCTCGTCACCCAAGGATTGGTTGTTGCTTATATCCTGGAATGGGGTGCGCGCCCTGTTGGGACTGGTCGGGGCCATACGAAGTCCTTCAACCCTGTGAATGTCAAGAATGTTATCACACAATTGTAACTGAAGAAATACTATTACCACAACTCAGACATAGTAGTGTTTTATGTTCTACTCCATCTCACTGTGTAGCATGAAAGCTTTGTTAGGAGTACTCAGCAACCAATTGAACTCCTTTTGCATTAATACATATACCTGCAATAATGATTCTGGATGTACTCCCTCCGTCCAAAAATACTTGTCATCAAAATGGACAAAAAATGATGTATTTAGAACTAAAATACATCTAGATACATCCCCTTTTATTCATTTTGATGACAAGTATTTCCGGACGGAGGGAGTAGTAGTTTGTAATGCTATTCATGTAGGTGTATCTCAGAGTGACTTTATGTGTGTTCATATGAATTGGAACTGAGAATAGAACGATCCATATGCAGCTTGATGAGGTATTTAGGTGAGGTCAGTACAGTGCTCATTTGACAAGGATTCATGGAACAACGTCGGGTTTACGTCAGGTACGGAAAACAAGGATCATGTTAGCATATGGTCATGCCATAAGTCACCAGTTCGTACACTTTCCTTGTTTTTCATAATTCCATTCAATTTAAACAATTGATGGATCACATGAACAGGTTGACAAAGGAGCATGCATTTGCGGAGCAGTTCGTCGACGCTGACGTCGTCGGGTCAGCAGTGTGGTGATAGCGTAGTACAGTCTGGGCAGAGGCGTCTTCTAGCCTAACGAAGCCTTGGCGGCAGCGGCGTGTAAAAGCCTTTCGAACTTCAGATCAGAGAAGAGCATGTACCTATGTCGGCGTGTAAAAACATTTCGAACTTCAGATTAGAGAAGAGCATGTACCTATGTCGGGGAGGAGCTCCTCGTCGTGGCCGTGGCAGGGCGCCTGTGCGGCTGCACCTGTGTTGGGGAACAACGTGTCGTCGTGGCTGTCATCGTCGCGGCCGTCGTCGGATGCCTCGGCGGCTGCGCAGGGCAGCGACAGGGCATGTAATCTGGACGCCGGGCCTGGATTGATTCCCGCAAAGTTAGCTCATTTGTTTCCTTGTATGACTCTCCGTGTTAAGTGGATGTGGGTTGTTACCTTTTTTTATGAGAATTTGAGAAAAAAAAAGTATGTGGGTTTACCTGTAGACTCGTGCGGGCGTGCATTGTTTGTACGGGCAGATGTACGGGCAGAGTTTTCGTCCGCCGTCCTGAAGTTCTCTTGTTTAATAGTAGTGTAGATACCTGTAGACTCGTGCGGGCGTGCATTGTTTGTACAGGCAGATGTACGGGCAGAGTTTTCGTCCGCCGTCCTGAAGTTCTCTTGTTTAATAGTAGTGTAGAAAAAAAACTTTATCGCAAAAGCTTCAAATACCAAGAGCTTTTATTCACAAAGAACTTCAAATACCTCGAGCTACAAATACCATGAGCTTTTATTCACAAGGAACTTCAAATACCAGGAGCTTTTAGTCATAGTGTACATCAAATTTATTTATACTTGAGAAATTTCTGAAGAAAAATTTACAAAGCATCAACCATCCTAAACTACATGACAGAGGCATGCACAACAGCATATTGAGTTGGAGATCTGCTGATCTTTTTGCTTGCTCTTCTGTCTTCCTTTTGCCTTTTGACGATCATCTTCAGTGTTGACAGAACAACACGTGCAGGCATCAGCAGAACACAAGTTATCTGATCACAAGTAATTTTGTAGTTTGCACATGCATCAGCAGCTCCATTTGATCACTGCCAATGGAGCTATTGCACATTCTCACGTGCCAAGATGCAGCCAGCAGCTCCAGCCACATGTGCCAAGATGCGGCCAGGTCAAACGTCAAGTAACCCGGCCACATCCAACGGAGCCAAACTGAGGAGGGTGGCCATGGACGAAGTGCCGGTGGGTAGCGATGGACGAGCAGAGGAGTTGGCGAGCAGCCGGGGCGCCGTGGAACGCGGTTGTGAACGGCAGGGGAGAGCGGCGGGGGCGGTGGCCGCGGCCGAAGCGAGCAGAGGAGTTGCGCTCAAGGGCGAGCTGCCGGAGCGTCGAGGAATGCGGTCATGGTCGTGGGCGGCGGCGGCGGCGAGCGAAAGGGGGCTGAGATTTGGGGGATTCGACGAGGCTGACCGAAATCAGGAGGAAACTGGCCTGCGTTCGAGAGGAAACTGGCCTGCGTTCGTTGAGATTCGGTCCTGCCACGTGTCCTCAGCCCAATTGGGTCTCACCATCGCTGTGTACGACCCGGATCTTATAGGATTTTCTTCCCACCAAGTTTCATTGCTGCCGACAATGAGATGTTTCTGAAATATCACACAAATCTGTAAATATCACCAAATACCGGAGCACAGTTAAGTTAACCACGTGCAGTTCACATATGTGTTCTTTTTAGGGCATCTCCAATGGTTGTAAGAGGGTGCTTAGATACGTTTTAGTCACATGACTAAAAGTAGTGGGACTAAAACTTGCTAGCCTCACCCATGCTTGGATCTCCTCCAATGCATGGGTGCTAAAGTGAGGTGCTAAGTGCATTAAAATGCTTAGCAACTAATATCTTCAATGCATGGGTGCTTAGCTTTTGTAGCTAAGCCTACTTCATTTAATTGTTTAGTGACAAAACTTCTTCATGTATTGGTTGGTAGTCCTTTTGCATAGGTTCATGTGCCTAATATCGGTTCTTCTTGGGGTCATTATAATGCTCTCTCTCCTCTTTAATTGCTTTGCCACATCATTTTTCTGGCTATGTGGCACCCTTAGCACCTGTCCACGGTGGAGCACTGGGAAGGGCCTAAAGAGACTAAAATCAAGTTAATGAACATTTATTATCCTCCAAACCCTCCAATCCAGAATTTGCATGTGTTAGAGGAGAGGAGTTAAATGAGGAGAGAGATGACTAATTCATATTTTAGTAGGGGTACCCCTGACTAAAAGATTTTAGTCTCAAGACTAGTTTTAGCCCCTCTTTAGTCAGGGGTGCTTGGAACTTTAGCCTCTTAAAGAGACTATTTTTAGTCATACTAGTTTTAGTCCCTTGAATCCAAGCAGGGCCTAAGATAGTTGTTGATAGATTTTGCCACATATGATTTTTGATGATGTGTCATATAATAAATGAGGGAAGAGAGGAAGGTTGTATGTACATGAACCAACACCTCTTGCACAAGCTCCAATGTAGAATGAGAGAACACCTCATTTATTATCTCACATTATATTGGGCAAACTAGATACAACCCATTAAAGTTGTTGTGTGTTAAAGTGTTGGTTGATGACATGATATATTTTACCAACAAGTTAACATACAAACTATTGGAGATGCCCTTATGGGAATTCACATCCGTTTCTGCTTACCATTATTACAAGTGTATGTTGATCTAGAATTTCAAGCCGTTGATGACGCCGAGGAAATTGGCGGCGAAGGCATCCATGAACGCCCCATCGAGCGTCACAGAGACCTGCACGCCGCCGTCCCTCGCTCCGAGCAGCGTCACCATCTCGCCCCTCCCGAAGATGGACGCGAGCTCGACGCGGACGGGCGGGCCCCACCCGAAGTCGGTCTCGTACGCCATGAATCGGTGCGACGACGCCACCGTACTCACCCTCCCCGGCGGCAGCGCCATATGGTACTTCAACACCTCCCCGAAGTCAGAGAACGGGTTCTCCCCTGCCGCCTCCAAGCCATCGCGGATCGCCTCCTGGATGGCCACGGCGGCGCGCGCAAGGCCCTCGACGTCCTCACCGTGGGGGCGCGGTGGCACCAGGTCCGCCGCTCTGGTCCTTGCGTAGCACGGCTTGACGCAGTTCCCAAAGAAGCCCTCATCGATCGCGGGCCCGTGGAGCCGGCTACGGCAGTCCGCGTTCACCATCAGGTACACGTCCGCGTCGTCGGCATGGATCATGCGGGAGGGCATCTTGGCCCCAACGATGCACGTCCAGGCAAGGGACGAGAGGGCGACATAGGTTGTCGCCCGTCTGGGCAGCTTCTCCGTAATTCGCCGCTTTAGTGACTGTGTCTGATCTGCACCGAGGAGGAAGGTTCTGGTGCGCCGGCGAGCCCTGTCCGCCACCATCTTGCCACGCGATGGCCGGAGCTTTGGAAATGGAACATGCGCATGAATCAGTGAAAGAAATGGCCGGAAGGGAATACAACTCTCTTTTTTAGATGGGGAATACCACACAGTTATTGGAAGATGAGATATCCAAAGTTACGATATGCTTTTAATAAACGACAATAAGCAATCAAATTCATGAGCTCTAATGAGTAGGTTTGATTGGTTTCAAACTCGGACACCATCGAGATTATAAATTTCGGTAGATTTAGGTTTGATTTTATTTCACCAAGAACGAAGAAGCAGGTTCGAAGTAGAACACGGAAGTGAGTAACGTCTGAATCAATCGTAAGGTCAGAATCACTACTCGTACGATTAGAGACCCGCCCTATGAAAACCCTACCGAAAACTCTAGGCAAAATCTAGGCAAAATCTCTAGACAATGACACGCGTAAGAGATTTCAAGATATGATTAGACAACTCCAGCAGTTCGTTAGCAGTACTCCATTCGTTCCAAAATAAGTGTCGTGTTTTAGTTTTCACGACACTTAAAACCATGACATTTATTTTGAAACGAAGGAAGTATTTTTGAAAGTGGAAAATCTTCTGTGGATGATCCAGCAGTTCGTTCGGGCATTGAGGTGCCCGCCAAATATAGGACAAACTATTCTAATACTTTTTCTTGGCACCACCAAATTTGTCATATACACTGCAGAATTCTGCATAATTCGAAGTAAAAATTTCACTCACTAAAATAATTTCACTCATTTCAAAATACTGGTTTTACTCGTCTAAAAAATTGAATTCACTCTATTTGTAAAAACATTTCACTCATCTCAAAATTCATATTTCAAACCACTTACTTCAATCAATTAAAATTCAATCATTCTAAAAACTGATTTCACTCATTTCAACTAATGGATTTCACTTATTTCAAAATACCGATTTCACTCATTTAAAAAAAATCGTCATTTTAAAATACTGATTTCACTCAATTAGAATAATTCACACATTTTGAAAGAACTGATTTCACTTATTACAAATAACACGCTCTTTTTAAAATATGTATTTCACTCATTTTAAAACAATGATTTTACTCATATCAAAAAATTGATTTGATCCATTTCAAAACAATGATTTAACTTCCAAAAATGATTTCAGTTTCAGAAAAAAGCAGACATTTTAAATAAAAAAACACTTTTTAAAATTTATGTCAATCATTTCAAGAATCTAATTTTACACACCAAAAAATGATTGAGTTAAAACTAGATTAAAACATTGTAATTTTAATGTTTTTGAAATGTAGCCAAGATTGATCTTATTCTATAGGTGTTGGTGCCAACAGTTCAAATATGTAAAAGATTTTGAAAATGGAATTTTGGTTTAAAAGATATGAACCATCTAAACTATAAGAAAAATTAAATTAATAGATTTTGAGAGGGAGAGAGGAGAGATAGTGTCAGAGACATGCACATGTGATAGTTGTACCGTCAGGAAAAAGGAGAAAGAGGAGCCATGCATGCTTCCTCTTACATGTCAGCATGACATAAAGTGATTGATTACCTGCCATAATACGCCGCCATAATGACCCTCAGGCTGACCGTAAATGGGAGTATCATAGGTAGTATTATGCATGCCAACTAGGCAATTTTGATGATGTGGCATAGAATTAAATGAAGAGAGAGGGGGTTGAGTATCATATTATGATACCGTATCATATTAAATGATGTGCTAGTATGTGTCATGCATGGCAATAAATGACTATCATATGATACTAACATATGATACTATGCACTACGGATGTAGTATCATACACTAGTATCATGTGCATGATACTAGTATATGATACTCTTCATTACAACCAGCCTAAGAACAATCTTAAAGCTGCTCGTAATGGGAGTATAATAGGTAGTATCATGCATGCCAACTAAGCAATTTTGATGAGGTGGCATGAAATTAAATGAAAAAAGAGAGGCTTGAGTATCATATCATGATACCGTATCATGTTAAATGATGTGCTACTTTGTGTCATGTATGTCAATAAATGTACTACTCTATGATACCAACATATGATATTATACATTACGGATGTAGTATCATACACTAGTATTATAGCATGATACTAGAATATAATACTCCTCATTACGACCTGCCTAATAAGGCCCCTCCCATTACTCCACCTTATACATGTGCTAAGCTTGTCTAATAGACGAAAAATCTGATATGACAAGATAATTAAGAGGAGAGAGATGAGTTTGGTGACCCAAAAAGAAACAATGCTAGTAAGCGTGTGAACCTAGGCAAAACACTTAAATAAAAAGAAACCCACCAATGCATGAAGAACTTTACTTGCAAAATCATTAATGAAGGATGACTAGCTATAACAAAAGTTAAGCACCTATACATTGGGGACTCTAGTTGCTAATTTTTTAATGTGCTTAGCACCTCATGTAAGCACCGATGCATTGAAAGAGCACCAACGTCATGTCATCATCTGAAGTCTTTACAAAATCCCACTAGTATAATAGATGAGTTGTAGACTAGCTACTAGCATTTAGTGCTTGCATGTGAAGGGAGGCAAAGAGACACACATGATTGGGATAGAGAGAGAGAGGGGAATAAAGACCTATTATTTAGCTTTCACACCACTACATGTGGTTTCATTTCTCGTTCCTTGCGTTCAAGCCTGGCAACAAGTGAAGGCCTGACTGCCTTCTCTTTCCTCCCTTTTCTCTCGTCCACATAGAATTTTGGTGACGTGGGAGGGTTTATAGCCAACTGACTGGAATCTATTATACTTACTCTAAGACTACTCATAGTGGGAGTAACATAGATAATAACATCACACATATCTAGATAAAATAGATGATGTGGCAAGCAATAAATGAAGAAAGATAGGCATGTGGTAACATAGCTAGTTACTACTAGTATGAGTAACATCACACATATTAAGGTAAGATGAGTCTATAGCCTAATAAATAAAGTCTTCCATGTTACCACACATGTTACTCTCCATTATAGAGGTAGTAACATAGAGTAGTAACATGTGTTAGTCTAAGGAGCTACGTATTGTATTTTATGGCTAGCCATAGTGAGGGTAACATAAGTAGTATCATGCAATTGAGACTCGCAAACATACTTATGTGACAGAGAATTAAAGAAGAGAAAGATGATTATAGTAACATAGATAGATACCGTAAAATAATAAATATGATGCTACTATGTGTCATGCATGGCAATAAATGAGAACATATATGATACTAATTTATGATACTATGCACTATGAATGTATGATACTACTAGCATATAATACTCCCCACTATGACTAGCTGCATCGCACCCTAGGCGCTTGGAGATTGGATGAAGGATATTAAAGAAGAAATCAACTCTAATAATGACTACTATTTGGCCCACTTGGGAAATTGAGAGGAGCCAACCACTATGTTGGTTTTCGTGGAAGGCTGGTTTGCATGTCCACCAACGGCAGAAAATCATTGACTCACATGTGGCGGCGAGTAAACTACACAATGAACACAAGGACTACTCGGCGAATGGGCAACTGGAGGTAATAAAACACTTGCTTGGTTCTTTCGTAAGTTATAGGGTTGCTTTGGTGCAACGTTCCGCGAACAAGGTTGCACATGTCTTAGCTAGGGAGGATCGCCTGAAATCATTATGTAAGACTTGGTTTCATGTGTATCCAGAATGTATCACCTCGGAGATTGCCTCTGACGAGGCCTTAATTGATGAATAAAGTGGCAACGATTTCCTCCTAAAAAAAAAGGCAGATGCGTGCACGAGACCTCCCATGAATTAGAGAATCTCTTTTCTATTGTATTTTTTTCGACTTTTGTGTTTGTCAAATTTTAGATTTATTTCGCCTCTTACATGTACACGCATAATAATGGGTTTTTATTATTTCTCAGCCGGCGACTTCTAATTATTTACTCTCTCCATTTTAAAATAAGCGTCTTTGATTTAGTATTAAATCAGTCACACTTATTTTGCGAGAAGGAAGTATTTCTAAGACATAAAATAATTTGCTTTACCGAGATGCTAAGCTTATGCTAAAGAAAACGCTTATTTGGATTTGGATGGTAAGTAGAATTACCGTAGGAAGCATTGGCGCTCTCGAACGCAGTATCCAGCCGGTGAGCTCCTCTGCCTTGGGGTGCCGAATCCCCGTCCGGTCGAACGACGGCGGCACGATGTCGGCCGGTGCGGCGAGCGGATCCCCACGCGATGCGGCAGACCACCACCTCATGAATTGCCAGAACGACTTGCCGTCGGCCACGGCGTGGTGGACGGACACGCCCACGGCCATAACGGTGCCGCCGCTTTCGCCGGTTGGTCTGGTGACCTGCACGGCCAGCACCGGCACGGGAAGCGTCCCGGCATCATCAAAGTCGGGCACCAGCCGGACAAACGCCTCCGCGTCGTGCTCGTTGTCGCCAGCGAGGCGGCGCATGGCGTCGGCGCCTCCCAAGAACTCGGCCTCCACGAACTTGACGCCCGAGGGGGAGCAGTCGACGACGACGTCGCCCGAGGAGGGCCGGAAGGCCAGCTTGCCGGCGAGCGGGAGGAAGACGGGGAGCGTGGCAGCGAGGGAGGAGCGGAGCGAGCTGACGACGGACGGGAACGGCGGGAGGTCGGGGCCGTCGTAGAAGAAGAGGCGCTGGATCGGGCCCGTGGAAACGTGGCTGGAGTCGAGAAACGACAGCCGCATGATTGTGTGCTCGCCATCCGTGAGCGGCGGCGGGTTGGTGGTCTTGTCAGGGTGGACGTGGGTGACGCTCAGAACTCGCACGGGACCAGAGCCCGCCATGATTGGAGGAAGAAGCGACCTCACCTGCGCCTTGCTTGCGTGAGCTAGCTTTCTGATCGATGGATCATGCATGGGCCGAACATGTGTCTGCAGGTGTGTAGGAGTGATATACAAGAGCATCTACAACCGCGACCTGCAAATCCAGGCCCCTCAAACGTCTGTGGACAGCACTGACCAATCACTTCTTAAAGACTCAAATCATGTCGTCCACGACCAGAGAAAACAAAAATCATGATCAACTAAGGCCTCTCGAGGTCTTGCTTAAGAATAAGAAAGAAGTATCTTATGGAAATATCATGGAATAAGAGCATCTCCAACAGGCGCCGGTCGCGCCGCGCGCAAAAAACAGATATGCCGCGTGCGCATCGTCCGGTTTGGCGCGGCGCGCAGCGCTGGCTTCAGCAGCCACGCTAAAATGCAGCGCGCGTGCGCCGCTCCAGCAGCGCGCCAAAATGCAGCGCGCGCGACTCGCACAAATAACATATGCATTCGAAAACAGAAGCAAAAACATCAAAACAAACAAAAATAAATAGTTCAATTTCGTTTATTACAACTCAAAACAAATAGTTTATCATTCAATACAGCAAATAGTGCAATTAAACACAACAAATAGTTCAACAATACAATAAACAAACACACAAATCATGATGCTCTTTGTCGTCCATTCCATGCCCACCACTCCTCAATGAGATCCTTCTGAAGATGATTATGCACTGCAGGACGTTGAATGGCATGATAGGAGGCAACAAAACGGGACACCCTTTCAGCCCTCCGTCGCACTCGCACGGGATATCCCAAGAGCTCATACTGAGAGTAGTCTACATCTTGGCCACGCTCATTCTCGATGATCATGTTGTGCATGATCACACAAGCGTGCATTATGCGGGACGTCTAGCATTTTTTCAAATAACATCCAACCAAAATGCATTCAACAATACCAGCACCAAGGAATCAACTACAAAATCAGTACGAGTTGGAGCTAGTAATGGACAAAAAAATTAACCGCATGTCTACCTAGTGCACTTCGTGATAATGGTATATCATGTTTTTATTTTCAAATTTTATGCAATTAACCTAGTCTATGTCTTGTGCCTTGATTTTTAATACTGAATTTTGTCCTTCTACTATTGCTGAGGAAGAAATGATGGGTTGACACGAAGCAAGTTTTCTTTAATGAGGTACCAGATTTTGCAATGACGCACTATGTTAAATGGGTTATTACATTCTTCTCTTTTATTGAATTTCTCCTGTGCTAAACGCGAACTATATATTGTGAATCTAACATGCATTGGTATGTGTGGTATACTAGTATTAGGCGCTATTTGTAGCTGTTTAATTTTAGCCCCAGGCATTGAGAAATCCTGGCTCCGTCCCTGCTCACGGCTGAGTACGGACTCCCTTCATTTTAATTTAGTTTGCATATTACCTTTGTCTTGTATAAAAAAAATTAAACTTAGACTAAATTAATTTGAAAAATAATAACATCGAATACCATTAGAATTATGATTCAATATATTTTTTATTGTGAAAGTTAGATTGGTTTCGATAAACTAGGTCAAATTTTATGAAGTTTGACTTAGGTAAAAGCTAATATGGAAAGAAAAAAAAACGGAGGGAATACAACTTGTCATATCACATGATCCATTTTTAGTATTACAAATTGTGAAATTGCAATGCGTCATTATGTAACTAATTATTTGGAAATGTGTAGTAGTTTATTTCAAAAGAGTGAAATATGTTAATTGAAAAAATGGGCAATTGAAATAGTTTTTTTGTGTGAAACAAGTCAGTTAAAAGTGAAATGTACGATACTAATTGTGAAATAGTAACTACAGAAAGTGAAATCGGAATGTATCATTGTGAAAAGTGATTTTTTTTAATGTGAAATATACGTTTGAATTTAAACATTGTTGAAAAGTATCCAAGATTGATCTCATTTTAAAAGTTTTTACGCAAGGAGTTCAAATATAAAATAAAAAGTTTCACAAACCAATATGTGGTTTAAAGGATATGGGTATTTTAGAATAGACAAATTGAAAGAAATGATTGGATTTATTGTGGGAGAGAGAGAGAGAAAGAGAGAGAGAGAGAGAGAGAGAGAGTGCATTCTGTGCTAATTTTTCTTAAATAATACATTTTTTTAATTAATTTTCATAAATATTACGCCGGATAAAAAAATTCAAAAATAATACACCGTCGGCCCGCTGTAGGCCTACTGGGCCTAGTCGGCCCACAGCAGGCCGAGTGGATTCCAGTCGGCCTACAGCTGGCCGACTGGCCCTGGTCGGCCCACTGTGGGCTGATTGGGTCCTGTCGGCCCACTGTGGGCGGACTAGAGCTAATTGGCTCGCTGTGGGCTAATTGTTTTTGCAAAAAAAGTAGGCATAAAAATATATAATTAAAAAAATGTTAATCATATAATTACAAAATGCTAAACTTGTATAAAAAATATTCCTGATGTATACAAAAAATGTACAATATATATGCAAAAAAGTTGACTAAAAATATGTTTTAAAAAGTGTTAAGCATGTATTTAAAAATTGTTAAATGCGTAAATAAAAAAGTTCCTTATTTATACATAAAATATAGAATGTGTATGAAAAAAAGTTGACACCAATTTGTTTTTTTGAAAAGTTGACATTTTTTCGAATACATGATTAAAAATTGTTAAATGTGTGTATAAAAAATGTTCGTATCTATAAAAAAAATATAGAATGTGTATGAATAAAAGTTGACACCAAAAAATATGTTTGAAAAACATTCCAGTTCCATACAAAAAAAGTTGACTAAAAATATGTTTTAAAAATTGTTAAGCATGTATTTAAAAATTGTTAAATGCGTGTATAAAAAATTTCCTTATTTATACATGAAATATACAATGTGTATGAAAAAAAGTTGACACCAAAAAAATATGTTTGAAAAAATTCTTTATTTTTTCAAACATATTCTATGTTTGAAAAAAATTGACACCAAAAAATTCCTTATTATTTTCAAACATATGTTTTTTGGTGTCAACCTTTTTTAATACACATTCTATATTTTTTGTATAGATAAGGAACATTTTTTCAAATACATGATTAACATTTTTTTGAAATACATGATTAACAATTTTTTCAAACATATTTTTTTGGTGTCAAATTTTTTTATACAAATTCTATATTTTTTGTATAGATAAGGAACATTTTTTATACATACATTTAACACTTTTTAAAACATATTTTTAGTCAACTTTTTTGCATATATATTGTACATTTTTTGTATACATCAGGAACATTTTGTATACACGTTTAGCATTTTTTTATTTACATGATTAACAATTTTTTAAACATATATTTTTTATGACTACTTTTTTTGCAAAAACAATTAGCTCCAGTCGGCCCACAGTGGGCCGACAGGACCCAATCTGCCCACAGTGGGCCGGGCCGACAGGGGCCAGTCGGCCAGCTGTAGGCCGACTGGAATCCAATCGGCCTACTGTGGGCCGACTAGGCCCAGTCGGCCTGCAGCGGGCCGACGGTGTATTTATTTTTGAATTTTTTTATCCAGCGTAATATTTATGAAAATTAATTAAAAAAATGTATTATTTAAAAAAATTAGCGCATTCTGTCGAGTTGTTGTCATGCATGCTGTGAAGTACAATGGTGGTGACCAGCTGCTGAAATACGAATGTTCTTTAAATATAGGAAAAAAGCCTATACAACATAAAGAGAAGAATACAGTGTTAGAGCATCTATAACCACAAGTACCAAATTTTAGACTCCAAACGCATGCGTACGCGCCTTGGCACATTCGCAAGGAGTGACCAGACAAAACGCAAAATTGCTCCTCCACAACAGGATGCATCTAAACCGAATACTCAAATCTGTAGTAGCTCATGCAACGTCGTACGTAGCTACATATCATCGGACTATCAAAATTGACATGCTTTACTAACTACGAACAATACAACGACAGGAGAAGTTCGTCCATGGATCGGCCTTGTCTTTTCATTTGTCCTTTCCGTCATCCTTGCGGCAGTAATGGTCAAAGATGCAGAACAGACCAAGGCCGATTTGCTCATTGTCGGAGTTGTCCGGTCCATCGTCGTCCTCATCTTTCTCCTCATTGGTGGGGGGGGGGGGAGTCCGTTGATGACCCACAAGTGTAGGAGATCTATCGTAGTCCTTTCAATAAGTAAGAGTGTCGAACCCAACGAGGAGCAGAAGAAAATTATAGGCAGTTTTCAGTAAGATATTTTCTGCAAGCACTGAAATTATAGGTAACAGATAGTTTTGTGATAAGGTATTTGGTAGCAAGTGACAAAAGGTAAAAGTAAATAAGATGCAGCAAGGTGGGCCAATCCTTTTTGTAGCAAAGGACAAGCCTGGACAAACTCTTATATGAAGGAAAGCGCTCCCGAGGACACATGAGAATTATCGTCAAGCTAGTTTTCGTCACGGTCATCTGATTCGCATTCAATACTTTGATAATTTGGTATGTGGGTGGACCGATGCTTGGGTGCTGCCCTTACTTGGACAAGCCTCCCACTCATGATTAACCTCTAATGCAAGAATCCGCAACTACAAAAGAAGTATTAAGGTAAACCTAACCATAGCCTAAAACATATGGATCCAAATCAGCCCCTTACGAAGCAACGCATAAACTAGGGTTTAAGCTTCTGTCACTCTAGCAACCCATAATCTACTTATTACTTCCCAATGCCTTCCTCTTGGCCCAAATAATGGTGAAGCGTAATGTAGTCGACGTTCACATGACACCACTAAAGGAGAGACAACATACATCTCATCAAAATATCGAACGAAGACCAAATTCACATGACTACTAATAGCAAGACTTCTCCCATGTCCTCAGGAACAAAAGTAACTACTCACAAGACATAATATGGTTCATGATCAGAGGGGTATTAATATGCATAATGGATCTAAACATATGATTGTCCACCAAATAAACCAACTAGCATCAACTACAAGGAGTAATCAACACTACTAGCAACCCACAGGTACCAATCTGAGGTTTGGGTACAAAGATTGGACACAAGAGATGAACTAGGGTTTGAGAGGAGATGGTGCTGGTGAAGATGTTGATGAAGATAGCCCTACCCGAGATGGAAGAGTTGTTGGTGATGATGACGGTAACGATTTCCCCTTCCTGGAGGGAAGTATCCCCGACAGAACAGCTCTGCCGGAGCCCTAGATTGGTTTCCGCTTCGGTTCCGCCTCGAGACGGCGGCGTCTGGTCCCGAAAGCCTCCTTGTGATTTTTTCCAGGTCAAAACACCTCATATAGGAGAAGATGGGCATCGGGAGACCTTCGGTGGGCCCACGGGGCAGGGAGCGCGCCCAGAGAGGGGGTCGCGCCCCTGACCCTCATGGACAGCCGGTGGCCCCCCTCGTGAACTTCTTTCACCAGATATTTTTTATATTTTCTAAAACGGAGTTCTATGGAGTTTCGGGGCTTTTGGAGTTGTGCAGAATAGGTTTCCAGAGTTTGCTCCTTTTCCAGCCCAGAATTCCAGCTGCCGGCATTCTCCCTCTTCTTGTAAACCTTGTAAAATAAGAGAGAAAAGGCATAAGTATTGTGACATAATGTGTAATAACAACCCAAAATGCAATAAATATCAACATATAAGCATGATGCAAAATGGACGTATCAACTCCCCCAAGCTTAGACCTCGCTTGTCCTCAAGCGAAAGCCGATAATGAAAAATTTGTCCACATGTTTAGAGATAGAGGTGTCGATAAAAATAAAATACAGACATGAGGGCATCATGATCATTCTCATAACAGCAACATATATATATATATATATATATATATATATATATATATATATATATATATATATATATATATATATATATATATATATATATATATATATATATATATATATATTGTCATATGATTCTTATGCTAAAGTCACAATTCATCCATAATATCAAGCATGAATCATAAACTTCATTGAAAACTAACAAACTTTGATCTCGGTCATTGAAGCAATTGCAATTTATCGTAACTTCAGAAAGAGTCAATATAAGAGCTCTTCAGCAAGCCTATATACTCAACTATGATATAGTCTTCCACAATTGCTCACACTCACGCAATACTTATGTTTATGGAGTTTTAATCAGACACAGAGTAAGATAGGGGCTTATGGTGTTGCCTCCCAACCTTTTACCTCAATGGTAATGTCAACAGTAATAGACCATGAAAACTTACATCCAAGTGGGTATATATGTCAGGATCTTTCTAACACAATGTGCTTGCCAAAGGATAAAATGTAAAAAAGAAAGGTGAATTTCACCTTGACTCTTATAAGGCAAGAATAATATATAGGCCCTTCGCAGAGGGAATCAGAGGTCGTCATGTGTTTTTATGGTTGGATGCACAAAGTCTTAGCATAGAAGAACGTCACTTTATATTGCCACTTGTGATAAGGACCTTTATTATGCAGTCCGTCGGTTTTATTACTTCCATATCACAAGATCGTATAAAGCTAATTTCCTCCACACGAATAAATCATACATATTTTAGCGAGTTTGCAACATGACAACTTACTTGGAAAGATCTTTCTCAATCCATAGGTAGGTATGGTGGTCTTGTTGGGGAACGTAGTATTTTAAAATTTTCCTACGATCACGCAAGATCTATCTACTAGATGCATAGCAACGAGAGGGGAGAGTGTGTCTACGTACCCTCGTAGACCGGGAGCGGAAGCGCCAAGTGACGCGGTTGATGTTGTCGAACTTCTTCGCGATCCAACCGATCAAGCACCGAACGTACGTCACCTCCGCGTTCAGCACACGTTCAGCTTGATGACGTCCCACGAGCTCTTGATCCAGTTGAGCTTCACGGGAGAGTTTCGTCAGCACGACGGCGTGGTGACGGATATGATGTATTCACCGGCGCAGGGCTTCGCCTAAGCACTGCAACGGTATGACCGAGGTGTGTTTCTGTGGAGGGGGGCACCGCACACGGCTAAAACAATTCAACTTGTGTGTCTTTGGGTGCCCCCCTGCCCCCGTATATAAAGGAGCAAGGGGGGAGGCCGGCCGGCCCTTGTTTGGTGCGGCTAGGGTTGCAATCCTACTAGGAATAGGATTGCAATCCTATTCCTAGTAGGAATCACCAAAAGAAGGAAGAGAGGGAAAGGAAAAAGGAGAGGTGGCGCCCCCCCAATCCTAGTCCAACTAGGAACCCTAGGTGGGGCACCGGCCAGCCCTATGGGCTGCCTCTCTCTTTCCCTTAAGGCCCACTATGGACCATCCCCCCTCGTAGGGGGTTCCGGTAACCCCCTCCGGCAATCCCGTTAAATCCGAAACTTTTCCGGAACACTTCCGGTGTCCGAATATATCAATCTTTATGTCTCGGACATTCCGAGACTCCTCGTCATGTCCGTGATCTCATCCGGGACTCCGAACTACCTTCGGTACATCAAAACTCATAAACTCATAATACCGATCGTCATCAAACGTTAAGCGTGCGGACCCTACGGGTTCGAGAACTATGTAGACATGACTGAGACTCATCTCCGGTCAATAACCAATAGCGGAACCTGGATGTTCATATTGGCTCCTACATATTCTACGAAGATCTTTTATCGGTCAAAACCGCATAACAACATACGTTGTTCCTTTTGTCATCGGTATGTTACTTGCCCGAGATTCGATCGTCGGTATCTCTATACCTAGTTCAATCTCGTTACCGGCAAGTCTCTTTACTCGTTCCGTAACACATCATCTCGTGACTAACTCATTAGTCTTTTGCTTGCAAGGCTTATTGTGATGTGTGTTACCGAGAGGGCCCAGAGATACCTCTCCGACACTCGAAGTGACAAATCCTAATCTTGATCTATGCCAACACCACGAATACTTTCGGAGACACCTGTAGAGCATCTTTATGATCACCCAGTTACGTTGTGACGTTTGATAGCACACAAGGTGTTCCTACGGTATTCGGGAGTTGCATAATCTCATAGTCATAGGAACATGTATAAGTCATGAAGAAAGCAATAGCAGTAAAACTAAACGATCATAGTGCTATGCTAACGGATGGGTCTTGTCCATCACATCATTCTCCTAATGATGTGATCCCGTTGATCAAATGACAACTCATATCTATGGCTAGGAAACATAACCATCTTTGATCAATGAGCTAGTCTAGTAGAGGCATACTAGGGACATACTGTTTTGTCTATGTATCCACACATGTACTAAGTTTCCGGTTAATACAATTCTAGCATGAATAAAAGACATTTATCATGATATAAGGAAATACAAATAACATCTTTATTATTGCCTCTAGGGCATATTTCCTTCAGTCTCCCACTTGAACTAGAGTCAATAATCTAGATTACAAAGTGATGATCCTCACACCCATGGAGTCTTGGTGCTGATCTTGTTTTGCCCGTGGAAGAGGCTTAGTCAACGGGTCTGCAACATTCAGATCCGTATGTATTTTGCAAATCTCTATGTCTCCCTCCTTGACTAGATCGCGGATGGAATTGAAGCGTCTTTTGATGTGCTTTGTTCTCTTGTGAAACCTGGATTCCTTCGCCAAGGCTATGGCTCCAGTGTTGTCACATAAGATTTTCATTGGACCCGATGCACTAGGTATTACACCTAGATCGGATATGAACTCCTTCATCCAGACTCCTTCATTTGCTGCTTCCGAAGCAGCTATGTATTCCGCTTCACACGTAGATCCCGCCACGACGCTCTGCTTGGAACTGCACCAACTGACAGCTCCACCGTTCAATAAAAATACATATCCGGTTTGTGACTTTGAGTCATCCGGATCAGTGTCAAAGCTAGAATCGACGTAACCGTTTACGACGAGCTCTTTGTCACCTCCATACACGAGAAACATATCCTTTGTTCTTTTCAGATACTTTAGGATGTTTTTGACCGCTGTCCAGTGATCCACTCCTGGATTACTTTGGTACCTCCCTGCTAGACTTATAGCAAGGCACACATCAGGTCTGGTACACAGCATTGCATACATGATAGATCCTATGGCTGAGGCATAGGGAATGACTTTCATTTTCTCTCTATCTTCTGCAGTGGTCGGGCATTGAGTCTTACTCAACTTCACACCTTGTAATACAGGCAAGAACCCTTTCTTTGGCTGATCCATTTTGAACTTCTTCAAAATCTTATCAAGGTATGTGCTTTGTGAAAGTCCAATTAAGCGTCTTGATCTATCTCTATAGATCTTGATGCCTAATATATAAGCAGCTTCACCGAGGTCTTTCATTGAAAAACTCTTATTCAAGTATCCTTTTATGCTATCCAGAAATTCTATATCATTTCCAATCAACAATATGTCATCCACATATAATATTAGAAATGCTACAGAGCTCCCACTCACTTTCTTGTAAATACAGGCTTCTCCAAAAAGTCTGTATAAAACCATATGCTTTGATCACCTCATCAAAGCGTATATTCCAACTCCGAGATGCTTGCACCAGTCCATAGATGGATCGCTGGAGCTTGCTTACTTTGTTAGCACCTTTTGGATCGACAAAACCTTCTGGTTGCATCATATACAACTCTTCTTTGAGATATCCATTCAGGAATGCAGTTTTGACATCCATTTGCCAGATTTCATAATCATAAAATGCGGCAATTGCTAACATGATTCGGACAGACTTAAGCATCGCTACAGGTGAGAAAGTCTCATCGTAGTCAACTCCTTGAACTTGTCGAAAACCTTTCGCAACAAGTCGAGCTTTGTAAACAGTAACATTACCGTCTGCGTCGGTCTTCCTCTTGAAGATCCATTTATTTTCGATGGCCTGCCGATCATCGGGCAAGTCAACCAAAGTCCACACTTTGTTCTCATACATGGATCCCATCTCAGATTTCATGGCTTCAAGCCATTTTGCGGAATCTGGGCTCATCATCGCTTCCTCATAGTTCGTAGGTTCATCATGGTCTAGTAACATGATTTCCAGAACTGGGTTATCGTACCACTCTGGTGCGGAACGTACTCTGGTTGATCTACGACATTCAGCAGAACCTTGATCCGAAGTTTCATGATCATTATCATTAACTTCCTCACTGATTGGTGTAGGAGTCACTGGAACAATTTTCTGTGATGTACTACTTTCCAATCCGGGAGAAGGTACAATTACCTCATCAAGTTCTACTTTCCTCCCACTCACTTCTTTCGAGAGAAACTCTTTCTCTAGAAAGGATCCATTCTTAGCAACGAATATCTTGCCTTCGGATCTGTGATAGAAGGTGTACCCAACAGTCTCTTTTGGGTATCCTATGAAGACACATTTCTCCGACTTGGGTTCGAGCTTATCAGGTTGAAGCTTTTTCACATAAGCATCGCAGCCCCAAACTTTAAGAAAAGATTACTTTGGTTTCTTGCCAAACCATAGTTCATAAGGTGTCGTATCAACGGATTTAGATGGTGCCCTATTTAACGTGAATGCAGCTGTCTCTAAAGCATAACCCCAAAACGATAGTGGTAAATCGGTAAGAGACATCATAGATCGTACCATATCTAATAAAGTACGGTTACGACGTTCGGATACACCATTACGCTGTGGTGTTCCAGGTGGCGTGAGTTGTGAAACTATTCCACATTGTTTCAAATGAAGACCAAACTCGTAACTCAAATATTCTCCTCCACGATCAGATCGTAGAAACTTTATTTTCTTGTTACGATGATTCTCTACTTCACTCTGAAATTCTTTGAACTTTTCAAATGTTTCAGACTTGTGTTTCATTAAGTAGATATACCCATATCTGCTCAAATCATCAGTGAAGGTCAGAAAATAACGATACCCGCCGCGTGCTTCAACACTCATTGGTCCACATACATCAGTATGTATGATTTCCAACAAATCTGTTGCTCGCTCCATAGTTCCGGAGAACGGAGTTTTAGTCATCTTGCCCATGAGGCATGGTTCGCAAGCACCAAGTGATTCATAATCAAGTGATTCCAAAAGTCCATCATTATGGAGTTTCTTCATGCGTTTTACACCAATATGACCTAAACGGCAGTGCCATAAATAAGTTGCACTATCATTATTAACCTTGCATCTTTTGGTTTCAATATTATGAATATGTGTATCACTACAATCGAGATCCAATAAGAATAGACCACTCTTTAAGGGTGCATGACCATAAAAGATATTATTCATTAAAATAGAACAACCATTATTCTCTGATTTAAATGAATAACCGTCTCGCAACAAACAAGATCCAGATATAATGTTCATGCTCAACGCTGGCACCAAATAACAATTATTTAGGTCTAAAACTAATCCCGAAGGTAGATGTAGAGGTAGCGTGCCGACGGCGATCACATCGACTTTGGAACCATTTCCCACGCGCATCGTCACCTCGTCCTTAGCTAATCTTCGTTTAATCCGTAGTCCCTGTTTCGAGTTACAAATATTAGCAACCGAACCGGTATCAAATACCCAGGTACTACTACGAGCATTAGTAAGGTACACATCAATAACATGTATATCACATATACCTTTGTTCACCTTGCCATCCTTCTTATCCGCCAAATACTTGGGGCAGTTCCGCTTCCAGTGTCCAGTTCCCTTGCAGTAGAAGCACTCAGTTTCAGGCTTGGCTCCAGATTTGGGTTTGTTCGTGGAAGTAGCAACTGTCTTGCTATTCTTCTTGAAGTTCCCCTTCTTTCCCTTGCCCTTTGTCTTGAAACTAGTGGTCTTGTTAACCATCAACACTTGATGCTCCTTCTTGATTTCTACCTCCGCAGCTTTGAGCATGGCGAAGAGCTCGGGAATTGTCTTTTGCATCCCTTGCATATTATAGTTCATCACAAAGCCTTTATAGCTTGGTGGCAGTGATTGAAGAACTCTATCAATAACACTATCCTCGTCAACCTTGCAACCAAGTTGAGTCATATGATTGTAGTACCCAGACATTCTGAGCAAGTGTTCACTGATAGAACTATTCTCCTCCATTTTGCAGCTGTAGAATTTCTTGGAAATCTCATATTTCTCAATCCGGGCATTTGCTTGAAATATTAACTTCAACTCCTGGAACATCTCATATGGTCCATGACGTTCAAAACGTCGTTGAAGTCCCGGTTCTAAGCCGTAAAGCATGGCACACTGAACTATCGTGTAGTCATCAGACCGCGATTGCCAGACGTTCAAAGCGTCCACATTAGCGAGAGGGGGCTTGTCACCTAGCGGTGCTTCAAGGACATAATTCTTCTGTGCAGCAATGAGGATAATCCTCAGGTTACGGACCCAGTCCGTGTAATTGCTACCATCATCTTTCAACTTAGCTTTCTCTAGGAATGCATTAAAATTCAAAGGAACGATAGCACGGGCCATTGATCTACAATAACATAGATATGCAATAACTATCAGGACTAAGTTCATGATAAATTAAAGTTCAATTTAATCATATTAATTAAAGAACTCCCACTTAGATAGACATCCCTCCGGCCATCTAAATGATCACGTGATCCAAATCAACTAAACCATGTCCGATCATCACGTGAGATGGAGTAGTTTCAATGGTGAACATCTTATGTTGATCATATCTACTATATGATTCACGCTCGACCTTTCGGTCTCCAGTGTTCCGAGGCCATATCTGCATATGCTAGGCTCGTCAAGTTTAACCCGAGTATTCTGCGTGTGCAAAACTGGCTTACACCCATTGTATTTGAACGTAGAGCTTATCTTACCCGATCATCACGTGGTGTCTCGGCACGACGAACTTTCGCAACGGTGCATACTCAGGGAGAACACTTATACCTTGAAATTTAGTAAGGGATCATCTTATAATGCTACCGTCGTTCTAAGCAAAATAAGAAGCATAATAAGATAAACATCACATGCAATCAAAATATGTGACATGATATGGCCATCATCATCTTGTGCTTTTGATCTCCATCTTCAAAGCACCGTTATGATCACCTTCGTCACCGGCGCGACACTTTGATCTCCATCGTAGCATCGTTGTCGTCTCGCCAACTATTGCTTCTACGACTATCGCTACCGTTTAGTGATAAAGTAAAGCAATTACATGGCGATTGCATTTCATACAATAAAGCGACAACCATATGGCTCCTGCCAGTTGCCGATAACTTTACAAAACATGATCATCTCATACAAAACCGTATAACTCATCATGTCTTGATCATATCACATCACAACATGCCCTGCAAAAACAAGTTAGACGTCCTCTACTTTGTTGTTGCAAGTTTTACGTGGCTGCTACGGGCTTAGCAAGAACCGTTCTTACCTACGCATACAAAACCACAACGATGTTTCGTCAAGTATGTGCTGTTTTAACCTTCACAAGGACCGGGCGTAGCCACACTTGATTCAGCTAAAGTGAGAGAGACAGACACCCGCTAGTCACCTTTAAGCAACGAGTGCTCGTAACGGTGAAACCAGTCTCGCGTAAGCGTACACGTAATGTCGGTCCTGGCCGCTTCATCTCACAATACCGCCGAAGCAAAGTATGACATGCTGGTAAGCAGTATGACTAGTATCGCCCACAACTCATTGTGTTCTACTCGTGCATATCATCTACGCATAGACCTGGCTCTGATGCCACTGTTGGGGAACGTAGTATTTTAAAATTTTCCTACGATCACGCAAGATCTATCTACTAGATGCATAGCAACGAGAGGGGAGAGTGTGTCTACGTACCCTCGTAGACCGGGAGCGGAAGCGTCAAGTGACGCGGTTGATGTTGTCGAACTTCTTCGCGATCCAACCGATCAAGCACCGAACGTACGGCACCTCCGCGTTCAGCACACGTTCAGCTTGATGACGTCCCACGAGCTCTTGATCCAGTTGAGCTTCACGGGAGAGTTTCGTCAGCACGACGGCGTGGTGACGGATATGATGTATTCACCGGCGCAGGGCTTCGCCTAAGCACTGCAACGGTATGACCGAGGTGTGTTTCTGTGGAAGGGGGCACCGCACACGGCTAAAACAATTCAACTTGTGTGTCTTTGGGTGCCCCCTGCCCCCGTATATAAAGGAGCAAGGGGGGAGGCCGGCCGGCCCTTGTTTGGTGTGGCTAGTATTGCAATCCTACTAGGAATAGGATTGCAATCCTATTCCTAGTAGGAATCACCAAAAGAAGGAAGAGAGGGAAAGGAAAAAGGAGAGGTGGCGCCCCCCCAATCCTAGTCCAACTAGGAACCCTAGGTGGGGCGCCGGCCAGCCCTATGGGCTGCCTCTCTCTTTCCCTTAAGGCCCACTATGGACCACCCCCCCTCGTAGGGGGTTCCGGTAACCCCCTCCGGCAATCCCGTTAAATCCGAAACTTTTCCGGAACACTTCCGGTGTCCGAATATAGTCGTCCAATATATCAATCTTTATGTCTCGGACATTCCGAGACTCCTCGTCATGTCCGTGATCTCATCCGGGACTCCGAACTACCTTCGGTACATCAAAACTCATAAACTCATAATACCGATCGTCATCAAACGTTAAGCGTGCGGACCCTACGGGTTCGAGAACTATGTAGACATGACTGAGACTCATCTCCGGTCAATAACCAATAGCGGAACCTGGATGTTCATATTGGCTCCTACATATTCTACGAAGATCTTTTATCGGTCAAAACCGCATAACAACATACGTTGTTCCTTTTGTCATCGATATGTTACTTGCCCGAGATTCGATCGTCGGTATCTCTATACCTAGTTCAATCTCGTTACCAGCAAGTCTCTTTACTCGTTTCGTAACACATCATCTCGTGACTAACTCATTAGTCTTTTGCTTGCAAGGCTTATTGTGATGTGTGTTACCGAGAGGGCCCAGAGATACCTCTCCGACACTCGGAGTGACAAATCCTAATCTTGATCTATGCCAACACCACGAATACTTTCGGAGACACCTGTAGAGCATCTTTATGATCACCCAGTTATGTTGTGACGTTTGATAGCACACAAGGTGTTCGTACGGTATTCGGGAGTTGCATAATCTCATAGTCATAGGAACATGTATAAGTCATGAAGGAAGCAATAGCAGTAAAACTAAACGATCATAGTGCTATGCTAACGGATGGGTCTTGTCCATCACATCATTCTCCTAATGATGTGATCCCGTTGATCAAATGACAACTCATGTCTATGGCTAGGAAACATAACCATCTTTGATCAATGAGCTAGTCTAGTAGAGGCATACTAGGGACATACTGTTTTGTCTATGTATCCACACATGTACTAAGTTTCCGGTTAATACAATTCTAGCATGAATAAAAGACATTTATCATGATATAAGGAAATACAAATAACATCTTTATTATTGCCTCTAGGGCATATTTCCTTCAGGTCTCTCATGGCAAAACTGGGTTTAAGGATGAATGGAAGCACAAGTAGCATATCTACTTAGTTCGAGGAGTTTTGGCTACCATGAGGGGGAAAGGCAAGCTCAACATGTTGGATGATCCATGACAATATACTTTATTTCGGATATAAGAAGACATAACCCATTATGTTCTCTTCCTTGTCCAACATCAACTCTTTAGCATGTCATATTTTAATGAGTTCTCACAATCATAAAAGATGTCCAAGATAGTATATTTGTATGTTAAGCCTCTCTTCTTTTATTACTTCCTATTAATTGCAACGATGACCAAAACTATGTTTGTCCACTCCCAACAACTTTTATTCATCATACTCTTATATGTGAAGTCATTACTTCCCATAAGATCAATATGATCTCTTGGATACTCTTTATGTTTTCTTTCTTTTTATCATGACCAAAGTGAGGTAATCAAGCCCTTGACCCAACACTAATCTTTATTATATAGCTCACGGACTCGATCACAAAGGGTAAAGATCCTAAGGCAAAAGCTCACAACTAGATCATGCTAACTTTATTCTACTAGATCAAGATACTACCAAAAGGATCGAACTAAGAATAATGGTAAAGATAGGAGTGATAGTGATACGATACCGGGGTCACTCCCCCAAGCTTGGCAGTTGCCAAGGGGAGTGCCCATACCCATATGATTATGTCTCCTTCTTCGGGGGTGGTGTTGATGGCTTCTTCCTTAACTTGCGCTTAACGGCAGAATTCTGCTCCCTTAGGTCATTGATCTCTTGCTCAAGATTTAATATCTTCTTGCATAGTGTCTGCTTGTTTTCCTGCAAGTGGTTAAAAGGGATAAATTCGATCTTAGGTTTCTTTACTCTGTCGGGGAGTGATACGTCTCCAACGTATCTATAATTTTTGATTGTTCCATGCTATTATTTATGAAATCTTGGATGTTTAATGGGCTTTATCATTCACTTTTATATCATTTTTGGGACTAACCTACTAACCCAAAGGCCCAGTCCAGATTGCTGTTTTTTTTTGCCTATTTCAGGGTTTTGCAGAAAAGGAATATCAAACGGAGTCCAAACGGAATGAAACCTTCGCGAGAGATTTTTTTGGAGAAAATCATGCACGCGGAGCTTGAGGACCAAGTCAGGGGACAGAGAGGTGGCCCTCGAGGGTGGGGGCGCGCCCCCCTTCCCAGGGCGCGCCTCCCTGCCGCGAGGCCCCCTCAAGTGGCCCCCGATGCCCTCCTTCTTCCTATATATGTCCACGTACCCCAGAAACTCCATACGTAGAGAGAAAACCCTAATTCCATCGCCGTAGCTTCTGTTCCCGTGGAGATCCCATCTTGGAGCCTGTTCCGGAGCTCCACCGGAGGGGGATGCATCACGGAGGCCTTCATCATCATCGCCCTCACCATGAGTTGTGAGTAGTTTACCACAGACCTTCGGGTCCATAGCTAGTATCTAGATGGCTTCTTCTCTCTCTCTGGATCTCAATACAAAGTTCTCCTCGATCTTCGAGGAGATCTATTCGATGTAATCTCTTTTTGCGGTGTGTTTGTCGAGATCCGATGAATTGTGAGTTTATGATCAAGGTTATCTATGAAAGATATTTGGTTCTTCTCTGAACTTTTTATGTGTGCTCATAATATCCTTGCAAGTCCCTTCGAATTATTGGTTTGGTTTGGCCTACTAGATCTATAGTTCTTGCAATGGGAGAAGTGCTTGGCTTTGGGTTCAATCTTGCGGTGTCCTTTCCCAGTGACAGTAGGGGCAGCAAGGCACGTATTGTATTGTTGCCATCAAGGATAAAAAGATGAGGTTTACATCATATTGCCTGAGTTTATCCCTCTACATCATGTCATCTTGCTTAAAGCGTTACTCTGTTCGTATGAACTCAATACACTAGATGCATGCTGGATAGCGGTCGATGTGTGGAGTAATAGTAGTAGATGCAGGCAGGAGTCGGTCTACTTGTCTCGGACGTGATGCCTATATACAATGATCATGCCTAGATGGTCTCATAATTATTCGCTTTTCTATCAATTGCTCGAGAGTAATTTGTTTACCCGCCGTAGAATATCGCTATCATGAGAGAAGCCACTAGAGAAAACTATGGCCCCCGGGTCTATTCTCAACATATCAATCTACATCTACTTTAATTTTACCGCTTTTATTTGTTGTTTTATTGAACCAAAAGTACCAAAAATATAAACTATCACCTCTATCAGATCTCACTCTCGTAAGTGACCCTAAATGGATTGAAAACCCCTTATCGCGTTGGCTGTGAAGTTCTTATTTGTTTGTGCAGGTGCGAGGGACTCGCGTGTGGTTGATACGTCTCAAACGTATCTAATTTTCCAAACACTTTTGCTATTGTTTTGCCCTCATTCTTGCATGATTTGAACTAAACTAACCCGGACTGACGCTATTTTCAGCAGAGCTGCCTGTATGGTTTTATTGTGTGCAGGAAAATGGATTTTTAGGTGCCTCAGAAAATTCCAAGAAAAATCACAGAAAATCCACGCACCCGAAGGGCCATTGTGCCAAAAGTGGGGCCAGAGGGCAGCCAGGGGGCCCCAGGCGCCCTGGCTGGCACGGCCCCACCCCTGGCCGCGCCAGGAGGCCGCCTGGGAGGGTCCTCCCCCCTCTGGTGCCCTACCTTGGCTCCTATTTATTCCCGTGGCGAGGAAACCCCAAAACAGAAGTCGTTTTTCCAGTTTCCGTCGCGTAGCCGCCGCCACCCTCTGTTCTTCTTCGGGAGGGCTAATCTGGAGGCTGATTTGGCCTCCGGAGAGGGGAGATCGTCGCCATCGTCATCATCATCACCACTCCATCCTCCCTCCATGACTTCTCCGTCCATGTGTGAGTAATTGCCTGCTGTAGGCAAAGGGGATGGTAGGGATTGGATAAGTTAGATCATGTAATAGTTTATCCGATTATTGGGGGCATGTTGCCTATCATCTACGTTGGTGTTTATCATCTTTGCTTCAACTTGTTGCTCTTAATGCTTGTCACTTTGGGCCCGAGTGCCATGTTTTCAGATCTGAACCCTATGTGTTTGCATGAATATATTTGTGTTCTTGATCCTATCTATGAGTTGTTTGCACCTATTATGGTCCGGAACCGGCGATCCCAAAGGTGACAGCTTGGGACACCAAAGGGGATGGTCCATAATTTGAGGATTCCATGTATCCATTGAGTTTATTGCTTTGTTCCGGTGCTCTTTGACAGGAGCACCTTAATCTCCATAAGTTCCTTTTGGCCCCGTTCGTAGCGGGATGGTAGGACAAAAGATGTTGTGCAAGTTCTTATTGCAAGCACGTACAACTACCTGTGGGATACATGCCTAATGTTTGATATTTGCCTAGATGATCATTACTTTTCTGTGTGCCTTGCCCCAAGTTAGATTCATGATGTATCTCATCCATGCAGCGCCCAACCATCCATCTCCCTAGCCTACAGTGTTTCAATCCTGCTGGTTATTAGTTGTTACTTTTGCTGTTCACTTTTGCTGTCACCACCATCACTATCATATCACCTTTACCACTTATCTTTTGTTGCAAGTAAGTATATTTCAGGTGCGGTTGAATTGACAACTCAACTGTCAAAGCTTATAAATACTCTTTGGCTCCCCGTGTGTCGAATCTATAAATTGGGTTATTCTTACCCGCGAAGACTATCTCGATCCCTTACGGTTGAGGGTTATCAAGTACCGTTTTCTGGCGCCATTGCGGGGGAGCATAGCAATATTTACAAGTCTACTTGAAGTATCCTACCTGCTGCACTTCATTCGCTATGGGTAAGAAAGGAGACCCCAAGGTTCCGATCTTACTATCCACTACAAGAAGAGGTACTGTTCTGAACACTAGTGCTACACTTGATTCACCTTCTGTTATGAGTAAGTTTGCCTCACCACCACCACATGATGCTTCTACTGAATCTGTTACTATGTCCGATACTTTTGATGATGCTTCTACTACTCTTGATGATATTGGTTCACTTGGTTATGCTCTTGAGAAACAGATCGCTGCTGCTGCAAAAAATCTGGAATTGAAATTCCTGTTACTCGCTACCCTATTGGTGGAACTTATGATTATCCTGATTTGTGTAAACTCAAGGAGAGACTCCTTGATGATGATTACATTATGCTTGATGATGATTTACGCAGGGAACTGACAGAGTTTGCCGACTCTGACCCTGAAGCTATTAAGAAGCTGCTTGAAAAACACTCCTTGAAGAACAAGACTGTTCCTGATCCTGAATTTGCTACATCTCCTATATGCATCAATGATCCTGATTATGATTTCTCTGTTGATCTTTCACTTATATCTATGGTTGAAGCTGACCCCTTTTATGGCAGAGAAAATGATGATGCTATTGCACACCTGACCAAACTCACTGAGTTGGGTGGCTTGTTTACCACGAATGAAAAGATGCGAAACTTTTATGTGACTAAGCTTCTTCCTTTCTCTTTGAAGGAAGGTGCTAAAACATGGTATGATGCACTACCATGTGGTTCCATTAAGAGTCCTCAAGACTTAGCTCACTCTTTTGTTGATAAGTACTTTCCTGCTCATATGCAACATGCTGCTTTACAAAGAATTTATAACTTTAAACAGTTGCAGGATGAGCACCTCCCTAAAGCTTGGGGGAGGTACTGTAGTCTGATCCAGGCTAGACCAGGACATGGAGTCCCTAAGAATGAATTAATCGATATATTTTATGCTGGTCTAACTGATGAATCCAGGTCCTATTTGGATAGTTGTGTTGGTTGTGTTTTCAGGAAAAGAACACCGGACGATGCAGAAGAATTGATGGGCAGGATTGCCAAAAACCATGAAGATTGGTCCGTCCCTGAACCACCTCCACCACCAAAGAAGAGGGGCATGCTTGTTCTAAGTCCCGAAGATATGCAAGAAGCAAAGAAGTCTATTAAAGAGAAGGGTATTAAAACTGAAGACGTGAAGAATCTACCCCCTATTGAGAAGTTGTGTGAACCTACCACTCACCCTCCTATGGTAGAGGTACACTCTCTTTTAGATTTCAACGCAAGTGACACCCCTCATGGTAAGCCTCCTGATCAATGTTTAGATGAGCTTGATAATTTTATTATGAAGCAAAGTCATTTTAATGAGAGGATACAAAGTCAATTGCATGATAATTCCCTTGCTATCAAAAGTTTGCTTGATGTTTTAGGTAGAACAGTTAATGATGTTAAATGTCTTGTGAAGCATTTTCATATGGTTCAAACTCAGCTTGAACAAATTTCTAATGTGCAAAAAGATTTGCTTGCTAACAATACCAAACAAGATGGTTTACAGGCCTTCGGGATTAAGACCCGAGGAGGAACTAGCACTCAAGATCCTCTCTATCCAGAGGGGCATCCGAGGAGAATCGAGCAAGATTCTCAAATGCAGGAAGAAGAAATTGTTGGCTCTCCAAAGAAGAAGAAGAAGAAACACAAGGAGGCTGACAATTCCAATGATCCTATTACAAGTGAAGAGCCAGCTGTTGATCCCAACAGTATATCTACCTCCAATGCTGAGACTGAAGACGGTGCCGAACCTGAAGATAAGGATAAGGAGAAGAATGATCCGGCTGAAGTTCGAGAAGAAGAAGCACCTGACAAACGCAAGAAGTACACTAGAGAAGACTTCGTCGCAAGAAGACATGGGAAGGAAAGAGAACCATGCATACAGAAACCCATGCCCTTTCCAGGTAAGTCTCTCAAATCTAAAGAAGAAGAGCATTACAATAAGTTTTGTGAGTGGATGAAACCTCTTTTTCTTCAAATCCCTTTGACTGATGCTATTAAGTTACCTCCCTATTCAAAATATATGAAAGATATTGTTACTAATAAAAGAAAAGTTCCTAATGAAGCAATATCTACTATGCTTGCTAACTACTCTTTCAGTGGCAAGATTCCTGAGAAGCTTGGTGATCCAGGTATACCCACCATTCCTTGCTTCATAAAGAATAATTATGTCAAAACTGCTTTATGTGATCTTGGAGCAGGAGTGAGAGTTATGCCTTTCTCTCTTTACAAGAGGCTTTGTTTAGAGAAACTAATTCCTACAGATATCTCTCTTCAGATGGCTGCCAAGTCAACAGCCGTCCCGATAGGTATTTGTGAGGATGTTCCCGTAGAAGTTGCTAATTGTTTGATCCTTACTGATTTTGTCGTGCTTGACATGCCCGAGGATGGGAGCATGTCCATTATTCTTGGTATACCTTTTCTTAACACCGCAGGTGCTATTATTGATTGCAATAAAGGAAAGGTTACCTTCAATGTGAATGATAAAGAACGCATGGTGTATTTTCCAATGAAGACCGACAAGAGGCATGGCCTCAACTCTATAGAAAATATCGAGACCGTGAAGATTGGAGAATGGGACTGTCCACTACATGTGCACCACAAATACAAAACTATTATGGTGGGGACAATGTCCATTAAAGTAAAGGTGCAATGATCACTTCGTAAGAGGTGGGACTTTTTGCTCTATATATCGCCGGTTTGTTGGTAAGACTTGATCAACCTTACTAGTGAGCATGTTTTATATATGTAAAAAGTTGAGCTTGTTATGCTTTCATTTGTTTTAGCTTTTGTTCTCCTTGCTGTACCAAGTGTTTGTGTTTTTGAAGCTTCACAATTCTAATCACCGCTTTAAGTTTTCAGAAAGTTTTACAGCTTTTTGAACTTCGAAAAATTTTCAACAGTGAAGTTTTCAGAAAAATTCAGAAAAATAAAAATAAAAATTTCCATGCCGGGAGTGACCCAGAGGCACCTGGGGCTTACCAGGGTGGGGCCACCAGTGGCCCAGGCGGCCAGCTGGCGCGGCATGCCCCCTGGCCGCGCCCATAGGGCGCCTGGGGCCCACAGGTCCCGCCTCCAGGTGAGTCTTCTTCCTCTCTCTCTCTTTCTCTCCGAAAACACGAGTTCTGCACCTGTTCTTGCGTTCTTGCTGTTCTTGGAGGCAATTTTCGATCTCTCTCTACAACCTATCATTCGAGCTGATATTTTGAACAAATACTCCCTGGTATGTAACTCCTCCACCCCTCCAATTAGATTTTTGGTTGGTGGCTTCATTTGTGAGTATTTAGTAGTTATTGGTGCTGTGTAGATGAGCTTGCATGCATGTGTAGAAATTTATTTTCCAAGTTTTGATGCAAGTTTATGCCTTAGGAAAGTGAGTTGAGTAGTTTGCCTTAACCCACTTTGTTTAAATCCTTGTTTTTGTAATTTGCCAAAAATTTCAGAAATGAGTTTGTTAGGAAGGGCAAAGGGGTGGCTTGAGAAGAAGAAGCCCGCGCGCTCCGATCGAGTTACTACAGTCGCAGCTTCACCCTCGACTGCTAGGGTGAGCTACAATGAAGATCATGTGCCCCTAGAGTTGTTGGAAGACACAAATCCAGCACGTGCGATGATGTTCCCATGTGATGAATTCCTTGAAGCTGCAGGAATTAAGGATGAGTTTTATAACCTTTGTGCTAATGCACGTCTGACACGGCTCGTCACGTGCCGTGTTGCTCAGTATCAAAAACTCACCTCTGGTTTCATTAACAGTGTTAGATATAACCTTGATACTGGTTCTATTGAGTTTAAAATTTACAATAATCTTTTGACCATGCCCTTGGAAAAGTTTTGTGAAATAATAGGTGTGCCAAACGTTGGGCGGACGGCGAAGATGACCTCTCAGCCCTCCGAGCTGAGAACCGTCTTCAACTCTCTCTGCAGCATGGATACGAGGGATATTCATCGGTCAAAAATCTCCAGCATCTTATTCCCTCACCTTAGGTATTTTGCGTATTATGTTGCTAGAGGGGTGTTAGCTCGTGACAACACGAGCAACATTTCTGCGCCGGATATTGCTATCCTGGCAACCGCCCTCTCAGGGAGGTTTGATTATAATGTGGGTGCCTTAATTGCTCGACGCCTTGCTATGAACGGTAAAAAGGGAGATTTATTTGGTGGCGTTTATGCCACACTTATCTTAGAGTATCTTAAAGGCACCCCACACCCTGATGATAAGCCTTTTACTTATTTAAGTTTTGATCTTGCTGCTATGAAAAGGCATAAGTTTGTTACCATGACTTCTGAGTTTGGTAACCTTGTTTATATCTTACGTTTCAGAACTACCACGGAACGCAAGATCCGTCTACCTGCACCTCTTTTGTTTGATTTTTCTCCCAGGAACGGATGGTCCTTTGATGTTATCCAGTTCGATGAGTTCATGGTCCAGCATCAGTTTCATAACCCCATGGAGGGGGTTGTGCCCGACGAGAAGGAGCACGGTGAGTTACCACCTTTTCAGGGGGAGACCGTCACCCAGTTTGGTGAAGGGTCTTCCTCTGCTTGGAGTGCGGACCCTTCTTCGTGGGAAGATCCGAGGACTTCGGTGTACGCGCCGGAATCCTTATACGACCCTTGGACTCACCAGTACCACCCCGGAGCAGGAGGCTCCTGGGGGCAGTAGCTACTACCAACTTAGGCCAAAAGCCTAAGCTTGGGGGAGTACGTGTCCTTCTCACTTTTCCATTGTATTATCCATTTTATTTTTGTTCGCTTTGATCTTTTCGAAGTTTTTGCCCGTTCTTCTTTGTTTCTTTCTTTGCAAAAACAACAAAAACATTTTCTCTTTCTTTTGCTTTCGTTCAACCTTTGAAAAAACCCAAAAAGATTTCCTTTCTCTCTTTAGTTTGCTTTGTTTTCAGAGTTCAACTCGAGTCCGTGATGGCATTTAATTATATTTCCTACGTTCGATCGTGCAAGTGACAAGGCAGTAATGACGAAGATCGACAGAAGGGAAGCAACAAGGAAAACCGGTATGAACTCTTCTTGTTTCTACTTTTGTACATATGCCTGTACTTATGATCTAGAGACCAGCTTGTAGCGACACAGTGCTATGTTTACAATGCTTTCCCAGTGGTTCATGCTTTCCTTGTGGCTAATCTCAAATAGCTAGAGTATATAATGTGTTATTGAAATGATTTACATGCATTGCATTGTTCATAGTTTGGTATACTAAGGTGGTATTTCCCTTTGGAGAATTCTTGGATTGACTTGGCACATGTTTACACATGTTTAAGACTAAAAAGTCTGCTTTGCCTTGATGATCTTTGAGTTTCAGAATAGTTATATCACTTTCATGCCCAATTCAATGTTGCTTTGTCGCTCTGCATGATTATGACCGTTATTGCTCTCTAGTTGGTCGCTTCCCAGTCTCTTGCTAGCCTTCGCTCGCACTAAGCGGAATTCTGCTTGTGCATCCAAATCCTTTCAAACCAGTTATTCCATATGAGTCCACCATAC
>LR738712.1:734449696-734487564 GCA_902687465.1 Secale cereale
GGCATGAGTGCGCCCAGCTCACAAAAGATAATCACAACCAACAAACCCTCCTTCACGCTTTGTTTATGAGAAATCAGAAAACTTTGGTAGTGATAAACAAAGGAGATTAAGGGGATGTGATCGTCCCCATCTTGGGAGCCGTTCCTTGAAACATGTCTAGCATAAGAAGTGATTGGGTTGTCTACTAGCATTCGTTGATGAAATATGCACCTCCCAAAATCATTTTTACCTCTGTTTTCAAAACCAAGAGCTCTGGTACATGTTTAGTCTTTGCTTCCAACCACGGGTTTTCAACCTCGCCATCAAATTCCACGGTTCGAGAGTCTCCACCTTCTTTCTTCAAAGCACCAACTAGGAGAGCATAATTGTCATTCTGAGTGTAATGTGCATTGTCCCAAAGTATTACATTGTCTTCTGCATGCTTGTGGTATTATTTATTCTGAAATTCTTAGTTATAGTCTCCTTTAAAACTTTGGAGGAGTTTCTGCATTTATGTTTTGCTTCACTCATGGAGGCTAGCGAGATACTACTCTAGTATGTTCAAGCTATGTGCAATGTAATCTTGTCTTGGTTTTCAGTAGCATATTATTTACTTTTAGTTATTTGTGATTGGTCACTTGAAAGAAGGATTGCTTCGTGCATTGTCCTCATAGCATTGTTTCAATACTTGCTAGACTCTTTTCGTAGTACATGCTTATATACATCTAATGTAGCAAAAGAGTTTGTCAAAGTTTTCTTTGTCGCGTCCAGTTCGTTGAACTGAATTGCTTGAGGACAAGCAATATGCTAAGCTTGGGGGAGTTGATACGTCTCAAACGTATCTACTTTTCCAAACACTCTTGCTATTGTTTTGCCCTCTTTCTTGCATGATTTGAACTAAACTAACCCGGACTGACGCTGTTTTCAGCAGAGCTGCCTGTATGGTTTTATTGTGTGCAGGAAAATGGATTTTTAGGTGTCTCAGAAAATTCCAAGAAAAATCACAGAAAATCCACGCACCCGAAGGGCCATTGTGCCAGAAGTGGGGCCAGAGGGCAGCCAGGGGGGCCCCAGGCGCCCTGCTGGCGCGGCCCCACCCCTGGCCGCGCCAGGAGGCCGCCTGGGAGGGTCCTCCCCCCTCTGGTGCCCTACCATGGCTCCTATTTATTCCCGTGGCGAGGAAACCCCAAAACAGAAGTCGTTTTTCCAGTTTCCGTCGCGGAGCCACCGCCACCCTCTGTTCTTCTTCGGGAGGGCTAATCTGGAGGCTGATTTGGCCTCCGGAGAGGGGAGATTGTCGCCATCGTGATCATCATCACCACTCCATCCTCCCTCCATGACTTCTCCTTCCATGTGTGAGTAATTCCTTGCTGTAGGCAAAGGGGATGGTAGGGATTGGATGAGTTAGATCATGTAATAGTTTATCAGATTATTGGGGGCATGTTGCCTATCATCTACTTTGGTGTTTATCATCTTTGCTTCAACTTGTTGCTCTTAATGCTTGTCACTTTGGGCCCGAGTGCCATGTTTTCAGATCTGAACCCTATGTGTTTGCATGAATATATTTGTGTTCTTGATCCTATCTATGAGTTGTTTGCACCTATTATGGTCCGGAACCGGCGATCCCAAAGGTGACAGCCTGGGACACCAAAGGGGATGGTCCATAATTTGAGGATTCCATGTATCCATTGAGTTTACTGCTTTGTTCCGGTGCTCTTTGACAGGAGCACCTTAATCTCCATAAGTTCCTTTTGGCCCCGTTCGTAGCGGGATGGTAGGACAAAAGATGTTGTGCAAGTTCTTATTGCAAGCACGTACAACTACCTGTGGGATACATGCCTAATGTTTGATATTTGCCTAGATGATCATTACTTTTCTGTGTGCCTTGCCCCAAGTTAGATTCATGATGTATCTCATCCATGCAGCGCCCAACCATCCATCTCCCTAGCCTACAGTGTTTCAATCCTGTTGGTTATTAGTTGTTAGTTTTGCTGTTGACTTTTGCTGTCACCACCATCACTATCATATCACCGTTACCACTTATCTTTTGTTGCAAGTAAGTATATTTCAGGTGCGGTTGAATTGACAACTCAACTGTCAAAGCTTATAAATACTCTTTGGCTCCCCGTGTGTCGAATCTATAAATTGGGTTATTCTTACCCGCGAAGACTATCTCGATCCCTTACGATTGAGGGTTATCAGTGGTCTCCTACTGGATTGATACCTTGGTTCTCAAAAACCAAGGGAAATACTTACGCTACTATGCTACATCTCCCTTTCCTCTTCGAGGGAATACAACACAAGCTCAAGAGGTAGCAAGAAGAATTTCTGGCGCCGTTGCCGGGGAGGCTTACGCAAAAGTCATATACCAAGTACCTATCACAAACCCTTATCCTTTGCATTATATTTATTTGCCTCTCGCTTTCCTCTCCCCCACTTCGCCCTTGCCATTTTATTCGCCCTTCTTCTGTCGTGTGTTTATCGTTCGCTTGCTTCTTGTCTGCTTGTGTGTGTTGCTTGCTTGCTTGTCATCATGTCTAGCACACCTATCATTATCACCACTCCTGAGAGTGAGGTCCTCAACTTTAAACAAAGGGAGGAAGAAAACTTAAAAGATGCCTGGTATAGAATTTGTAATGCTCAAAATAGATCTAATAGGAAGCTTTCCACTTCCGTGCTTCTTCGGAATTTTTATGTTGGCATAACTCCGTGGAATAGATTTATCTTAGATACCATTACCGGAGGGAATTTCTTGGGTAGCCACACCGTTGATTCTTATAAAGCTATGACTGAATTATTTGGCTCACCACCTCTTATGGTTAATGGGACCGTTTTAACTTTGGAGCATGTCATGCAAAGGTTAGAAATCATTGAAAACAAAGTTGCTACGGTAGAACTGGTAGAGAACTTGGATAGAAAAATTCATAATGAAATCACCCAATATAGATCCAAGGTAGGAGTTGTTCTGAAAAATCTTAAGGAAAAAGAGCCCATAGTTAAAGAAAAGCTAGACCAGGATTCTACTAGAATCAATAAGCTTGAGGATGTTATCACTAATGTGGGTTCCACTCTTTCCGCCATAAAAACTACTCCGAGTACCTCCACTAAATTATCTAAGTTCATCTATGTCCCTAAAGACAAGGATGAAACTTCTAGACTTGCGGATCTCAAATCCATAAGTGTTCATCCTAATTTTCTTACTTTTGCAAGAGACCCTTTTGACACTTTAGAATTTCTTGATTTCTTGCCCAAGAGTTTGATTATTCATAGGGACAAAGAAGTGCCCAAGAATCACAAGTGTTTAATTAAAGAATTGCCTTCCAAGGATGGCAATACCTAGATCTATCTTGTATCGTGCCTAGCTAGGGGCGTAAAACGATAGCGCTTGTTGGGAGGCAACCCAATTTTATATTTTTTGTTTTTGTTGCTGTTATGGAATAAATATTGCATCTAGCCTCTGATTAGATGTGGTTTCATGTTTTGTTTAGTGTTTGTGCCAAGTAGAACCTTTGGGAAGACTTGTGTGAAGTTTATATGATCTTGCTGTGAAAAACAAAATCGTTAGCGCTTGCTAAAGTAGTCGTGGGATTTTACAGGAGCGTGCTTTTTAGTTGATTATTTTTGCTGCTGATTGGTAGACAAATGGCGCAAATTTACCAATTTATTTTGAGATTTTTGCAGTTCCAGAAGTAGGCGAACCCTGCAGATTACTATAGACTGTTCTGTCTTTGACAGATTCTGTTTTTCATGTGTTGTTTGCTTATTCCGATGCATCTATGAGTAATATTGGAGGATATGAACCATAGAGAAGTTGGAGTACAGTAGGTTTCACACCAATATAAACAAATAATGAATTCACTGCTGTAACTTTGAGTAGTGCTTTGCTTTCTCATACTAACGGAGTTCACGAGAATTTTTGTCTAAGTTTTGTGTTGTGAAGTTTTCAAGTTTTGAGTATTGCTTTGATGGACTATGGAACAAGGAGTAGCAAAGACCTATGCTTGGGGATGCCCATGGCACCCCAATTAAATTCAAGATAATCAAAAGCCTAAGCTTGGGGATGCCCCGGGAAGGTATCCCCTCTTTCATCTTCATCCATCGGTAACTATACTTGGAGCTATATTTTTATGCGCAACATGATATGTGTTTTGCTTGGAGCGTCTTGTAAAATTTGAGTATTTGCTTGTTAGTTTGCCACAATCATACTTGCTGGACACACCTATTTGAGAGAGTCAAATATGGCCTAGAAATTGTTAGAACACTCCATGTGCTTCACTTATATCTTTTGAGTTGAATAGTTTTTGCTCTAGCGCTTCACTTATATCTTTTAGAGCATGGTGGTGGTAATATTTTGTAGAAATTGTTGAACTCTCATGCTTCACTTATATCTATTTGAGAGTCTATTTAAACAGCATGGTAATGCGTTTAGGCTAAAGAAACTAGTCTTCACATGATAAACATCCAATGTCAATGTAGTAAAACATTTCACACCAAGTGCATTGAATAGAATGAGATGTTGGCTGCTTGATAATTGTTTTGAGACATGAGGATAGTGATATTAGAGTCGTGCTAGTGGAGTTATTATGAAATTGAGAAATACTTGTGTTAAGGTTAGTGATTCCTGTAACATGCACGTATGGTGAACCGCTATGTGACGAAGTTAGAGCATGAGGTATTTGTAGAGTGCCAACCTTTGTGTGGAGGTCGGGGGCGCGCGATGGTTAACTCCTACCAACCTCCCCCCTAGGAGCATGCGTTGATTGCTTTGTTTTGATGACTCGTAGATTTTTGCAACAAGTATATGAGTTCTTATGACTAATGTTGAGTCCATGGATTATACGCACTCTCACCCTTCCACCATTGCTAGCCTCTCCTGCACCGCGCAACTTTCGCCGGTGCCATAAACCCACTATATATCCTTCCTCAAAATAGCCACCATATTGTTCCTCAAAACAGCCACCATACCTACCTATCATGGCATTTCCATAGCTATTCCAAGATATATTGCCATGCAACTTTCCATCGTTCCGTTTATATGACACGCATCATATTGTCATAGTGCCATGTATGATCATGTAGTTGACATCGTAGTCGTGGCAAAGCCACCATGCATAATTTTTCATATATGTCACTCTTGATTCATTGCACATCCCGGTACACTGCCGGAGGCATTCGTGTAGAGTCATATTTGTTGTAGTATCGAGTTGTAATTTCGAGTTGTAATAAAAAGTGCGATGATCATCATTATTAGAGCATTGTCCCATGTGAGGAATGGCCAATAAAACGATGAGATGGCCAAAAAAATTAGAGAGGGGCTAATAAAAAAAGAGAGAGAAAGCCCCTCCAAAAAAATGAGAGAAAAGAGAGAAGGGACAATTGCTACTATCTTTTTCCACACTTGTGCTTCAAAGTAGCACCATGTTCTGCATTGTAGAGAGTCTCATGCTTAGTTACCTTCATATACTAGTGGGAATTTTCATTATAGAACTTGGCTTGTATATTCCAACGATGGGCTTCCTCAAATGCCCTAGGTCTTCGTGAGCAAGCCAATTGGATGCACACCCACTAGTTTATTTTATTGAGCTTTTATTCATATTTAGCTCTAGTGCATCCGTTGCATGGCAATCCCTACTCACTCACATTGATATCTATTGATGGGCATCTCCATAGCCCGTTGATACGCCTAGTAGATGTGAGACTATCTCCCTCCTTTTTTTCTTCTCCACAACCACCTCTATTCCACCCATAGTGCTATATCCATGGCTCATGCTCATGTATTGCGTGAAAGTTGAAAGGTTTGAAAAGATAGAGTATGAAAACTAATGCTTGGCTGAAATCGGGGTTGTGCATGATATGAATAGTTTGTGTGATGAAGAGGGAGCATAGCCAGACTATATGATTTTGTAGGGATAACTTTCTTTAGCCATAGTATTTTGAGAAGACATGATTGCTTTGTTAGTATTGCTTGAAGTATTGTTATTTCTTATGTCAATATAGACTTTTATCTTGAATCTTTCAGATCTGAACATTCATGCCACAATTAAGAGAATTACATTGAAAAACTATATTGGTTAGCATTCCAAATCAAAAATTCGTTCTTTATCATTTACCTACTCGAGGACGAGGAGGAATTAAGCTTGGGGATGCTTGATACGTCTCCAACATATCTATAATTTTTGATTGTTCCATGCTATTACTTATGAAGTCTTGGATGTTTAATGGGCTTTATCATTCACTTTTATATCATCTAACCTACTAACCCAAAGGCCCAGTCCATATTGCTGTTTTTTTTTGCCTATTTCAGGGTTTTGCAGAAAAGGAATATCAAACGGAGTCCAAACGGAATGAAACCTTCGCGAGAGATTTTTTGGAGAAAAGCACACACGCGGAGCTTGAGGACCAAGTCAGGGGACAGAGAGGTGGCCCTCGAGGGTGGGGAGCGCGTCCCCTTCCCAGGGCGCGCCCCCTGCCTCGAGGCCCCCTCAAGTGGCCCCCGGTGCCCTCCTTCTTCCTATATATGTCCACGTACCCCAGAAACTCGGTACACAGAGAGAAAACTCTAATTCCACCGCCGTAGCTTCTGTTCCCGTGGAGATCCCATCTTGGAGCCTGTTCCGGAGCTCCACCGGAGGGGGATGCATCACAGAGGCCTTCATGATCATCATCATTGCCCTCACCATGAGTTGTGAGTAGTTTACCACAGACCTTCGGGTCCATAGCTAGTATGTAGATGGCTTCTTCTCTCTCTCTGGATCTCAATACAAAGTTCTCCTCGGTCTTCGAGGAGATCTATTCAATGTAATCTCTTTTTGCGATGTGTTTGTCGAGATCCGATGAATTGTGAGTTTATGATCAAGGTTATCTATGAAAGATATTTGGTTCTTCTCTGAACTTTTTATTTGTGCTCATAATATCCTTGCAAGTCTCTTCGAATTATTGGTTTGGTTTGGCCTACTAGATCTATAGTCCTTGCAATGGGAGAAGTTCTTGGCTTTGGGTTCAATCTTGCGGTGTCCTTTCCCAGTGACAGTAGGGACAACAAGGCACGTATTGTATTGTTGCCATCGAGGATAAAAAAATGGGGTTTACATCATATTGCTTGAGTTTATCCCTCTACATCATCTCATCTTGGTTAAAGCGTTATTCTGTTCGTATGAACTCAATACACTAGATGCATGCTGGATAGCGGTCGATGTGTGGAGTAATAGTAGTAGATGCAGGCAGGAGTCGGTCTACTTGTCTCGGACGTGATGCCTATATACAATGATCATGCTGATATGTCCATTTTGCATCATGCTTATAAGTTGATATTTATTGCATTATGGGCTGTTCATACATGTTTTGTCACAATAGTTATGCCTTTTCTCTCTTATTTTACAAGGTTTACATGAAGAGGGATAATGCCGGCAGCTAGAATTCTGGGCTGGAAAAGGAGCAAACTCTGGAAACCAATTATGCACAACTCCAAAAGCCCTGAAACTCCACAGAACATTGTTTTGGAAAATATAAAAAATATCCGGCGAAAGAAACCCACGAGAGGGGCCACTGGCTGGCCTCGAGGGTGGGGGCGCGCCCCCTTCCTAGGGCGCGCCCCCCTGCCTCGAGGGCCAGCCGGTGGGCCCCAGGTGCCCATCTTCTCCTATATGAAGCGTTTTGACCTGGAAAAAATTAGGGGAAGGCTTTCAGGACCAGACGCCGCCGTCTCGAGGCGGACCGAGGCGGAAACCAATCTAGGGCTCCGGCAGAGCTGTTCTGCTGGGGATACTTCCCTCCGGGAGGGGGAAATCGTCACCGCCGTCATCACCAACAACTCTCCCATCTTGGGGAGGGCTATCTTCATCAACATCTTCACCAGCACCATCTCCTCTCAAACCCTAGTTCAACTCTTGTATCCAATCTTTGTACCCAAACCTCAGATTGGTACCTATGGGTTGCTAGTAGTGTTGATTACTCCTTGTAGTTGATGCTAGTTGGTTTATTTGGCCGAAGATCATATGTTTAGATCCATTATGCATATTAATACCCCTCTGATCATGAACAATATTATGTCTCGTGAGTAGTTACTTTTGTTCCTGAGGACATGGGAGAAGTCTTGCTATTAGTAGTCATGTGAGTTTGGTCTTCGTTCGATATTTTGATGAGATGTATGTTATCTCTCCTCTAGTGGTGTCATGTGAACGTCGACTACATGACACTTCACCATTATTTGGGCCTAGAGGAAGGCATTGGGAAGTTATAAGTAGATGATGGGTTGCTAGAGTGACAGAAGCTTAAACCCTAGTTTATGCCTTGCTTCGTAAGGGGCTGATTTGGATCCATATGTTTCAGGCTATGGTTAGGTTTACCTTAATACTTCTTTTGTAGTTGCGGATGCTTGCATTAGAGGTTAATCATGAGTGGGATGCTTGTCCAAGTAAGGGAAGCACCCAAGCACCGGTCCACCCACATACCAAATTATCAAAGTATCGAACGCGAATCAGACGATCGTGATGAAAACTAGCTTGACGATAATTCCCATATGTCCTCGGGAGCGCTTTACCTTGCATAGGAGTTTGTCCAGGCTTGTCCCTTGCTACAAAAAGGATTGGGCCACCTTGCTGCACCTATTTACTTTTACCGTTTGTCACTTGCTACAAATTATCTTATCACAAAACTATCTGTTACCTATAATTTCAGTGCTTGCAGAAAATACCTTACTGAAAACTGCCTATCATTTCCTTTTGATCCTCGTTGGGTTCGACACTCTTACTTATCGAAAGGACTACGATAGATCCCCTACACTTGTGGGTCATCAAGACTCTTTTCTGGCGCCGTTGTCGGGGAGTGAAGCGCCTTTGGTAAGTGGAATTTGGTAAGGAAAATTTTATATAGTGTGCTGAAATTTATTGTCACTTGTTACTATGGCTCAAAATCCTTTGAGGGGCTTGTTCGGGGTATCTTCACCCCGAGCAGAAGAGCAAAGAGTTGCTCCTCAACCTTCTGCACCTAATGAAAATGTTTGCTTTGAGATTCCTTCGGGTATGATAGAGAAACTGCTTGAAAATCCCTATACAGGAGAAGGAACACTTCACCCCGATCTACACCTAATCTATGTGGATGAAGTTTGTGGATTGTTTAAGCTTGCAGGTATACCCGAGGATGTTATCAAGAAGAAGGTATTCCCTTTATCTTTGAAGGGAGATGCATTGACATGGTTTAGGCTATGCGATGATATGGGATCTTGGAACTATAATCGTCTGAGGTTGGAATTTCATCAGAAGTTCTACCCTATGCACCAGGTTCATCGTGATCGTAATTATACTTATAATTTCTAGCCTTGCAAAGGAGAAAGCATCGCTGAAGCTTGGGGGAGGCTTAAGTCCATGTTATATTCATGCCCCAATCATGAGCTTTCAAGAAAAATGATCATCCAAAAATTTTATGCCCGACTTCCTCTCAATAATCGCACCATGCTCGATAATTCTTGTTCTGGCTCTTTTATGATGAAGACTATTGAATTCAAATGGAATATATTGGAAAGAATTAAACGCAACTCCGAAGATTGGGATATCAATGAAGCTATGGAGTCAGGTATGACCCCTAAGTTTGATTGTGTTAAGGCTTTTATGGATACCGATGTTTTCCGTGAGTTTAGCACTAAATATGGACTTGACTCTGAGATAGTAGCTTCTTTCTATGAATCTTTTGCTACTCATGTTGTTCTCCCCAAGGAGAAGTGGTTTAAATACCATCCCCCTATTGAAGTAAAAGTAGTTGAACCTATTAAAGTTGAAGAAAAGACTATCACTTATAATGTTGATCCTCTCATTCCTATCGCTTATATCGAGAAACCACCTTTCCCTGTTAGGATAAAGGATCATGCTCAAGCTTCAACTGTAGTTCGTAAGAGTAATACTAGAACACCTACACCCTCTAAGCAAATTAAAGTTGAACCTAGTGTTGCTATGGTTAAGGATATCTTGGTAGAAGATTTAGATGGACATGTTATTTATCTCCAAGAAGAGTCTCCTAGAATAGCCAAACCCAATGCTAGGAATAGACATAAACCTGTAGTAGGCTTGCCTGTCATCTCCGTTAAGATAGGGGATCATTGCTATCATGGTTTATGCGACGTAGATGCTAGTGCGAATATTATCCCTCTTGATTTGTATAACGAAATTATGCATGATATTGCACCTGTTGAGTTAGAAGGGATTGATGTTACTATTAAGCTTGCTAATAGAGATACTATTTCACCTGTTGGGATCGTTAGAGATATTGAAGTCTTGTGTGGGAAGGTTAAATACCCTGTTGATTTTCTTGTTCTTAATTCCCCACAAGATGCTTTCTGTCCAATTATATTTGGTAGACCCTTCTTGAATACCGTTAATGCCAAGTTAGACTGCGTGAAAGATATTGTCACTGTTGGATTAGGGGATATGTCTCATGATTTTAACTTTACTAAATTCCGTAGACAACCCCTTGAAAAGGCACCACCCAGTAAGGATGAACTTATTGGTCTCACTTCTATTGCCGTGCCACCTAATGATCCTTTAGAACAATACTTGCTACACCATGAAAATGATATGCATATGAATGAGAGAAGGGAGATAGATGAAATATTCCTTACACAGGGACCCGTATTGAAAAACAACTTGCCTGTTGAAATCCTAGGGGATCCTCCTCCACCCAAGAGTGATCCCGTGTTTGAACTTAAACCATTGCCTGATAATCTTAAGTATGTTTATCTTGATGAAAATAAGATATATCCTGTTATTATTAGTGCTAACCTTTCAGAGCAGGAAGAAGAAAGATTATTGAAAACTCTGAAGAAGCACCGAGCCGCTATTGGATATACTCTGGATGATCTTAAGGGCATTAGTCCCACTATATGCCAACACAAGATAAAATTGGAAGAAAATGCTAAACCAGTTATTGATCATCAGTGACGGTTAAATCCTAAGATGAAAGAAGTGATAAGGAAGGAAATTCTAAAGCTTCTAGAGGCAGGTATGATATATCCCATTGCTAATAGCCAGTGGGTAAGTCATGTCCATTGTGTTCCTAAGAAAGGAGGTATGACTGTGGTACCTAATGATAAAGATGAATTGATCCCACAAAGAATAGTTACAGGCTATAGGATGGTAATTGATTTTCGTAAGTTAAATAAAGCTACTAAGAAAGATCATTACCCCTTGCCATTTATCGATCAAATGCTAGAAAGGTTATCTAAACATACTCATTTCTGCTTTCTAGATGGTTATTCTGGTTTCTCTCAAATACCTGTGTCAAAAGGGGATCAAGAAAAGACCACATTTACTTGTCCTTTCGATACCTTTGCTTATAGACGTATGCCTTTTGGTTATGTAATGCACCTGCTACCTTTCAAAGATGCATGATGGCTATATTCTCCGACTTTTGTGAAAAGATTGTTGAGGTATTCATGGATGATTTCTCCATTTACGGAACTTCTTTTGATGATTGCTTAAGCAACCTGTTGGAAATATGCCCTAGAGGCAATAATAAATTGGTTATTATTATATTTCCTTGTTCATGATAATTGTTTATTATCCATGCTAGAATTGTATTGATAGGAAACTCAGATACATGTGTGGATACATAGACAAACACCATGTCCCTAGTAAGCCTCTAGTTGACTAGCTCGTTGATCAACAGATGGTCACGGTTTCCTGACCATGGACATTAGATGTCATTGATAACGGGATCACATCATTAGGAGAATGATGTGATGGACAAGAACCAATCCTAAGCCTAGCACAGATCGTGTAGTTCATATGCTAAAGCTTTTCTAAATGTCAAAGTATCTTTTCCTCAGACCATGAGATTGTGCAACTCCCGGATAACGTAGGAATGCTTTGGGTGTACCAAACGTCACAACGTAATTGGGTGGCTATAAAGGTGCACTACAGGTATCTCCGAAAGTATCTGTTGGGTTGGCACGAATCGAGACTGGGATTTGTCACTCCGTGTGACGGAGAGGTATCTCTGGGCCCACTCGGTAGGACATCATCATAATGTGCACAATGTGATCAAGGAGTTGATCACGGGATGATGTGTTACGGAACGAGTAAAGAGACTTGCCGGTAACAAGATTGAGCAAGGTATCAGTATACCGACGATCGAATCTCGGGCAAGTGCTATACCGATAGACAAAGGGAATCGTATACGGGATTGATTGAATCCTTGACATCGTGGTTCATCCGATGAGATCATCGTGGAACATGTGGGAGCCAACATGGGTATCCAGATCCCGCTGTTGGTTATTGGCCGGAGAGTTGTCTCGGTCATGTCTACATGGTTCCCGAACCCGTAGGGTCTACACACTTAAGGTTCGATGACGCTAGGGTTATAGGGAAAGTATGTACGCGGTTACCGAATGTTGTTCGGAGTCCCGAATGAGATCCCGGACGTCACGAGGAGTTCCAGAATGGTCCGGAGGTAAAGATTCATATATGGGAAGTCCCGTTTTGGTCACCAGAAAAGTTTCAGGCGCTATCGGTAACGTACCGGGACCACCGGGAGGGTCCCGGGGGTCCACTAGGTGGGGCCACCAGCCCCAGAAGGCTGCGTGGGCCAATTGTGGGAGGGGACCTGCCCCAGGTGGCCTGGTGCACCGCCCCACCAAGGCCCAAGGCGCACGGAGAGTGGGAGGGGGCAAACCCTAGGTCCAGATGGGCCTTAAGGCCCACCCTAGGGCGCCCCCTCTCTCTCCCCCCCTCGGCCGCACCCTAGATGGGTTTTGGGGGCTGCCGCCACCCCTAGGGAGGAAACCCTAGATGGGGGCGCAGCCCCTCCCCTTCCCCTATATATAGTGGGGGTTTTGGGGCTGCCAGACACACGAGATCGTCTCCCTCTTGGCGTAGCCCTACCCCTCTCCCTCCTCGTCTCTCGCAGCGCTTGGCGAAGCCCTGCTGGAGTCCCGCGCTCCTCCACCACCACCACGCCGTCGTGCTGCTGCTGGAAGGAGGCTTCCCCAACCTCTCCCTCTCTCCTTGCTGGATCAAGGCGTGGGAGACGTCACCGGGCTGCACGTGTGTTGAACGCGGAGGTGCCGTTGTTCGGCGCTTACATCCGAATCAACCGCGATCTGAATCGCAGCGAGTATGACTCCTTCATCCGTGTTCTTGCAATGCTTCCGCATCGCGATCTACAAGGGTATGTAGATGCACTCTCCTCTCCCTCGTTGCTAGATTACTCCATAGATAGATCTTGGTGATGCGTAGGAAATTTTTTGATTTTCTGCTACGATCCCCAACAGTGGCATCATGAGCTAGGTCTATGCGTAGAACACAAAGTAGTTGTGGGCATCGATTTGTCAATTTACTTACCGTTACTAGTCTTATCTTGATTCGGCGGCATCGTGGGATGAAGCGGCCCGGACCGAGTTCCACCGACTGACATGCACTAGTTGCATAAGGTGGCTAGCGGGTGTCTGTCTCTCCCACTTTAGTCGGATCGGATTCGATGAAAAGGGTCGTTATGAAGGGTAAATAGAAATTGGCATATCACGTTGTGGTTTTGGCATAGGTAAGAAACGTTCTTGCTAGAAACCTATAGCAGCCACGTAAAAACTTGCAACAACAATTAGAGGACGTCTAACTTGTTCTTGCAGCATGTGCCATGTGATGTGATATGGCCAAAAGGATGTGATGAATGATATATATGTGATGTATGAGATTGATCATGTTCTTGTAATAGGAATCACGACTTGCATGTCGATGAGAATGACAACCGGCAGGAGCCATAGGAGTTGTCTTATTTATTGTATGACCTGCGTCTCACTGAATAACGTCATGTAATTACTTTACTTTATTGATAAACATTAGCCATAGTAGTAGAAGTAATGTTTGGCGAGACGACTTCATGAAGACACGATGATGGAGATCATGGTGTCATGCCGGTGACGATGATGATCATGGAGCCCCGAAGATGAAGATCAAAGGAGCAAGATGATATTGGCCATATCATGTCACTATTTGATTGCATGTGATGTTTATCATGCTTTACATCTTATTTGCTTAGAACGACGGTAGTAAATAAGATGATCTCTCACTAAAATTTCAAGAATTTTGTTCCCCCTAACTATGCACCGTTGCTAAGGTTCGTTGTTCCGAAGCACCACGTGATGATCGGGTGTGATAGGTTCTAACGTTCGCATACAACGGGTGTAAGCCAGATTTACATACGCGATACACTTAGGGTTGACTTGACGAGCCTAGCATGTACAGACATGGCCTCGGAACACGGAAGACCGAAAGGTCGAACATGAGTCGTATAGAAGATACGATCAACATGAAGATGTTCACCGTTGATGACTAGTCCGTCTCACGTGATGATCGGACACGGCCTAGTCGATTCGGATCATGTATCACTTAGATGACTAGAGAGATGTCTATCTGAGTGGGAGTTCATTAGATGAACTTAGTTTTCATGAACAATAGTCTAAGTTGTCTTCGCAAATTATGTTGTAGACCAATAACTGCGTTGTAACTCCCTGTTTAATACGATCCTAGAGAAAGACTAAGTTGAAAGATATTGTAAGCAATGATGCGGACTGGGTCCGTAGTCCGAGGAGTGCCCTCACTACTGCACAGAAAGCTTACCTCTTTGATGCACCGCTCGATGTGCAAACCCCTACAACGTCGTCTGTGGATGTAGTGAACACCTGACAGACACGTCCTGATGACTACTTGATAGTTTAGTGCACCATACTTTACGGCTTAGAATCGGGATTCCATTGACGTTTTGAACGTCATAGAACATATGAGATGTTCTAAGAGCTGAAATTGGGATTTCAGGTTCATGCCCATGTTGAGAGGTATGAGACCTCTGACAAGTTCTTTTGCCAAAAAGGATGGAGGAGAATAGCTCTACTAGTGAGCATGTGCTCAGAATGTCTGGGTGCTAAAATCACTTGAACCAAGTGGGAGTTAATCTTCCAGATGAGATAGTGGTTGACGGAATTCTCTAGACACTATCACCAAGCTACTAGAACTTCGTGATGAACTATGACATGCAAAGGATGGAGATGCTCCCGGAGCTATTAGCGGTGCTTAAGACCGCAAAAGTAGAAATCAAGAAGGAGCATCAAGTGTTGATGGTTTAACAAGACCACTGGTTTCAAAAGGGCAAGCGCAAGAAGGGAAACTTCATGAATGGCAAACCAGTTGTCGCACTAATGAAGGAACCCAAGGTTGAACCCAAACCTTGAGACTAAGTGCTTCTATTGTAAGGGGAACAGTCACATGGTAGCGGACGACCCCAAATACATGGTAGATAAGAAGGCTGACAACTTCAACAAAGTATATTTTATATATGTGTTATTGATGTGTACCTTACTAGTACTCCTTGTAGCACCTGGGTATTGGATACCGGTTCAGTTGCTATGATTAGTGACTTGAAGCAAAAGCTATGGACTGAACGAGACTAGCTAAGGGCGAGGTGACGATGTGTGTTGGAAGTGTTTCCAAGGTTGATGAGATCACCATCGCACGCTCCCTCTACTTTCGGGATTAGTGTTGAACCTAGATAAATGTTATCAGGTGTCTACGTTGAGCATGAATATGATTAGATCATGTTCATTGCAATACGGTTATTCATTTAAGTTAGAGAATAATGGTTATTCTGTTTACATGAATAATACCTTTTAGTCATGCACCAAATGGTTTATTGAATCTCGATCATAGTAATACACATGATAATAATATTAATGCCAAAAGATGTAGAGTTAATAATGATAGTACCACTTTCTTGTGGCACTGCCGCTTAGGTCATTTTGGCATAAAATGCATGAAGAAACTCCATGCTGATGGATGTTTGGAGTCACTTGATTTTGAATCACTTGACACATGTGAGCCATGCCTCATGGGCAGGATGACTAAGATCCCGTGTTCACGTACAATGAAACGGGCAAGTGATTCGTTGGAAATCATACATGCTGATGTGTGTGATCCAATGAGAATTAAGGCGTGTGGTGGATATCGTTATTTTCTCATCTTCACTGACGATTTGAGTAGATATGGGTATATTTACTCAATGAAGCAAAAGTTTGAAACGTTTGAAAAGTTCAAGTAATTTCAGAGTGAATTTAAGAATCGTCATTAACAAGAAGATCATGTTCCTACGATCTGATCAAGGGGAGATTCTCTGAGTTATGAGTTTGGCAATCACTTAAGACATTGTGGAATTGTTTTGCAGTTGAACCCACCTGGAACACCACAACGTAATGGTGTGTCCGGACGTCGTAGTCGAACCTTATGAGATATGGTGCGATCTATGATGTCTCTTACCGATCTACCGCTATTATTTGAGGTTATGCATTAAAGACAGCTGCATTCACTTTAGATAGGGCACCATCTAAGTCCGTTGAGACGACGCCGTATGAACTATGGTTTGGCAAGAAACCAAAGTTGTCGTTTTCTTAATGTTTGGGGCTGTGATGCTTATGGCTTCAGCCGGAAAAAGCTCGAACCCAAAGCGGACAAATACATCTTCATAGGATACCCAAAGGTAACAGTTGGGTATATCTTCTGTCTCAGATCCAATGGCAAAATTGTTTGTCGCTAAGAATGGGTCCTTTCTCGAGAAGGAGTTTCTCTCAAAAGATTTGAGTGGGAGGAAGATAGAACTTGATGAGGTTGTCGAACCCTCACTTCAACCGGAGAGTAGTGCAACACAGAAAGATGTTTCTGTGGAACCTACGACCGTTGAAGAGGAAACTAATGATAGTGATCATGAAGCTCCAGATCAAGTTGCTATCGAACCTCGTAGGTCGACAAGGACATGTACTACTCCTGAGTGGTACGGTGATCCTGTCTTAGATGTCATGTTGTTGGACAACAATGAACCTACGAACTATGGAGAAGCGATGGTGGGCCCATATTCTTACAAATGGTTAGAAGCCAAGAAATCCGAGATAGGATCCATGTATCAAAACAAAGTATGGACTTTGGTGGACTTGCTTAATGATCGGCAAGCCATTGAGATAAATGGATCTTTAAGAAGAAGACGGACGTGGACGGTAATGTCACCGTCTATGAAGCTCGACTTGTGGCAAAGAGTTTTTCACAAGTTCAAGGAGTTGACTACGATGAGATTTTCTCACCCGTAGCGATGCTTAAGTCCGTCGGAATCAAGTTAGCATTAGGTGCATTTATGAAATCTGGCAGATGGATGACAAAACAAGTTTCCTTACCAGTTTTCGTAAGGAAAGGTTGTATGTGATACAATCAGAAAGGTTTTGTCGATCCTAAGGATGCTAAAAGGTATGCTAGCTCCAGCGATCCTTCCATGGACTGGAGCAAGCATCTCGGAGTCGGAATATACTCTTTGATGGAGTGATCAAAGTTTTTGGGTATACAAAGTTTGTTAGAAACTTGTATTTACAATAAAGTGAGTGGGAGCACTACAACATTTCTGATAAGTATATGTGAATGACATATTGTTGATCCGAAATGATGTAGAATTTCTGGAAAGCGTAAAGGGTTGTTTGAAAGGAGCTTTTCAAAGGAAGACCTGGATAAAGCTTCTTACATATTGGGCATCAAGATCTATAGAGATAGATCAAGACGCCTGATGATACTTTCAAAAGAACACACACCTTGACATGATTTTGAAGGAGTTCAAACTAGATCAGTCAAAGAAGGAGTTCTTACCTGAGTTGTAAGGCGTGAAGTTGAGTAAGATTAAAAAGCTTGACCACGGCAGAAGAAAGAGGAAGGACGAAGGTCGTCCCCTATGCTTTTGTCATAGGCTCTATACGGTACGCCATGATGAGTACTGCACCTGATGTGTGCCTTGCCACATGTCTGGCAAGAGGGTACAAAGGTGATCCAGGAGTGGATCACTAGATAGTGGTCAAAATTATCCTTAGAGGAATAAGGAAATGTTTCTCGATTATGGAGGTGATAATGAGTCCGACGTAAAGAGTTACGTCGATGCAAGCTTAACACCTATCCGGATAACTCTGAGTGGAGATACCGGATACGTATAGTGGAGCAACAGTTTGGAATAGCTCCAAGTGGAACGTGGTAGCAGCGTCTACGATATGACATAAAGTTTTGCGAAGTACATAGGGATCTGAATGTTGCAGACCCGTTGACTACAACCTCTCTCACAAGCATAACATGATCAAACCCAGAACTCATTGAGTGTTAATCACATATTGATGTGAACTAGATTACTGACTCTAGTAAACTCTTTGGATGTTGGTCGCATGGCGATGTGACCTGTGAGTGTTAATCATATGGCGATGTGAACTAGATTATTGACTCTAGTGCAAGTGGGAGACTGTTGGAAATATGCCCTAGAGGCAATAATAAATTGGTTATTATTATATTTCCTTGTTGATACGTCTCAAACGTATCTACTTTTCCAAACACTTTTGATATTGTTTTGACCTCATTCTTGCATGATTTGAAATAAACTAACCCGGACTGACGCTGTTTTCAGCAGAGCTGCCTGTATGGTTTTATTGTGTGCAGGAAAACGGATTTTTAAGTATCTCAGAAAAATCCATAAAAAATCACAGAAAATCCACGCACCCGAAGGAACCAGGAACCAGAAGTGGGGCCAGAGGGGGGCTAGGGGGTGCCCAGGCGCCCTGTGGGCGCGCCCCCCTGGGCCGCGCCGGGGGGTCGCTTGGGTGGGACCCACACCCCCTGGTGCCCTACTTTGACTCGTATTTTTACTCGCGATGCGGAAACCCCAGATGAGAAGTTCTTTCGCAGTTTTCCGTCGCGGAGCCGCCACCACCCTCTGTTCTTCCTCGGGAGGGCTAATCTAGAGGCTGAATTGGCCTCCGGAGAGGGGAGATCGTCGCCATCGTCATCATCATCACCACTCCATCATCCCTCCATGACTTCTCCCTCCATGTGTGAGTAATTCCCCTGCTGTAGGCGAAGGGGATGGTAGGGATTGGATGAGTTAGATCATGTAATAGTTTGTCAGATCGTTGGGGGCATGTTGCCTATCATCTACTATGGTGTTTATCATCTTTGCTTCAACTTGTTATTCTTAATGCTTGACACTTAGGGCCCGAGTGCCATGATTTCAGATCTGAACCATATGTGTTTGTATGAATATATTTGTGTTCGTGATCCTATCTATGAGTTGTTTGCACCTATTATGGTTCGGAACCGGCGATCCCAAAAGTGACAGCTTGGGACACCAAAGGGGATGGTCCGTAGTTTGAGGATTACATGTATCCATTGAGTTCATTGCTTTGTTCCGGTGCTCTTTGACAGGAGCACCTTAATCTCCATTAGTTCCTTTTGACCCCGTTCGTAGCGGGATGGTAGGACAAAAGATGTTGTGCAAGTTCTTATTGCAAGCACGTACAACTACCTACGGGATACATGCCTAATGTTTGATATTTTCCTAGATGATCATTACTTTTCCGTGTGCCGTGCCCCAAGTTAGAATCTATCTCATCCATGCAGCGCCCAACTATCCATCTCCCTAGCCTACAGTGTTTTAAATCCTGCTGGTTACTAGTTGCTATTCTTGCCATTTACTTTTGCTATTTACTTTTACTGCTTACTTTTACTATCACTATCATCACTATCATATCACTGTTACCACTTATCTTTTGTTGCAAGTAAGTATATTTCAGGTGCGGTTGAATTGACAACTCAACTGTCAAAGCTTATAAATACTCTTTGGCTCCCCGTGTGTCGAATCAATAAATTGGGTTATTCTTACCCGCGAAGACTATCTCGCTCCCTTACGGTTGAGGGTTATCAAGTACCGTTTTCTGGCGCCGTTGCCGGGGAGCATAGAAATATTTACAAGTCTACTTGAGGTATCCTACCTGCTGCACTTCATCCACTATGGCTAAGAAAGGAGACCCCAAGGTTCCGATCTTAATATCCACTACAAGAAGAGGTACTGCTCTAAGCACTAGTGCTACGCTTGATTCACCTTCTGTTATGAGTAAGTTTGCCTCACCACCACCACATGATGCTCCTACTGAATCTGTTACTATGTCCGATACTCTTGATGATGCCTCTACTACTTTTGATGATATTAGTTCGCTTGGTTATGCTCTTGAGAAACAAATTGCGGCTGATGCTAAAAAGTCTGGAATAGAACTTCCTGTTACTCGCTACCCTATTGGTGAAACTTATGATTATCCTGATTTGAGTAAACTCAAAGTGAGGCTCCTTGATGATGATTACTATATGCTTGATGAAGATTTATGCAGGGAACTGACAGAGTTTTACGGCTCTGACCCTGAAGTTATCAAGAAGCTATTTGAAAAACACTCTTTGAAGAACAAAACCGTTCCTGATCCTGAATTTGCTACATCTCCTATATGCATTGATGATCCTGATTTTGATTTCTCTGTTGATCTTTCACTTATACCTATGGTTGAAGCTGACCCCTTTTATGGCAGAGAAAATGATGATGCTATTGCACACCTGACTAAACTCGGTGAGTTAGGTGGCCTATTTACCACAGATGAGAAGAAACGATACTTTTATATCACCAAGCTTCTTCCTTTCTCCTTGAAGGAAGGTGCTAAAGCATGGTATGATTCGCTTCCATGCGGTTCCATTAAGAGTCCTCAAGACTTAGCTCACTCATTTGTTGATAAGTACTTTCCTGCTCACATGCAACATGCTGCTTTACAAAGAATTTATAACTTTAAACAGTTGCAGGATGAGTCCCTCCCTAAAGCTTGGGGGAGGTACTGTGGTCTGATTCGGGCTAGACCTGGACATGAAATCCCTAAGAATGAATTAATCGATATATTCTATGCTGGTCTAACTGATGAATCCAGGTCCTATTTGGACAGTTGTGCTGGTTGTGTTTTCAGGAAAAGAACACCGGACGATGCAGAAGATTTGATGGGCAGGATTGCCAAAAACCATGAAGATTGGTCCATCCCTGAACCACCTCCACCAACAAAGAAGAGGGGCATGTTTGTTCTAAGCCCCGAAGATATGCGAGAAGCAAAGAAGTCTATTAAAGAGAAAGGTATTAAAGCTGAAGACGTGAAGAATCTACCCCCTATTGAGAAGCTGTGTGAGCCTACTACTCACCCTCCTATGGTAGAGGTACACTCTCTTTTAGATTTCAACGCAAGTGACATCCCTCATGGTAAGCCTCCTGATCAATGTTTAGATGAGTTTGATAATTTTATTATGAAACAAAATCATTTTAATGAGAGGATAGAAAGTCAATTGCATGATAATTCCCTTGCTATCAAAAGACTGCTTGATGTTTTAGATAGAACAGTTAATGATGTTCAATGTCTTGTGAAGCATTTTCATATGGTTCAAACTCAGCTTGATCAAATTTCTAATGTGCAAAGAGATTTGCTTGCTAACAATGCCAAACAAGATAAATTGCAGGCTTTTGGGATTAAGACCCGAGGAGGAACTAGCACTTAAGATCCTCTCTATCCAGAGGGGCATCCGAAGAGAATCGAGCAGGATTCTCAAATGCAGGAAGAAGAAATTGTTGGCTCTCCAAAGAAAAAGAAGAAACATAAGGAGACTGACAATTCTAATGATCCTATTGCAGATGAAGAGCCAACTATTGATCCTAACAGCGTATCTATCTCCGATGCTGAGACTGAAGACGGTGCTGAACCTGAAGGTAAGGAAAATGAGAAGAATGATCCGCCTGAAGTTCGAGAAGAAGATGCACCTGACAAACGTAAGAGGTACACTAAAGAAGACTTCATTGCAAGAAAACATGGGAAGGAAAGAGAACCATGGGTATAGAAACCCATGCCCTTTCCAGGTAATTCCATCAAATCTAAAGAAGAAGAGCATTACAATAAGTTTTGTGAGTGGATCAAACCTCTTTTTCTTCAAATCCCTTTGACTGATGCTATTAAGTTACTTCCTTATTCAAAATATATGAAAGATATTGTCACTAATAAAAGAAAAGTTCCTAATGATGCAATATCTACTATGCTTGCTAACTACTCTTTCAGTGGAAAGATTCCTGAGAAGCTCGGTGATCCAGGTATACCCACCATTCCTTGCTCCATAATGAATAATTATGTCAAAACTGCTTTATGTGATCTTGGAGCAGGAGTGAGTGTTATGCCTCTCTCTCTTTACGAGAGGCTTTGTTTAGAGAAACTAATTCCGACAGATATCTCCCTTCAGATGGCTGACAAGTCAACCGCTGTTCCGATAGGTATTTGTGAGGATGTTCCCGTAGAAGTTGCTAATTGTTTGATTCTTACTGATTTTGTTGTGCTTGACATGCCCGAGGATGGGAGCATGTCCATTATTCTTGGTAGACCTTTTCCTAACACCGCAGGTGCTATTATTGATTGCAATAAAGGGAAGGTTACTTTCCATGTGAATGATAAAGAACACACGGTATATTTTCCAAAGAAGAGCGACAGTAGGCATGGCCTCCACTCTATAGAGAATATCGAGGCCGTGAAAATTGGAGAATGGGACTGTCCACTACATGTGCCTCACAAATATAAAACTATCATGGTGGGGACAATGTCCATCAAAGTAAAGGTTTAGTAACTACTTCGTAGGAGGTGAGACTTTTTGCTCTATATATCTCCTGTTTGTTGGTAAGACTTGATCAACCTTACTAGTGAACATGTTTTATATAGATAAAAAGTTGAGCTTGTTATGTTTTCATTTTGTTTTTAGTTTTTGTTCTACTTGCTGTACCAAGTATTTATGTTTTGAAGCTTCACAATACTACTAACTGCTTCAAGTTTTCAGAGAGTTTCGCAACTTTTTGAACTTTGAATTTTTTTCAACAGTGAAGTTTTCAGAAAAATTCCAGAAAAATTATAATAAAAATTTCCACGTCGGGAGAGACCCGGAAAGTCCTGGGGCCAGCCAGGGGGGGGCCACCAGTGGCCCAGGCGGCCAGCTGGCGCGGCCCAGCCCCTGGCCGCGCCCACAGGGCGGCTGGGGCCTACAGGGCCCCCTTCCAGGTATTTCTTCTTCCTCTCTCTCTCTCTTTCTCCAAAAACGCGAGTTCTGCACTTGTTCTTGTGTTCTTGCTGTTCTTGGAGGCGATTCTTCGATCTCTCTCTACAACCCATCATTTGAGCTGAAATTTTGAGCAAATACTCCCTGGTATGTGACTCCTCCACCCCTCCAATTAGATTTTTGATTGGTGGCCTCATTTGTGAGTATTTAGTAGTTCTTGGTGCTGTAGAGATGAGCTTGCATGCATGTGTAGAAAGTTATTTTCCAAGTTTTGATGCAAGTTTATGCCTTGGGCAAGTGAGTTGAGTAGTTTGCCTTAACTCACTGTGTTTTAATCCTCATTTTTGTAAATTGCAAAAAAAATTCAGAAATGAGTTTGTTAGGAAGGGCAAAAGGGAGGCTTGAGAAGAGGAGGCCCGCACACTCCGATCGGGTTACTAGAGCCGCAGCTTCACCATCAACTACTAGGGTGAGCTATAATGAAGATCATGTGCCCCTGGAGTTGTTGGAAGACACAAGTCCAGCACGTGCGATGACATTTCCATGTGATGAATTCCTTGAAGCTGCGGGAATCAAGGATGAGTTTTGTAATCTTTGTGCTAATACAGGTTTGACACGGCTCGTCACAAGCCGTGTTACCCAGTATCAAAAACTCACCTCCAGTTTCATTAACAGTTTTAGATATAATCCTGATTCAGGTGCTATTGAGTTTAAAATTTATAATGATCTTATCACCATGACTTTGGGAAATTTTTGTGAAATAATAGGTGTGCCGAACGTTGGGAGGACGGCTAGGATGGCCACTCAGCCCTCCGAGCTGAAAACCGTCATCAACTCTCTGTGCAGCATGGGTACGAGGGATATTCATCGGTCGAAGATCTCCAGCATCTTATTTCCTCACCTCAGGTATTTTGCATATTATATTGCAAGAGGGGTGTTAGCTCGTGACAACACGAGCAGCATTTCTGCTCCGGATATTGCTATCCTGGCAGCAGCCCTCTCAGGGAGGTCTGATTATAATCTGGGTGCCTTAATTGCTAGACGCCTTGCTATGAACGGTAACAAGGGGGACTTATATGGTGGCATTTATGCCACACTTATCTTAGAACATCTTGGAGGCACCCCGCACCCTAATGATAATCCTTTTACTTATTTAAGCTTTGATCTTGCTGCTATGAAAAGGCATAAGTTTGTTACCATGGGTTCTGAGCTTGATAATCTTGTTTATATCTTGCGTTTCGGAACTACCGGGGAACGCGAGATCCGTCTACCTGCACCTCTTTTGTTTGATTATTCTCGCAGGAACGGATGGTCCTTTGATGTTGTCCAGTTCGATGAGTTCATGGTTCAGTATCAGTTTCATAACCCCATGGACGGGGTTGTGCCCGACGAGGAGGAGCACGGTGAGTTACCACCTTTTCAGGAAGAAACCGCCACCGAGTTTGGTGAAGGTTCTTCCTCTGTTTGGCGGCCGGAACCTTCCTCGTGGGAGACTCCGAGGAGTTCAGTGTACGCGCCAGCATCCTTCTACGACCCTTGGACTCACTACCATACCCCCGGAGCAGGAGGCTCCTGGGGGCAGTAGCTGCTACCAACTTAGGCCAAAAGCCTAATCTTGGGGGAGTACGTGCCCCTCTCACTTTTCCATTGTATTATCCGTTTTATTCGCTTTGATCTTTTCGAAGTTTTTGCCAGTTCTTCTTTATTTCTCTCTTTGCAAAAACAACAAAAAGATTTTCTCTTTCTTTTGCTTTTATTCAACCTTTGAAAAATCCAAAAAGATTTCCTTTCTCTCTTTAGTTTGCTTTGTTTTCAGAGATCAGCTCGAGTCCGTGATGGCATTTGATTATATTTCCTACGTTCGATCGTGCAAGTGACAAGCAGTAATGACGAAGATCGACTGAAAGGAAGCAACAAGGAAGACCAGTATGAACTCTTATTGTTTCTACTTTTGTACATATGCCTGTACTTATGATCTAGAGACCAGCTTGTAGCGACATAGTGCTATGTTTACAATGTTCTTCCAGTGGTTCATGCTTTCCTTGTGGCTAGTCCCGAATAACTAGAGTATATAATGTGTTATTGAAATGATCCACATGCATTGCACTGTTCATAGTCTGGTATACTAAGGTGGTATTTCCCTTTAGAGAATTTCTGGATTGACTTGGCACATGCTTACACATGTTTAAGACTAAAAAGTCTGCTTTGCCTTGATGATCTTTGAGTTTCAGAATAGTTATATCACTTTCATGCCCGATTCAATGTTGCTTTGTCGCTCTGCATGATTATGACCGTTATTGCTCTCTAGTTGGTCGCTTCCCAGTCTTTTGCTAAACCTCCACCTGTACTAAGCGGACTGACTGCTTGTGCATCCAAAATCCTTCAAAACCTGTTATGCCATACGAGTCCACCATACCTTCCTATACATGGTATTTATCCGCCATTCCTAACGAAGACCTTCGTGTACCATCTCGAAATTAATCAAAAGCATTTCTCTTTTTGTGCCTATGTTTTAGCTCATGAGGAAGTAGTAGTTAATTCATGATCTTTTTAAGTTGGATAAGTTTCACCCCTGGATTGCATGTATAATGTGCAAACCCATAATACGAGAAGGAACTGGCATTGAGTGCGCCCGGCTCAAAAAGATAATATAACAAACAAACCCTCCTTCACGCTTTGTTCATGAGAAATCAGAAAACTTTGGCAGTGATAAACAAAGGAGATTAAGAGGATGTGATCTACCTCATGCGGGAGCCATTCCTCGAGACTTGTCCATTCAAAAAGTGATTGAATTATCTGCTAGCATTCGTTGACGAAATATGCACCTCTCAAAACGCGTTTACTCATATTTTTAAAACCAAGAGCTCTGGTACATGTTTAGTTTTTGTTTTTGATCACGGGTTTTCAACTTTGCCAACAAAAGCCACGGTTCGAGAGTCTCCACCTTCTTTCTTCAAAGCACCAACTAGGAGAGCATAATTGTCATTCTGAGTGTAATGTGCATTGTCCCAAAGTATTACATTGTCTTCTGCATACTTGTGATATGATTTATTCTGAAATTCTCAGTTCTAGTCTCCTTTAAAACTCTGGAGGAGTTTCTGCATTTATGTTTTGCTTCACTCATAGAGACTAGCGAGATACCACCCTAGTATGCTCAAGCTATGTGCAATGTAATCTTGTCTTGATTTTCAGTAGTATATTATTTACTTTTAAGTATTTGTGACTGGTCACTTGAAAGAAGGATTGCTCCTTGCATTCTCCTCATAGTACTGTTTCAATACTTGCTAAACTCTTTTCGTAGTACATGCTTATATACATCTAATGAAGCAAAAGAGTTTGTCAAAGTATTCTTTGTCGCGTTCAGTCATTGAACTGAATTGCTTGAGGACAAGCAATATGCTAAGCTTGGGGGAGTTGATACGTCTCAAACGTATCTACTTTTCCAAACACTTTTGATATTGTTTTGACCTCATTCTTGCATGATTTGAACTAAACTAACCCGGACTGATGCTGTTTTCAGCAGAGCTGCCTGTATGGTTTTATTGTGTGCAGGAAAACGGATTTTTAAGTATCTCAGAAAAATCCACGAAAAATCACAGAAAATCCACGCACCCGAAGGAACCAGGAACCAGAAGTGGGGCCAGAGGGGGTGCCCAGGCGCCCTGTGGGCGCGCCCCCCTGGGCCGCGCCGGGGGGTCGCCTGGGTGGGGCCCACACCCCCTGGTGCCCTACTTCGACTCGTATTTTTACTCGCGATGCGGAAACCCTAGATGAGAAGTTCTTTCGCAGTTTTCCGTCGCGGAGCCGCCGCCACCCTCTGTTCTTCCTCGGGAGGGCAAATCTGGAGGCTGAATTGGCCTCCGGAGAGGGGAGATCATCGCCATCGCCATCATCATCACCACTCCATCATCCCTCCATGACTTCTCCCTCCATGTGTGAGTAATTCCCCTGCTGTAGGCGAAGGGGATGGTAGGGATTGGATGAGTTAGATCATGTAATAGTTTGTCAGATCGTTGGGGGCATGTTGCCTATCATCTACTATGGTGTTTATCATCTTTGCTTCAACTTGTTATTCTTAATGCTTGACACTTAGGGCCCGAGTGCCATGATTTCAGATCTGAACCATATGTGTTTGTATGAATATATTTGTGTTCGTGATCCTATCTATGAGTTGTTTGCACCTATTACGGTTCGGAACCGGCGATCCCAAAAGTGACAGCTTGGGACACCAAAGGGGATGGTCCGTAGTTTGAGGATTACATGTATCTATTGAGTTCATTGCTTTGTTCCGGTGCTCTTTGACAGGAGCACCTTAATCTCCATTTGTTACTTTTGGCCCCGTTCGTAGCGGGATGGTAGGACAAAAGATGTTGTGCAAGTTCTTATTGCAAGCACGTACAACTACCTACGGGATACATGCCTAATGTTTGATATTTGCCTAGATGATCATTACTTTTCCGTGTGCCGTGCCCCAAGTTAGAATCTATCTCATCCATGCAGCGCCCAACCATCCATCTCCCTAGCCTACAGTGTTTTAAATCCTGCAGGTTACTAGTTGCTATTCTTGCCATTTACTTTTGCTATTTACTTTTACTGCTTACTTTTACTATCACTATCATCACTATCATATCACTGTTACCACTTATCTTTTGTTGCAAGTAAGTATATTTCAGGTGCGGTTGAATTGACAACTCAATTGCCAAAGCTTATAAATACTCTTTGGCTCCCCGTGTGTCGAATCAATAAATTGGGTTATTCTTACCCGCGAAGACTATCTTGATCCCTTACGGTTGAGGGTTATCGCTTGTTCATGATAATTGTTTATTATCCATGCTAGCATTGTATTGATAGGAAATTCAGATACATGTGTGGATACATAGACAAACACCATGTCCCTAGTAAGCCTCTAGTTGACTAGCTCGTTGATCAACAGATGGTCACGGTTTCCTGACCATGGACATTGGATGTCATTGATAACAGGATCACATCATTAGGAGAATGATGTGATGGACAAGACCCAATCCTAAGCCTAGCACAGATCGTGTAGTTTGTATGCTAAAGCTTTTCTAAATGTCAAAGTATCTTTTCCTTAGACAATGAGATTGTGCAACTCCCGGATACCGTAGGAATGCTTTGGGTGTACCAAACGTCACAACGTAACTGGGTGGCTATAAAGGTGCACTACAGGTATCTCCGAAAGTGTCTGTTGGGTTGGCACGAATCGAGACTGGGATTTGTCACTCCGTGTGACGGAGAGGTATCTCTGGGCCCACTCGGTAGGACATCATCATAATGTGCACAATGTGATCAAGGAGTTGATCACGGGATGATGTGTTATGGAACGAGTAAAGAGACTTGCCGGTACCGAGATTGAGCAAGGTATCAGTATACCGACGATCGAATCTCGGGCAAGTGCTATACCGATAGACAAAGGGAATCGTACACGGGATTGATTGAATCCTTGACATCGTGGTTCATCCGATGAGATCATCGTGGAACATGAGGGGGCCAACATGGGTATCCAGATCCCGCTGTTGGTTATTGGCCGGAGAGTTGTCTCGGTCATGTCTACATGGCTCCCGAACCCGTAGGGTCTACACACTTAAGGTTCGATGACGCTAGGGTTATAGGGAAAGTATGTACGCGGTTACCGAATGTCGTTCGGAGTCCCGGATGGGATCCCGAACGTTACGAGGTGTTCCGGAATGGTCCGGAGGTAAAGATTCATATATGGGAAGTCCCGTTTTGGTCACTGGAAAAGTTTCGGGCGCTATCGGTAACGTACCGGGACCACCGGGAGGGTCCCGGGGGTCCACCAGGTGGGGCCACCAGCCCCAGAAGGCTGCGTGGGCTAAGTGTGGGAGGGGACCTGCCCCAGGTGGGCTGGTGCGCCCCCCCCCCCCACCAAGGCCCAAGGCGCATGGAGAGTGGGAGGGGGGGCAAACCCTAGGTCCAGATGGGCCTTAAGGCCCACCCTAGGGCGCCCCCTCTCTCTTCCCCTTGGCCGCACCCTAGATGGGTTTTGGGGGCTGCCGCCACCCCTAGGGAGGAAACCCTAGATGGGGGCGCTGCCCCTCCCCTTCCCCTATATATAGTGGGGGTTTTGGGGCTGCCAGACACACGAGATCGTCTCCCTCTTGGCGCAGCCCTATGATACGTCCAAAACGTATCTATAATTTCTGCTTGCTCCATGCCTCTTTTGTGTGATATTGCTATGATATTTATGCACTTCCATACACTTTTGATCATATTTGGACTAACCTATTAACTCAGTGCACCCCAGTGCCAGTTTCTGTTTTCTGCTGTTTTTGTATTTCAGGTTTTCCCATTACGTAAATTGACACAAAAATCCCGGGAAAAATATATAAAAAATCAGCGTTCCGGAAGCTTCCATGCGGCCAAAGTAGGGCCGGAGGGGGGCCACCAGGGCTCCAGGCGGCCAGAGGGCGCGCCCCCCCTCCTGGCCGCGCCGCCAGGGCGCCTGGGCCCCCTGGCCTCCTCTGACGCCCCCCTTTGGCATATATTTACACCGCGTCCCGAAACCCTCGAGGACGGAACCCTTTTTCGCGATCTCATCTCTGTTCCGCCGCCGCCGCGCTTCCAAGATCGGGAGCACCAGGAGAACTCTTCCCGGCACCCTGCCGGAGGGGAGGATCACCACCGGTAGCTTCTCCACCACCATGGACGCCTCCCGGATGAGTTGTGAGTAGTCTCCCTTGGGCCATGGGTCCATGACCAGTAGCTATGTGATGTTCTTCTCCCCTCTTTGTTCTTCACCGATTAGACCTCGTGAGCTGCCCTACATGATCGAGGCACATATGTAATCCTTATGCTGTTGCTATGCTGAGTTTGCTGGGATCCGATGGATTATGAGATTATGTTCAAATTGTGTGTGAGTAATATATTTGATTCACCTCTTTTATATTTATGTTCTTGAGTAATTCTTGCATGTTCTCCGTTGCTGTTTATTGCTTTAGCCAAGTAGTAGGTGATACGTCCAAAACGTATCTATAATTTCTGCTTGCTCCATGCCTCTTTTGTGTGATATTGCTATGATATTTATACACTTCCATACACTTTTGATCATATTTGGACTAACCTATTAACTCAGTGCACCCCAGTGCCAGTTTCTGTTTTCTGCTGTTTTTGTATTTCAGGTTTTCCCATCACGTAAACTGCCAGAAAAATCCCGGAAAAATTATATAAAAAATAAGCGTTCCGGAAGCTTCCTTGCGGCCAAAGTAGGGCCGGAGGGGGGCCACGAGGGCTCCAGGCGCCCTGGTGGCACGGCCCCCCTCCTGGCCGCGCCGAGGGGGGGGGGGGCGCCTGGGCCCCCTAGGTCTCCGCTGATGCCCCCCTTTGGCATATATTTACACCGCGTCCCGAGACCCTCGAGGACGGAACCCTTTTTCGCGATCTCATCTCTGTTCCGCCGCCGCCGCGCTTCCAAGATCGGGAGCGCCAGGAGAACTCTTCCCGGCACCCTGCCGGAGGGGAGGATCACCACCGGGAGCCTCTCCACCACCTTGGACGCCTCCCGGATGAGTTGTGAGTAGTCTCCCTTGGACCATGGGTCCATGACCAGTAGCTATGTGATGTTCTCCTCCCCTCTTTGTGCTTCACTAATTAGACCTCGTGAGCTGCCCTACATGATCGAGGCACATATGTAATCCTTATGCTGTTGCTATGTTGAGTTTGCTGGGATCCGATGGATTGTGAGATTATGTTCAGATTGTGTGTGAGTAATATATTTGATTTACCTCTTTTATATTTATGTTCTTGAGTAATTCTTGCATGTTCTCCGTTGTTGTTTATTGCTTCGGCCAAGTAGTAGGTAGTAACTCCAAGAGGGGACGTTATGCTTGATTGTGGGTTCATGCCCCTCGATGACTAGCTTGAGTGACAGAAACATGAGTCTAGGGGATGTGCTGTTGCCACAAGGGGGAAAACAACGGTGCTTGTACTCGCGGGTGCAAGGATTGTTTACTTTACGCAAAGTTCTTTTAATGCAGTTGTCTGTTGCTTTGAGTTTACACTGTGGGTGGGACTCGCAACTTAATACCAACGAGATGTTCTGGATAGATATCTCAAGGTGGATGATTAGTAGTAGATGCAGATGGATTTCGGTCTACTTGCCTTGGCGTACCGCCCATGCTTTGAACCTCTACCTTTCTTGCAACATAGTTAGCATTGGTTTGCGCACATAATCCTGTCAATTGCCCAGCTGTAATTTGTTCACCTCACATGGCTATTTTATCGTCTTTTGGGAGAGAGACATCACTAGTGAACATCATGGGACCCCGGTCCATATTACCATCACTGATCACATCCACTATTTACTTTCTGCTTTTACTTACTAGTTGCAGCAATACCTATCACTATTATCTCTTGCGTTTGATCCTTTGTAAACGACAAGGCCGGAGGGATTGACAAACTCTCTGTACTCGTTGGGAGCAAAGTTATTTGTATCTGTGTGCAGGTCCGGTTAATTGCTAAGTATCTGGCGCCATTAGCAGTTGACACCTTCTTGTTGAACCTTGGAGTCTCAGGGGAATTCGATCCTTGGTATCTTTGCCAAGGGAAAACTACCGCTACACTACATCTCAAACCTTCCACTTGGGGTAACCAACAAGGGGCTAGAAGCCATCAAGCAAAGTTTTCTAGCGCCGTTGCCGGGGACTCCACTCTTCAAGATAGGGGAGTTGCACGCTATCTTTTACCTTTGCTTTTAGTCTTGTTAGTTTACCTTTCAGTTTTTGCTTTAGTATGTTTTATCGAAAATCACAAAAATAGTTATCTTGCTTGCTTGCTGCTATGGGTTCCACCGAGAACACCAAGTTGTGTGACTTCACTAGTCATAACAACGATGACTTTATCTGCACGCCTATCACTACACCTGCCACTTCAGCACCTTCTTATGAAATTAAACCTGCTTTACTGAACCTAGTTATGAAAGATCAATTCTCCGGTGCTGGAGATGATGCTGCTTTACACTTGAACAACTTTGTTGAACTCTGTGATATGCAAAAGTACCAAGAAATAGATGGTAATATTGTTAAGCTTAAGCTTTTTCCTTTCTCCTTGAGAAGAGGAGCTAAAATTTGGTTTCAATCCTTGCCTAGAAATAGCATAGATTCTTGGGACAAGTGCAAGGATGCTTTTATTGGAAAATACTATCCACCTGCTAAAATTATCCAACTAAGAAGTAGCATAATGAATTTTAAACAATTGGATAATGAACACGTTGCCCAAGCTTGGGAACGCATAAAATCTCTTGTCAAGAACTGCCCTACTCATGGTTTGACTACTTGGATGGTTATCCAAACTTTTTATGCAGGCTTGAACTTTACCTCGCGGAACTTGTTAGATTCGGCCGCGGGAGGAACCTTTATGTCAACTACACTTCGTGCTGCCATGAAGCTTCTCGATGAGATGATGACCAATTATTCCCAATGGCACACCGAACGCGCTCCAACAGGTAGGAAGGTAAACACTGTCGAGGAGATTTCCTCCCTAAATGAAAAAGTTGACTTGATCATGTCTCTACTTTCGAAGCAATCTTCTATTGATCCTCGTGATGTTCCTTTAAATTCTTTGATTGCTCAAGAACAAGTAGATGTGAACTTTATATCTAGAAACAATTTTAATAATAATGCTTATAGGAGTAATTTTGGTAGCAATCCTAGATCGTTCCCCTCTAATTCTTATGGGAACAACAATGCTTATCCTAGCACCAAGAACTCCACCTCTGAACTAGAGATTATGCTTAAAGATTTCATCACTACCCAAAAAGCCTTCAATAAGAGTGTAGAAGAAAAACTAAACAAACTAGATAATCTCTCTTCGTAGGTAGACAATTTAGCCCATGAGGTAGAACTGCTTAAAATTAGAACTTCTCCTCTTGAGGAGAGGAAGGTCACTCCTATGAATGCTATTCAAGTGCAAATTAATGAAAACATTAGGATGTTGGCTAAACTTAAAGAGAGATGGGCTAGAGAAAGGGAGGAAGAAGATAGAATTAAGAACCTTCCTACCCACCACACTGTTGCTACTATCCAAGTTGTTGAGGATATCCAAACTCTTAGCACCCAATGCACTCCTGGTCCCATTGGACCTATTAATGGTGATGCTATGACCATAGAAACTACCAAACAAATGAGCCTAAAGGACACCACTACCACTTTACTTGATAGTAGTGACCTTGATTTTGATAATTGCACTCTTACCGAAGTTATTGATTTCCTTCACAAGATGTCTAGAGATCCCCGTACTAGCACGCTTAACCTTGCCTTCACAGAGCATATCACTAATGCTCCCATCAAAGCTAGGGAGGAGAAACTTAGAGTAGAAGCCTCCATACCTAGAAAGCTAGAAGATGGTTGGGATCCTATGATTAAAATTAAGCTGAATAACTTCTCTTGCTATGCTTTATGTGATGTTGGAGCTAGTACCTCCGTTATGCCCAAAAGAATATATGATATGCTTAAATTGAAACCTTTTGATTCTTGTTCTTTTGGTGTTCGTCTTGTTGATTCTTCCATAAAGAAACCTTTGGGGAGGATCGATGATGTTCTTATCATTCTCAATGACAATTACATTCCCGTTGATTTTACTATTATGGATATTGAATGTGAACCTTCTTGTCCAATTATTTTGGGACGTCCTTTTCTTCGCACCGTTGGTGCTATCATTGACATGAAAGAGGGGAATATAAAATTCCAATTTCCTCTCAAGAAAGGGATGGAACACTTTCCTAGAAAGAACATTAAGTTACCTTTTGAGTCCGTTATACGGGCTAGCTATTCTTTTACTCTTGATAAGACTTGATCTCTTTGCATTATGCCTAGCTTAAAGGCATAAAAAAAAGCACTTTTGGGAGGCAACCCACAATGAATAAAATTTTATTTTGCTTTTGTTGTGTCTTGATGTTGTTACTACAGTAGCATCATCATTGTATCTTTACTTTTCAGCTTTGTGCCAAGTGTAGCCTCTGATTGCAAGAAAGTTCAAAAGTTGTGACGTGCTGTCCAGGAAACAGATTCTGTCCTTGGATAGAAAAATTCGTATAAAATCACCAGATCATCTTTTTGGTCTGAATTTTTTTGACAGCGTGCTCTATACAATTTTCTTTCGGGCGTCTTTTCTGAGTTTGTTTATTAGAGTAGCAGAAGAGCCCCGAAAAAATCATTTACTACCTGCTGGTCTGTTTTTCACAGATTCTGTCCTGTTTTGCCTTTCCTTCATTTTGCAAACCTTGAGCTTGCTTTTTCTTTGCAAAAACCTTTTGGCAATCTTGAGAAACAGTAGACCTTCAAGAATATACTTATTTCCAGCAAGGAACAATTATTTTATTATGGGTACTAACCTTGCTAATCAGATTATGATGAGTTATGTATGAAGGGAGTTTTCAAGTGTGCGAGGGAAGATGATAAAAAGATTCAGGAGTGTCAAACGCTCAAGCTTGGGGATGCCCCCATGCACCCCCAAGAAATATTCAAGAAGACTCAAGCGTCTAAGCTTGGGGATGCCCCCGTGCATCCCCTTCTCCATCAACAATTATCAGTTCGTCTTTCGTTCCACTATATTTTTATCACTTCATGTGTTATGTGCTATGCTTGGAGCGTCTTGCTTTTAGTTTCCTTTTTAGTTTTCTTTAGCGTTGCTTGCTTTTCATAACGAGTTGGAACTCAGCTTTCTTTGTGTGGGAGAGAAACACGCTCCACTTCAACCTAGAACATAACATAGAATTTTCATGTCTATCTTTGCTGTGTGTGTTCTTTGTCTTTCAATAGCTACTATCATGTTTAGCTCTTAGCTTTCATGCTTATCTTTTTAAAGAGCTTTTGTTTAGTTGGTCGCTGGAACTCTCTTTAGTTATCATGCTTACCTTGTTAAGAGAGTTGGCTTCTGTTGCATTGGTTGATATGTCTATGATAAAAATGCTATGTGCATAATGATGCTTAGTAGTTCATGTTTTCTTATGGTTAGTCTCAAATAGCTAGGGGGTTCTCAATGTGTTATTGGAGTACCAACATGATTTGTTTGCCTATGATGTGGTATGGTTCAGTGATATCTTCCTTCAAGAATTTATTTTGATTGACTTGGCGTATGCTCACGCATATTTAAGACTGTAAAGAAAGTCTATCAAGCCTTGATGATCTTTAGTTTCTGAGTAGCGATATAACTTCCATGCCTAATTCAATGTTGCTTTGTCGCTCTGCATGATTATGACCGTCATTGCTCTTTTAGTTGGTCGCTCCCAGTCCTTTGCTAACCTTCGCCTGTACTAAGCGGACTGACTGCTTGTGCATCCAAATTCTTTTAAACCAGTTATGCCATATGAGTCCACCATACCTTCCTATACATGGTATTTACCTGCCATTCCTAACGAAGACTTTCATGTACCATCTTGAAATTATTCAAAAAAAGCATTTCTCTTTTGTGCCTCTGTTTTAGTTCATGAGGAAGTAGTAGTTAATTCATGATCTTTTTAAGTTGGACAAGCTTCACCCCGGGATTTCATGTCTAATGTGCAAACCCATAATACGAGAAGGAACTGGCAAAGAGTGCGCCCGGCTAAAAAATAATACAACAAACAAACCCTCCTTCACACTTTGTTCATGAGAAATCAGAAAACTTTGGCAGTGATAAACAAAGGAGATTAAGAGGATGTGATCGTCCTCATTCGGGAGCCGTTTCTCGAAACTTGTCCATCTCAAGAAGTGATTGAGTTATCTGCTAGCATTCGTTGACGAAACATGCATATTCAAAAAAAAATTTACCTCTGTTTTTAAAACCAAGAGCTCTGGTACATGTTTTGTCTTTGTTTCCGACCACGGGTTTTCAACCTTGCCAACAAAAGCCACGGTTCGAGAGTCTCCACCTTCTTTTAAAGCACCAACTATTAAGAGCATGATTGTCATTCTGAGTGTAATGTGCATTGTCCCAAAGTACCATTGTCTTTTGCATGATTATGATATCGTTTATTCTGAAATCATTGTATCTAGTCGTCACTTAAACCTTGGAGGTGCCCCTGCATTTATGTTTTGCTTCACTAAAGGGGGCAAGCGAGATACTACTTTATCATATTTGCACACCATGCTCATTACAAATCTTTTGAGTGTTTCAGTATCATATTGTAAAACTTTCAGCTCTTTGTGATTTTCTCATGAGGCAACTTAATTACTACAGATTCATTGTCTCAGTAAGCACTTGTCATGTGACTATGAAATGTTCTTATATGGTTAATAGCATGTCACCACAGAAATTATGCTTGTTATCATTTACCTACTCGAGGACGAGCAGGAATTAAGCTTGGGGATGTTGATACGTCCAAAACGTATCTATAATTTCTGCTTGCTCCATGCCTCTTTTGTGTGATATTGCTTATTTATACACTTCCATACACTTTTGATCATATTTGGACTAACCTATTAACTCAGTGCTCCCCAGTGCCAGTTTCTGTTTTCTGCTGTTTTTGTATTTCAGGTTTTCCCATCACGTAAACTGCCAGAAAAATCCCGGAAAAATTATATAAAAAATCAGCGCTCCGGAAGCTTCCTTGCGGCCAAAGTAGGGCCGGAGGGGGGCCACCAGGGCTCCAGGCGCCCTGGTGGCGCGGCCCCCCTCCTGGCCGCGCCGGGGGGGCGCCTGGGCCCCCCAGGTCTCCGCTGATGCCCCCCTTTAGCATATATTTACACCGCGTTGATGGGCCTCGAACCCCTCGTTGGTTACCCCAAGTGGAAGGTGTAAGATGCAGTAAGTAGAAGTGTTTTCCCCTAGCAAAGATGCCAAGGATCGATTCCCCAGAGACTCCTAGGTTCAACAAGTAGGTGTCAATTGCTACGGCGCCATATTAGTAGCAATCAACGTGGACCTGCACACAGATACAAATAACTTTGCTCCCAACGAGTACAGAGAGGTTGTCAATCTCTCCGGCCTTGTAGTTCACAAAGGGTTAAAAGCAATGATAGTACTGATAGATAGTTTTTGCAATAGTAGGTAAATAACGGAAAGTAAATAGTGGATGTGATCAATGATGGTAATATGGACCGGAGTCTCATGATGTTCACTAGTGATGTCTCTCTCCCAAAAGACGATAAAACAGCTATGTGAGGTAAACAAATTACAGCTGGGCAATTGACAGGACCACGAACGCAAACCAATGCTGACTACATTGCTAGAAAGGTTGAGGTTCAAAGCATGGGCGGTACGCCAAAGTAAGTAGACCGAAATCCATCAATATCTACTACTAATCATCCACCTTGAGATATCTATCCAGAACATCTCGCTGGTATTAAGTTGCGAGTCCCACCCATAGTGTAAACTCAATGTAACAGACAACTGCATTAAAAGAACTTTGCGTAAAGTAAACAATCCTTGCACCCGCGGGCACAAGCACCGTTGTTTTCCCCCTTGTGGCAACAGCACATCCCCTAGACTCATGTTTCTGTCACTCAAGCTAGTCATCGAGGGGCATGAACCCACAATCGAGCATAACGTTCCCTCTTGGAGTCACTACTTACTACTCGGCCAAAGCAATAAATAACAACGGAGAACATGCAAGAATTACTTATGAACTAAAATATAAAAGAGGTGAATCAAATTAGTGAAGCACAAGAACGGGAGGACTAATTAGTGAAGCACAAGAACGGGAGGAGAACATCACATAGCTACAGGTCATGGACTCATGGTCCAACGGAGACTACTCACGAGTCATCCGGGAGGCGTCCATGGTGGTGGAGAAGCTCCCGGTGGTGATCCTCCCCTCCGGCAGGGTGCCGGGAAGAGTTCTCCTGGTGCTCCCGATCTTAGAAGCGGCGGCGGCGGCGGAACAGAGATGGGATCGCAAAATGAAGTCCTGTTCTGAGGGTTTCGGAGGTCCCTCTCAATATATGCCAAAGGGGGGCACCGGACGGGCCTCGGGGGGCCCAGGCGCCCCCCCGGTGCGGCCCAGGGGGGGGG
>LR738712.1:734487610-734533617 GCA_902687465.1 Secale cereale
GGAGCCCCTGTGGCCCCCCAGGCTGCCCTTCGGGCGCAGTGTTGTTTCCGGTTGGCTGATTTTTTATATAATTTTTCTGGATTTTTCTGGGCAGTTCTTGAAACGTGAAAACCTGAAATACAAAAACAGCCGAAAACAGAAACTGGCACTGGGGTGCACTGGATTAGTAAGTTAGTCCAAATATGATCAAAAGTGTATGGAAGTGTATGAATATCATAGCAATATCACCCAAAAGTGGCATGGAGCAAGCAGAAATTATAGATACGTTTTGGACGTATCAACATCCCCAAGCTTAATTCCTGCTCGTCCTCGAGTAGGTAAATGCTAACAAGAATAATTTCTGTGGTGACATGCTATTAACCATATAGGACTTTCTCATAGTCATATGACAAAAGCTTACTGAGACAATGATTCTATAGTAATTAAGTTGCCTCAAGAGAAAATCACAAATGACTGAAAGTTTTACAACATGAAACTGAAACATCAAAAAGATTTGCAATGAATATGATGTGCAAATATGATAAAGTGATATCTAGCTTGCCCATTTAGTGATGCAAAACATAAATGTAGGGGCACCTTCAAGGTTTAAGTGATGACTAGATACAATCATTTTAGAATAAACGATATCACAATCATGCAAAAGACAATGCTACTTTGGGACAATGCACATTACACTCAGAATGACAATCATGCTCTCAATAGTTGGTGCTTCAACATAAAGGTAAAAGAAAGGTTAAGTGCTAAAGCTTTTTATTTTGAAACATGGAAGCAATTGTGTCAACGGTAGTAGTACTTCATATGTGTCATGCATAAAACATCCTATAAGTTGCAAGCCTCATGCATCGAATACCAATAGTGCTCGCTCCTTGTCCTAATTAGCTCGGATCCCCATGGGTTATCATTGCATTGCATATGTTTTAACCAAGTGTCACAAAGGGGTACCTCTATGCCACCTGTACAAAGGTCCAAGGAGATAGATCGCATTTGATTTCTCGTTTTTGATAGATCTCAACTTGAGGACATCCATACTGGGACAACATAGAAAATAGATGATGGACTCCAATGCATAAGCATATTCTCATGAGAGATTGAGGATTAAGGTCCAAGCTAAAACTTCCACCATGATGCATGGCTTTAGTTGGCGGCCCAATGTTCTTCTCTAACAATATGCATAATGACGGTCATAATCATGCAGAGCGACAAAGCAATAATGAATCAGGCATGGTAGTTATATCGCTACTCAGAAACAAAAGATCATCAAGGCTTGACAGACTTTCTTTACAGTCTTAAATATGCGTGAGCATATGCCAAGTCAATCAAAATAAATTCTCGAAGGAAGATATTACTAAACCATACCACATCATAGGCAAACAAACCAAGTTGGTACTCCAATAACACATTGGGAACCCCCCAGCTATTTGAGATTAACCATAAGAAAACCTGAACTACTAAGCACCATCATGCAAGTAGCATCTTTATCATAGACACATTAACCCATGCAACGGAAGCAAACTCTCTTAATAAGTTGAGCATGGTAATTAAAGAGAGTTCAAGCAACCAACTAAATAAAAGCTCTTGAAAAGATAAGCATGAATACAAAGAGCAGAGTATGATAGTAGCTATTAAAAGACAAAGAACACACACAGCATAGATAGACATGAAAATTCTATGTAATGTTCTAGGTAGAAGTGGAGCGTGTTTCTCTCCCACATAAAGGAATGCTGGGTTCCGACTCGTTATGAAAAACTAAAAAGAAAACTAAAAGCAAGACGCTCCAAGCATAGCACATAACACATGAAGTGATAAAAATATAGCGGAACGAAAGACGAACTGATAGTGTTGATGGAGAAGGGGATGCACGGGGGCATCCCCAAGCTTAGATGCTTGAGTCTCCTTGAATATTTCTTGGGGGTGCACGGGGGCATCCCCAAGCTTGAGCGCTTGACACTCCTAAATCTTTTTATCATCTTCCCTCGCACACTTGAAAACTCCCTTCATACATAACTCATCATAATCTGATTAGCGAGGTTAGTACCCTTAATAAAATAATTATACCTTGCTGGAAATAAGGATATTCTTAAAGTTCAACTGTTTCTCAAGATTGCCAAAAGGTTTTTGCAAATAAAAAGCAAGTTCTTAATTTGCAAAGTGATGGTAAGGCAAAACAGGACAGAATCTGTGAAAAACAGAACAGCAGGCGGTAATGACCTGTTCGGGATACTTCTGCAACTCAAATCAAAAAACTCAGAACTGATGCACGAAAGACAATTATATAGAGAACGCTGTCGAAAAAATTCAGACCAAAAAGATGATCTGGTGATTTTATACGAATTTGTCTATCCAAGGACAGAATCTGTTTCCTGGACAGCACCTCACAACTTTTGAACTTTCTAGCAATCAGAGGCTATACTTGGCACAAATATGAAAAGCAAAGATACAATGATGATGCTACAGCAGTAAAAAACATCAAGACACAACAAAAGCAAAAAATTTATTCATGTGGGCTGCCTCCCAAAAGCGCTTTCTTTTATGCCTTTAAGCTAGGCATAATGCATAGATCAAGTTTTATCATGAGTAAAAGAATAGCTAGCCCGTACAACGGACTCAAAAGGTAACTTGACCTTCTTACGAGGGAAGTGTTCCATCCCTTTCTTGAGAGGAAACTGAAATTTTATATTACCCTCTTTCATGTCAATGACAGCACCAACGGTGCGCAAAAAGGGACGTCCCAAAATAATTGGACATGAAGGATCACATTCAATATCCATAATAGTGAAATCAACGGGCACATAATTATCATTGACAACAATAAGAACATCGTCGATCCTCCCCAAAGGTTTCTTTATGGAAGAATCAACGAGACGAACACCAAAAGAACAAGAATCATAAGGTTTCAATTTAAGCATATCATATATCCTTTTGGGCATAACAGAGGTACTAGCACCAACATCACATAATGCATAACAAGAGAAGTCATTCAAATTAATTTTTATCATAGGATCCCAACCATCTTCTAGCTTTCTAGTTATGGAGGCTTCTACTCTAAGTTTCTCCTCCCTAGCTTTGATAAGAGCATTAGTGATATGCTCTGTGAAGGCAAGGTTAAGCGTGCTAGTGCGGGGATCTCTAGACATTTTGTGAAGGAAATCAATAACTTCGGTAAGAGTGCAATTATCAAAATCAAGGTCACGAGCATCAAGTAAAGTGGTAGTGGTGTCCTTAAGGTTCACCTGTTTGGTAGCTTCTATAGTCATAGCATCACCATTAATAGGTCCATTGGGACCAGGAGTACATTGGGTGCTAAGAGTGTGAACATCCTCAATAACTTGGATAGTAGCAACAGTGTGGTGGGTAGGAAGGCTCTTAATTCTTTCATCTTCCTCCCTTTCTCTAGCCCATCTTTCTTTAAGCTTAGCCATCATCCTAATATTTTCATTAATTTGTACTTGAGTAGCATTAATAGGGATGACTTCCCTCTCCTTAAGTGGAGAAGTTTCAATTTTTATCAATTTTACCTCATTGGCTAAGTGGTCTACCTTAAAAGAAAGATCATCTAGTTTATGTAGTTTCTCTTCTACATTCTTATTAAAGGCTTTTTGGGTAGTGATGAAATCTCTAACATGGTCTCTAGTTCAGTATTGGAGTTCTTGGTACTAGGATAAGCATTGTTGTTCCCATAAGAGTTAGAGGGGAACGGTCTAGAATTGTTACCAAAGTTACTCCTATAAGCATTGTTGTTGAAATTATTTCTAGAGATAAAGTTAATATCTACTTGTTCTTGAGCAATCAAAGAATTTAAAGGAACATCACGAGGATCAACAGTAGATTGCTTCGAAAGTAGAGACATGATCAAGTCAACTTTTTCATTAAGGGAGGAAATCTCCTCGACAGAGTTTACCTTCCTACCTGTTGGAGCGCGTTCAGTGTGCCATTGGGAATAGTTGGTCATCATCTCATCGAGAAGCTTTGTGGCATCACCAAGGGTAGTTGACATACAAGTTCCTCCCGCGGCCGAATCTAACAAGTTCCGCAAGGTAAAGTTCAAGCATGCATAAAAAGTTTGGATAACCATCCAAGTAGTCAAACCGTGAGTAGGGCAGTTTTTGATAAGAGATTTCATACGTTCCCAAGCTTGGGCAACGTGTTCATTATCCAATTGTTTAAAATTCATGATGTTACTTCTACGTTGGATAATTTTAGCAGGTGGATTGTATTTTCCGATAAAAGCATCTTTGCACTTGTCCCATGAATCTATGCTATTTCTAGGCAAAGACTGAAACCAAATTTTTGCTCCTCCTCTCAAGGAGAAAGGAAAAAGCTTAAGCTTAACAATATTACCATCTATTTCTTGGTACTTTTGAATATCACAAAGTTCTACAAAGTTGTTCAAGTGTAAAGCAGCATCATCTCCAGCACCGGAGAATTGTTCTCTCATAACTAAGTTAAGTAAAGCAGGTTTAATTTCATATGAAGGTGCTGAAGTGGCAGGTGTAGTGATAGGTGTGCTGATAAAGTCATCGTTGTTGTGACTAGTGAAGTCACACAACTTGGTGTTCTCGGTGGAACCCATAGTAGCAAGCAAGCAAGATAACTATTTTTGTGATTTTCGATAAAAGGAACTAAAGCAAAAATGAAAAGTAAACTAACAAGACTAAAAAGCAAAGGTAAAAGATAGCATGCAACTCCCCTATCCTGAAGAGTGGAGTCCCCGGCAACGGCGCCAGAAAATACTCGTTGATGGGCCTCGAACCCCTCGTTGGTTACCCCAAGTGGAAGGTGTAAGATGCAGTAAGTAGAAGTGTTTTCCCCTAGCAAAGATGCCAAGGATCGATTCCCCAGAGACTCCTAGGTTCAACAAGTAGGTGTCAATTGCTATGGCGCCAGATTAGTAGCAATCAACATGGACCTGCACACAGATACAAATAACTTTGCTCCCAACGAGTACAGAGAGGTTGTCAATCTCTCCGGCCTTGTAGTTCACAAAGGGTTAAAAGCAATGATAGTAGTGATAGATAGTTTTTGCAATAGTAGGTAAATAACGGAAAGTAAATAGTGGATGTGATCAATGATGGTAATATGGACCGGAGTCTCATGATGTTCACTAGTGATGTCTCTCTCCCAAAAGACGATAAAACAGCTATGTGAGGTAAACAAATTACAGCTGGGCAATTGACAGGACCACGAACGCAAACCAATGCTGACTACATTGCAAGAAAGGTTGAGGTTCAAAGCATGGGCGGTACGCCAAAGTAAGTAGACCAAAATCCATCAATATCTACTACTAATCATCCACCTTGAGATATCTATCTAGAACATCTCGCTGGTATTAAGTTGCGAGTCCCACCCATTGTGTAAACTCAATGCAACAGACAACTGCATTAAAAGAACTTTGCGTAAAGTAAACAATCCTTGCACCCGCGGGCACAAGCACCATTGTTTTCCCCCTTGTGGCAACAGCACATCCCCTAGACTCATGTTTCTGTCACTCAATCTAGTCATCGAGGGGCATGAACCTACAATCGAGCATAATGTTCCCTCTTGGAGTCACTACTTACTACTCGGCCAAAGCAATAAATAACAACGGAGAACATGCAAGAATTACTTATGAACTAAAATATAAAAGAGGTGAATCAAATATATTACTCAAGATCAATCTGAACATAATCTCATAATCCATCGGATCCCAGCAAACTCAACATAGCAACAGCATAAGGATTACATAGGTGCCTCGATCATGTAGGGCAGCTCACGAGGACTAATTAGTGAAGCACAAGAACGGGAGGAGAACATCACATAGCTACTGGTCATGGCCTCATGGTCCAAGGGAGACTACTCACGAGTCATCCGGGAGGCGTCCATGGTGGTGGATAAGCTCCCGGTGGTGATCCTCCCCTCCGGCAGGGTGCCGGGAAGTGTTCTCCTGGTGCTCCCGATCTTGGAAGCGGCGGCGGCGGCGGAACAGAGATGGGATCGCGAAAAGAAGTCATGTTCTGAGGGTTTCGGAGGTCCCTCTAAATATATGCCAAAGGGGGGCACCGGACGGGCCTCGGGGGGCCTCGGCGCCCCTCCGGCGCGGCCCAGGGGGGGCGCGCCCACAGGGCGCCTGGAGCCCCTGTGCCCCCCCCAGGCTGCCCTTCGGGCGCAGTGTTGTTTCCGGTTCGCTGATTTTTTATATAATTTTTCTGGGCAGTTCTCGAAACGTGAAAACCTGAAATACAAAAACAGCCGAAAACAGAAACTGGCACTGGGGTGCACTGGATTAGTAAGTTAGTCCAAATATGATCAAAAGTGTATGGAAGTGTATGAATATCATAGCAATATCACCCAAAAGTGGCATGGAGCAAGCAAAAATTATAGATACGTTTTGGACGTATCACGCGTCCCGAAACCCTCGAGGACGGAACCCTTTTTCGCGATCTCATCTCTGTTCCGCCGCCGCCGCGCTTCCAAGATCGGGAGCGCCAGGAGAACTCTTCCCGGCACCCTGCCGGAGGGGAGGATCACCACCGGGAGCCTCTCCACCACCATGGACGCCTCCCAGATGAGTTGTGAGTAGTCTCCCTTGGACCATGGGTCCATGACCAGTAGCTATGTGATTTTCTACTCCCCTCTTTGTGCTTCACTAATTAGACCTCGTGAGCTGCCCTACATGATCGAGGCACATATGTAATCCTTATGTTGTTGCTATGTTGAGTTTGCTGGGATCCGATGGATTGTGAGATTATGTTCAGATTGTGTGTGAGTAATATATTTGATTTACCTCTTTTATATTTATGTGCTTGAGTAATTCTTGCATGTTCTCCGTTGCTGTTTATTGCTTTGGCCAAGTAGTAGGTAGTAACTCCAAGAGGGAACGTTATGCTTGATTGTGGGTTCATGCCCCTCGATGACTAGCTTGAGTGACAGAAACATGAGTCTAGGGGATGTGCTGTTGCCACAAGGGGGAAAACAACGGTGCTTGTACTCGCGGGTGCAAGGATTGTTTACTTTACGCAAAGTTCTTTTAATGCAGTTGTCTGTTGCTTTGAGTTTACACTATGGGTGGGACTCGCAACTTAATACCAGCGAGATGTTCTGGATAGATATCTCAAGGTGGATGATTAGTAGTGGATGTAGATGGATTTCGGTCTACTTGCCTTGGCGTACCGCCCATGCTTTGAACCTCTACCTTTCTTGCAACATAGTTAGCATTGGTTTGCGCACATAATCCTGTCAATTGCCCAGCTGTAATTCGTTCACCTCATATAGCTGTTTTATCGTCTTTTGGGAGAGAGACATCACTAGTGAACATCATGGGACCCCGGTCCATATTACCATCATTGATCACATCCACTATTTACTTTCTGCTTTTACTTACTAGTTGCAGCAATACCTATCACTATTATCTCTTGTGTTTGATCCTTTGCAAACGACAAGGCCAGAGGGATTGACAACCTCTCTGTACTCGTTGGGAGCAAAGTTATTTGTATCTGTGTGCAGGTCCGGTTAATTGCTAAGTATCTGGCGCCATTAGCAGTTGACACCTTCTTGTTGAACCTTGGAGTCTCAGGGGAATTCGATCCTTGGTATCTTTGCCAAGGGAAAACTACCGCTACACTGCATCTCAAACCTTCCACTTGGGGTAACCAACGAGGGGCGAGAAGCCATCAGTAGGTAGTAACTCCAAGAGGGAACGTTATGCTTGATTGTGGGTTCATGCCCCTCGATGACTAGCTTGAGTGACAGAAACATGAGTCTAGGGGATGTGTTGTTGCCACAAGGGGGAAAACAACGGTGCTTGTACTTGCGGGTGCAAGGATTGTTTACTTTACGCAAAGTTCTTTTAATGCAGTTGTCTGTTGCTTTGAGTTTACACTATGGGTGGGACTCGCAACTTAATACCAGCGAGATGTTCTGGATAGATATCTCAAGGTGGATGATTATTAGTAGATGCAGATGGATTTCGGTCTACTTGCCTTGGTGTACCGCCCATGCTTTTGAGCCTCTACCTTTCTTTGCAGCATAGTTAGCATTGGTTTGCGCACATAATCATGTCAATTGCCCAGCTATAATTCGTTTACCTCGCTTAGCTGTTTTATCGTCTTTTGGGAGAGAGACATCACTAGTGAACATCATGGGACCCCGGTCCATATTACCATCACTGATCACATCCGTTATTTACTTTCTGTTCTTACTTACTAGTTGTAGTCATACCTATCACTATTATCTGTTGCGTTTGATCCTTTGTAAACGACAAGGCCGGAGGGATTGACAACCTCTCTGTACTCGTTGGGAGCAAAGTTATTTGTATTTGTGTGCAGGTCCAATCAATCGCTAGTTGCGCCGCTAGCAGTTGGCACCTTCTTGTTGAACCTCGGAGTATCAGGGGATTCGATCCTTGGTATCTTTGCCAAGGGAAAACTACCGCTACACTGCATCTCAAACCTTCCACTTGGGGTAACCAACGAGGGGCGAGAGGCCATCACCCTACCCCTCTCCCTCCTCGTCTCTCGCAGCGCTTGGTGAAGCCCTGCTGGAGTCCCGAGCTCCTCCACCACCACCACGCCGTCGTGCTGCTGCTGGAAGGAGGCTTCCCCAACCTCTCCCTCTCTCCTTGCTAGATCAAGGCGTGGGAGACGTCACCGGGCTGCACCTGTGTTGAACGCGGAGCTGCCGTTGTTCGGCGCTTAGATCGGAATCAACCGCGATCTGAATCGCAGCTAGTACGACTCCTTCATCTGTGTTCTTGCAACGCTTCCGCATCGCGATCTACAAGGGTATGTAGATGCACTCCCCTCTCCCTCGTTGCTAGATTACTCCATAGATAGATCTTGGTGATGCGTAGGAAATTTTTTGATTTTCTGCTACGATCCCAAACAGTGGCATCATGAGCTAGGTCTATGCGTAGTTTCTTGCACGAGTAGAACAGAAAGTAGTTGTGGGCGTCGATTTATCAATTTACTTGCCGTTACTAGTCTTATCATGATTTGGCGGCATCGTGGGATGAAGTGGCCCGGACCGACCTTACACGTACTCTTACGTGAGACAGGTTCCACCGACTGACATGCACTAGTTGCATAAGGTGGCTAGCGGGTGTCTGTCTCTCCCACTTTAGTCGGATCGGATTCGATGAAAAGGGTCCTTATGAAGGGTAAATAGAAATTGGCATATCACGTTGTGGTTTTGGCGTAGGTAAGAAACGTTCTTGCTAGAAACCTATAGCAGCCACGTAAAAACTTGCAACAACAATTAGAGGACGTCTAACTTGTTCTTGCAACATGTGTCGTGTGATGTGATATGGCCAAAAGGATGTCATGAATGATATATATGTGATGTATGAGATTGATCATGTTCTTGTAATAGGAATCACGACTTGCATGTCGATGAGAATGACAACCGGCAGGAGCCATAGGAGTTGTCTTATTTATTGTATGACCTGCGTCTTACTGAATAACGCCATGTAATTACTTTACTTTATTGCTAAACGTTAGCCATAGTAGTAGAAGTAATGTTTGGCGAGACGACTTCATGAAGACACGATGATGGAGATCATGGTGTCATGCCGGTGACGATGATGATCATGGGGCCCCGAAGATGAAGATCAAAGGAGCAAGATGATATCAGCCATATCATGTCACTATTTGATTGCATGTGATGTTTATCATGCTTTACATCTTATTTGCTTAGAACGACGGTAGTAAATAAGATGATCTCTCACTAAAATTTCAAGAATTGTATTCCCCCTAACTATGCACCGTTGCTAAGGTTCGTTGTTCCGAAGCACCACGTGATGATCGGGTGTGATAGGTTCTAACGTTCGCATACAACGGGTGTAAGCCAGATTTACACACGCGATACACTTAGGGTTGACTTGACGAGCCTAGCATGTACAGACATGGCCTCGGAACACGGAAGACCGAAAGGTCGAACATGAGTCGTATAGAAGATATGATCAACATGAAGATGTTCACCGTTGATGACTAGTCCGTCTCACGTGATGATCGGACACGGCCTAGTCGATTCGTATCATGTATCACTTAGATGACTAGAGAGATGTCTATCTAAGTGGGAGTTCATTACATGAACTTAGTTGTCATGAACAATAGTCTAAGTTGTCTTCGCAAATTATGTTGTAGACCAATAACTGCATTGTAACTCCCTGTTTAATATGATCCTAGAGAAAGACTAAGTTGAAAGATATTGTAAGCAATGATGCGGACTGGGTCCGTAGTCCGAGGAGTGTCCTCACTACTGCACAGAAAGCTTACGTCTTTGATGCACCGCTCGATGTGCAAACCCCTACAACGTCGTCTGTGGATGTTGTGAACACCTGACAGACACGTCCTGATGACTACTTGATAGTTTAGTGCACCATACTTTACGGCTTAGAATCGGGATTCCATTGACGTTTTGAACGTCATAGAACATATGAGATGTTCTAAGAGCTGAAATTGGGATTTCAGGTTCATGCCCATGTTGAGAGGTATGAGACCTCTGACAAGTTCCTTTGCCAAAAAGGATGGAGGAGAATAGCTCAACTAGTGAGCATGTGCTCAGAATGTCTGGGTGCTAAAATCACTTGAACCAAGTGGGAGTTAATCTTCCAGATGAGATAGTGGTTGACGGAATTCTCTAGACACTATCACCAAGCTACTAGAACTTCGTGATGAACTATGACATGCAAAGGATGGAGATGATCCCGGAGCTATTAGCGGTGCTTAAGACCGCAAAAGTAGAAATCAAGAAGGAGCATCAAGTGTTGATGGTTTAACAAGACCACTGGTTTCAAAAGGGCAAGCGCAAGAAGGGAAACTTCATGAATGGCAAACTAGTTGTCGCACTAATGAAGGAACCCAAGGTTGAACCCAAACCTTGAGACTAAGTGCTTCTATTGTAAGGGGAACAGTCACATGGTAGCGGAACGACCCCAAACACATGGTAGATAAGAAAGCTGACAACTTCAACAAAGTATATTTTATATATGTGTTATTGATGTGTACCTTACTAGTACTCCTTGTAGCACCTGGGTATTGGATACCGGTTCAGTTGCTATTATTAGTGACTTGAAGCAAAAGCTATGGACTGAACGAGACTAGCTAAGGGCGAGGTGACGATGTGTGTTGGAAGTGTTTCCAAGGTTGATGAGATCACCATCGCACGCTCTCTCTACTTTCGGGATTAGTGTTGAACCTAGATAAATGTTATCAGGTGTCTACGTTGAGCATGAATATGATTAGATCATGTTCATTGCAATACGGTTATTCATTTAAGTTAGAGAATAATGGTTATTCTGTTTACATGAATAATACCTTTTGGTCATGCACCAAATGGTTTATTGAATCTCGATCATAATAATACACATGATAATAATATTAACGCCAAAAGATGTAGAGTTAATAATGATAGTACCACTTTCTTGTGGCACTGCCGCTTAGGTCATTTTGGCATAAAATGCATGAAGAAACTACATGCTGATGGATGTTTGGAGTCACTTGATTTTGAATCGCTTGACACATGTGAGCCATGCCTCATGGGCAGGATGACTAAGATCCCGTGTTCAGGTACAATGAAACGGGCAAGTGATTTGTTGGAAATCATACATGCTGATGTGTGTGATCCAATGAGAATTAAGGCGTGTGGTGGATATCGTTATTTTCTCATCTTCACTGACGATTTGAGTAGATATGGGTATATTTACTCAATGAAGCAAAAGTCTGAAACATTTGAAAAGTTCAAGCAATTTCAGGGTGAAGTTAAGAATCGTCATAAACAAGAAGATCATGTTCCTACGATCTGATCAAGGGGAGATTTTCGGAGTTATGAGTTTGGCAATCACTTAAGACATTGTGGAATTGTTTCGCAGTTGAAGCCACCTGGAACACCACAGCGTAATGGTGTGTCCGGACATCGTAATCGAACCTTATGAGATATGGTGCGATCTATGATGTCTCTTACCGATCTACCGCTATTATTTGAGGTTATGCATTAGAGACAGCTACATTCACTTTAGATAGGGCACCATCTAAGTCCGTTGAGACGACGCCGTATCAACTATGGTTTGGCAAGAAACCAAAGTTGTCGTTTTCTTAATGTTTGGGGCTGTGATGCTTATGGCTTCAGCCGGAAAAAGCTTGAACCCAAAGCGGACAAATACATCTTCATAGGATACCCAAAGGTAACAGTTGGGTATATCTTCTGTCTCAGATCCAAGGGCAAAAATGTTTGTCGCTAAGAATGGGTCCTTTCTCGAGAAGGAGTTTCTCTCAAAAGATTTGAGTGGGAGGAAGATAGAACTTGATGAGGTTGTCGAACCCTCACTTCAACCAGAGAGTAGTGCAACACAGAAAGATGTTTCTGTGGAACCTACGACCGTTGAAGAGGAAACTAATGATAGTGATCATGAAGCTCCAGATCAAGTTGCTATCGAACCTCGTAGGTCGAGAAGGACATGTACTACTCCTAAGTGGTACGGTGATCCTGTCTTAGATGTCATGTTGTTGGACAACAATGAACCTACGAACTATGGAGAAGCGATGGTGGGCCCATATTCTGACAAATGGTTAGAAGCCAAGAAATCCGAGATAGGATCCATGTATCAAAACAAAGTATGGACTTTGGTGGACTTGCTTAATGATCGGCAAGCCATTGAGATAAATGGATCTTTAAGAAGAAGACGGACGTGGACGGTAATGTCACCGTCTATGAAGCTCGACTTGTGGCAAAGAGTTTTTCACAAGTTCAAGGAGGTGACTACGATGACATTTTCTCACCCGTAGCGTTGCTTAAGTCCGTCGGAATCAAGTTAGCATTAGGTGCATTTATGAAATCTGGCAGATGGATGACAAAACAAGTTTCCTTACCAGTTTTCGTAAGGAAAGGTTGTATGTGATACAATCAGAAAGGTTTTGTCGATCCTAAGGATGCTAAAAGGTATGCTAGCTCCAGCGATCCTTCCATGGACTGGAGCAAGCATCTCGGAGTCGGAATATACGCTTTGATGGAGTGATCAAAGTTTTTGGGTATACAAAGTTTGTTAGAAACTTGTATTTACAATAAAGTGAGTGGGAGCACTACAACATTTCTGATAAGTATATGTGAATGACATACTGTTGATCCGAAATGATGTAGAATTTCTGGAAAGCGTAAAGGGTTGTTTGAAAGGAGCTTTTCAAAGGAAGACCTGGATAAAGCTGCTTACATATTGGGCATCAAGATCTATAGAGATAGATCAAGACGCCTGATGATACTTTCAAAAGAACACACACCTTGACATGATTTTGAAGGAGTTCAAACTAGACCAGTCAAAGAAGGAGTTCTTACCTGAGTTGTAAGGTGTGAAGTTGAGTAAGACTAAAAAGCTTGACCACGTGATAACCCTCAACCGTAAGGGATCGAGATAGTCTTCGCGGGTAAGAATAACCCAATTTATAGATTCGACACACGGGGAGCCAAAGAGTATTTATAAGCTTTGACAGTTGAGTTGTCAATTCAACCGCACCTGAAATATACTTACTTGCAACAAAAGATAAGTGGTAACGGTGATATGATAGTGAAGGTGGTGACAGTAATAGTAAACAGCAAAAGTAACAACTAATAACCAGCAGGATTGAAACACTGTAGGCTAGGGAGATGGATGGTTGGGCGCTGCATGGATGAGATACATCATGAATCTAACTTGGGGCAAGGCACACAGAAAAGTAATGATCATCTAGGCAAATATCAAACATTAGGCATGTATCCCACAGGTAGTTGTACGTGCTTGCAATAAGTACTTGCACAACATCTTTTGTCCTACCATCCCGTTACGTACGGGGCCAAAAGGAACTTATGGAGATTAAGGTGCTCCTGTCAAAGAGCACCGGAACAAAGCAATGAACTTAATGGATACATGGAATCCTCAAATTATGGACCATCCCCTTTGGTGTCCCAAGCTGTCACTTTTGTGATCGCCGGTTCCGGACTATAATAGGTGCAAACAACTCATAGATAGGATCAAGAACACAAATATATTCATGCAAACACATATGGTTCAGATCTAAAATCATGGCACTCGGGCCCTAAGTGACAAGCATTAAGAGCAACAAGTTGAAGCAAAGATGATAAACACCATAGTAGATGATAGGCAACATGCCCCCAACAATCTGCTAAACTATTACATGATCTAACTCATCCAATCCCTACTATCCCCTTTGCCTACAGCAGGGAATTACTCACACATGGAAGGAGAAGCCATGGAGGGAGGATGGAGTGGTGATGATGATGATGATGGCGATGATCTCCCCTCTCCGGAGGCCAAATCAACCTCCAGATTAGCCCTCCCGAAGAAGAACCGAGGGTGGCGGCGGCTCCGCGACGGAAACTGGGAAAACGACGTCTGTTCTGGGGTTTTCTCATCACGGGGATAAATACGGGTCAAAGTAGGGCACCAGAGGGGGAAGGACCCGCCCAGGCGGCCTCCCGGCGCGGCCAGGGGTGGGGCCGCGTCACCAGGGCGCCTGGGGCCCCCCTGGCTGCCCTCTGGCCCCACTTCTGGCACAATGGTCCTTCGGGTGCGTGGATTTTCTGTGATTTTTCTTGGAATTTTCTGAGACACCTAAAAATCCGTTTTCCTGCACACAATAAAACCATACAGGCAGCTCTACTGAAAACAGTGTCAGTCCGGGTTAGTTTAGTTCAAATCATGCAAGAATGAGGTCAAAACAATAGCAAAAGTGTTTGGAAAAGTAGATACGTTTGAGACGTATCAACTCCCCCAAGCTTAGCATATTGCTTGTCCTCAAGCAATTCAGTTCAACGAACTGGACGCGTGATGTCTACTACACGCTTCTATTCCTGTAGACAGTGTTGGGCCTCCAAGAGCAGAGGTTTGTAGGACAGCAGCAAATTTCCCTTAAGTGAGTAACCCAAGGTTTATCGAACTCAGGGAAGTGGAGGTTGAACGTACCCCTTTCAAGCAACCCTGCAATCAAGATACAAGAAGTCTCTTGTGTCCCCAACACACCTAATACACTTGTCAGATGTATAGGTGCACTAGTTCGGCGAAGAGATGGTAAAATATGGATGATAGGAGTGGCAAAGCAAAGTAATGTAAATATGTAATAAAAAGTGCAGCAAGCAAACAAGTGGTAAACATGAGCACAAATGGTATTGCAATGGTGGAAACAAGGCCTAGGCTTCATACTTTCACTAGTGGCAATTCCCAACAACATTAACATAATCGAATCACATGATATTTCCCATAAAACATGCAAGGGGGACGCACTCGGAGGTCATTCCTTTGTGGTCAAGAGAGGACGAGAATTATGTAGGGCTACAAAAGCACACCTCAAAGTTCGTAGTTCTCAATCTATGGATTTCCCAATGTCACCGCGGCCATCCAAAGAGAGTACCAAAATCACCACAACATATCTCAAGGATAGTCAAAGACAAGCACCAAGAGACTCTCAATCTTCAATCAACACACCAAAGAGGAAATCACTCATGAAAATATTCTTCTAATCCATGTCCAATAGACCGCTGTCACCTTGGTCTCGGAGATTATACTAGATAAAGACAAGTGAGTACATCAATCCAATACATAGAGGAAGGGGAAATATCATGGGATCACCCTAGATTAACATAGCCTATGATCACAACGAAGATCACATCATGGGAGAGAGAATTGACCACATAGCTACTGGTAGAAACCTCAGCCCCGAGGAGGAACTACTCCCGCATCATGGAGGGAGGAAGCAACGTCAATGGAGATGAATCCGGGGGCACTTCCCCGTCCCGGCAAGATGCCGGCACAGGAATTCTGGTCCCCCGAAACTTGGTGGCGATGGCGGCGGAGACCGGAATTGCTTTTGGAGAAAAGGGGTCTGGAATCAGGGTTTCCGCGATGGGAGATAAATATATGCCAAAGGGGGTAACCAGAGGCGGAGAGGGCGGCCCAGGCGCCCCCCGGCGCGGCCAGGGGTGGGGCCGCGTGGGCAGGCCGCCTGGGCTGCCCCTGGCTCCCCTCTGGCTCCACTTCTGGCGCGTGGAAGCTTCTGGAGCGCTGATTTTTTATATATTTTTTCGGAATTTTTCTGGCAATTTAAGTAATGGGAAAACCTGAAATACAAAAACAGCAGAAAACAGAAACTGGCACTGGGGTGCACTGAGTTAATAGGTTAGTCCAAATATGATCAAAAGTGTATGAAAGTGTATCATAAGCATAGCAATATCACACAAAAGAAGCATGGAGCAAGCAGAAATTATAGATACGTTTTGGACGTATCAACATCCCCAAGCTTAATTCCTGCTCGTCCTCGAGTAGGTAAATGATAACAAGCATAATTTCTGTGGTGACATGCTACCAAAGAGTCTTTCACAATCACATGAAAAATGCTTATTGAGATAATGAATCTTTAGTAATTAAGTTACCTCATGAGAATATCACAAAGAACTGAAAGTTTACAATATGATACTGAAACACCCAATAGATTTGTAGTGAGTATGGTGTGCAAACATGACAAAGTGATACCTCGCTTGCCCCCTTTAGTGAAGCAAAACATAAATGCAGGAGCACCTCCGAAGTTTAAGTGACGACTAGATACAATGATTTCAGAATAAGCGCTATCACAATCATGCAGAAGACAATGGTACTTTGGGACAACGCACATTACACTCAGAATGACAATCATGCTCTCAATAGTTGGTGCTTTGAAGAAAGAAGGTGGAGACTCTCGAACCGTGGATTTTGATGGCAAGGTTGAAAACCCGTGGCTGGAAACAAAGACTAAACATGTACCAGAGCTCTTGGTTTTGAAAACAGAGGTAAAAATGATTTTTGGGAGGTGCATATTTCGTCAACGAATGTTAGTAGACAACCCAATCACTTCTCGAACTGGACAAGTTTCGAGGAACGGCTCCCGCACGGGGACGATCACATCCCCTTAATCTCCTTTGTTTATCACTGCCAAAAGTTTTCTGATTTCTCATGAACAAAGCGCGAAGGAGGGTTTGTTTGTTGTATTATTTTTTTATGAGCCGGACGCACTCATGCCAGTTCCTCCTCGTATTAGGGGTTTGCAGATTAGACATGCAATCCCGGGGTAAAACTTGTCCAACTTAAAAAGATCATGAATTAACTACTACTTCCTCATGAGCTAAAACAGAGGCACAAAAGAGAAATGCTTTTGAATAATTTTGAGATGGTACAAGAAAGTCTTCGTTAGGAATGGCAAGTAAATACCATATATAGGAAGGTATGGTGGACTCATATGGCATAACTGGTTTCAAGGATTTTGGATGCACAAGCAGTTAGTCCGCTTAGTACAGGTGAAGGCTAGCAAAAGACTGGGAGCGACCAACTAAGAGAGCAATGACGGCCATAATCATGCAGAGCGACAAAGCAACATTGAATCGGGCATGGAAGTTATATCACTACTCAGAAATTAAAGATCATCAAGGCTTGATAGACTTTCTTTACAGTCTTAATTATGCATGAGCATATGCCAAGTCAATCTAAATAAATTCTTGGAGGAAGATATCACTAAACCATACCACATCATAGGCAACCAAATCATGCTGGTACTTCAATAACACATTAAGAACCCCCAGCTATTTGAGACTAACCATAAGAAAACATGAACTACTAAGCACCATTATGCACATAGCATTTTTATCATAGACATATCAACCAGTGCCACAGAAGCCAACTCTCTTAACAAGATAAGCATGATAACTCAAGAGAGTTCCAGAAGCAACAACCTAAACAAAAGCTCTTAAAAAGATAAGCATGAAAACTAAGAGCTAAGCATGACAGCAGCTATGAAAAGCTAAAGAACACACACAAGAAGATAAGCATGCAAGCCTATGTTGTGTTCTACAGTGGAGTGGAGCGTATTTCTATCCCAAACAATGAAGGCTAGGATCTAACTTGTTATGAACAGCAAGCAAAGCTAAAGAAAACTAAAAAGGAAACTAAGAGCAAGACGCTCCAAGCATAGCACATAATGCATGAAGTGATTAAAATATAGTGGAACGAAAGACGAACTGATAATTGTTGATGGAGAAGGGGATGCATGGGGGCATCCCCAAGCTTGAGCGTTTGACCCTCCTGAATCTTCTTTTATCATCTTCCCTCGCACACTTGAAAACTCCCTTCATACATAACTCATCATAATCTGATTAGCGAGGTTAGTACCCACAATAAAATAACTTTTCCCTACTGGAAATAAAGATAATCTTGAAGAGCTACTGTTTCTCAAGATTGCCAAAAGGTTTTTGCAAAGAAAAAGGAAGCTCAAGGTTTGCAAAACGAAGAAAAGGCAAAACAGGACAGAATCTGTGAAAAACAGACCAGCAGGTAGTAAATAATTTTTCGGGGCACTTCTGCAACTCAAATAAAAAAACTTAGAACAGACGCTCGAAAGCCAATTGTATAGAGCACGCTGTCAAAAAAATTCAGATCAAAAAGATGATCTGGTGATTTTATTCGAATTTTTCTGTCCAAGGACAAAATCTGTTTCCTGGACAACACGTCACAACTTTTGAACTTCCTTGCAATCGGAGGCTAAACTTGGCACAAAGCTGAAAAATAAAGATACAATGATGTTGGTACAGTAGTAACAAACATCAAGACCACTAAAAACTAAAAGAACAAACTGAAAGCAAAGATAACAAGGGTTGTCTCCCTAGAGCTCTTTCTTTATAGCCATAAAGATAGGCTTAAGACTTTAATGATGCTCTCGTAGGAATAAGAGTTGAAGAACAAAAGAGAGCATCAAGAAGCAAATACCAAACACATTTAAGCCTAACATGCTTCCTATGCATGGGAATCTTGTAAGAAAATAAATTATTGAAGCATAAAGCAACTAGCATAGGAAGGCAAAACAAGCATAACTTAAAAATATTCACCATAAAGAGAGGAAACTTCTTATTATTAAGATATTTAGAACCATGTCTCCCTCTCTCATTATAAATTTCAGTGGCATCATGGATGAACTCAACAATATACTATCACATAAGGCATTATTTCCATGATCCAAAAGCATAAAAGTATCATTACTCTTCATATAAGCAAAATCTTTCTTATTAGGAATAGTGAGAGTAAAGCAATCATAACCATCATGGTAATCATCATATTTATGAGGCATATCATAATCATAATAAATTTTATCCTCAATAGTAGGTGGACTAAAAAGCTCACATTTATCATTGTAATCATCATATATAGGAAGCAAAGTATCATCAAAGTAAATTTCCTCTTCAAAAGTTGGGGGACTAAAAATATCATGTTCATCAAACGTGTCATCCCCAAGCTTAGAGCTTTCCATGTCATTAGCAATATTGATATTCAAAGAAAGCATACTAATAACATCACCACCATCATGATTGTTATGCAAATAATAAAGTTCCATAGGTTTTTTAATTTTCTCTTCAAACACATCATGTCCCAAAGCAAGGTAGAGCTTATAAAGCTCTCTCATATTTTTGTTGTTTTCCATTAAGCAAAACTAGTGAAATAAAAACAAGAAACAAAAAGATTTAATTGCAAGATCTAGAGAAGGTACCTTCACTTATCTCACTTCCCTGGCAACGGCGCCAGAAATAGCTTGATGTCTACTACACGCTTCTATTCCTGTAGACGGTGTTGGGCCTCCAAGAGCAGAGGTTTGTAGGACAGCAGGAAATTTCCCTTAAGTGAGTAACCCAAGGTTTATCGAACTCAGGGAAGTGGAGGTTGAACGTACCCCTTTCAAGCAACCCTGCAATCAAGATACAAGAAGTCTCTTGTGTCCCCAACACACCTAATACACTTGTCAGATGTATAGGTGCACTAGTTCGGCGAAGAGATGGTAAAATATGGATGATAGGAGTGGCAAAGCAAAGTAATATAAATCTGTAATAAAAAGTGCAGCAAGCAAACAAGTGGTAAACGTGAGCACAAATGGTATTTAAATGGTGGAAACAAGGCCTAGGCTTCATACTTTCACTAGTGGCAACTCCCAACAACATTAACATAATCGAATCACATGATATTTCCCATAAAACATGCAAGGGGGACGCACTCGGAGGTCATTCCTTTGTGGTCAAGAGAGGACGAGAATTATGTAGGGCTACAAAAGCACACCTCAAAGTTCGTAGTTCTCAATCTATGGATTTCCCAATGTCACCGCGGCCATCCAAAGAGAGTACCACAATCACCACAACATATCTCAAGGATAGTCAAAGACAAGCACCAAGAGACTCTCAATCTTCAATCAACACACAAAAGAGGAAATCACTCATGAAAATATTCTTCTAATCCATGTCCAATAGACCGCTGTCACCTTGGTCTCGGAGATTATACTAGATAAAGACAAGTGAGTACATCAATCCAATACATAGAGGAAGGGGAAATATCATGGGATCACCCTAGATTAACATAGCCTATGATCACAACGAAGATCACATCATGGCAGAGAGAAATGACCACATAGCTACTGGTAGAAACCTCAGCCCCGAGGAGGAACTACTCCCGCATCATGGAGGGAGGAAGCAACGTCGATGGAGATGAATCCGGGGGCACTTCCCCGTCCCGGCAGGATGCCGGCACAGGAATTCTGGTCCCCCAAAACTTGGTGGCGATGGCGGCGGAGATCGGAATTGCTTCTGGAGAAAAGGGGTCTGGAATCAGGGTTTCCGCGATGGGAGATAAATATATGCCAAAGGGGGTAACCAGAGGCGGAGAGGGGGGCCCAGGCGCCCCCCCGGCGCGGCCAGGGGTGGGGCCGCGTGGGCAGGCCGCCTGGGCTGCCCCTGGCTCCCCTCTGGCCCCACTTCTGGCGCGTGGAAGCTTCTGGAGCGCTGATTTTTTATATATATTTTTCGGAATTTTTCTGGCAATTTAAGTAATGGGAAAACCTGAAATACAAAAACAATAGAAAACAGAAACTGGCACTGGGGTGCACTGAGTTAATAGGTTAGTCCAAATATGATCAAAAGTGTATGAAAGTGCATCAAAAGCATAGCAATATCACACAAAAGAAGCATGGAGCAAGCAGAAATTATAGATACGTTTTGGACGTATCAACGCGACAAAGAAAACTTTGACAAACTCTTTTGCTTCATTAGATGTATATAATCATGTACTACGAAAAGAGTCTAGCAAGTATTGAAACAATGCTATGAGGACAATGCACGGAGCAATCCTTCTTTCAAGTGACCAATCATAAATACCTAAAAGTAAATAATATACTACTGAAAATTAAGACAAGATTACATTGCACATAGCTTGAACATACTAGAGTGGTATCTCGCTAGCCTCCATGAATGAAGCAAAACATAAATGCAGAAACTCGTCCAGAGTTTTAAAGGAGACTAGAACTAAGAATTTCAGAATAAATAATACCATAAGCATGCAGAAGACAATGTAATACTTTGGGACAATGCACATTACACTCAGAATGACAATTATGCTCTCCTAGTTGGTGCTTTGAAGAAAGAAGGTGGAGACTCTCGAACCGTGGAGTTTGATGGCGAGGTTGAAAACCCGTGGTTGGAAGCAAAGACTAAACATGTACCAGAGCTCTTGGTTTTGAAAACAGAGTAAAAAAATGATTTTGGGAGGTGCATATTTCGTCAACGAATGTTAGTAGACAACCCAATCACTTCCCGAACTGGACAAGTTTCGAGGAACGGCTCCCGCACGGGGACGATCACTTCCCCTTAATCTCCTTTGTTTATCACTGCCAAAAGTTTTCTGATTTCTCATGAACAAAGCGTGAAGGAGGGTTTGTTTGTTGTATTATCTTTTATGAGCCGGGCGCACTCATGCCAGTTCCTTCTTGTATTAGGGGTTTGCAATCCCGGGGTAAAACTTGTCCAACTTAAAAAGATCATGAATTAACTACTACTTCCTCATGAGCTAAAACAGAGGCACAAAACAGGAGTAAATTTCAATAATTTCGAGATGGTACAAGAAATTCTTCGTTAGGATGGCAGGTAAATACCATGTAGGAAGGTATGGTGGACTCATATGGAATAACTGGTTTGAAAGGATTTGGATCACAAGCAGAATTCCGCTTAGTGCGAGCGAAGGCTAGCAAGAGATTGGGAAGCGACCAACTAGAGAGCAATAACGGTCATAATCATGCAGAGCGACAAAGCAACATTGAATTGGGCATGAAAGTGATATAACTATTCTGAAACTCAAAGATCATCAAGGCAAAGCAGACTTTTTAGTCTTAAACATGTGTAAACATGTGCCAAGTCAATCCAAGAATTCTCCAAAGGGAAATACCACCTTAGTATACCAAACTATGAACAATGCAATGCATGCAAATCATTTCAATAACACATTATATACTCTAGCTATTTGAGATTAGCCACAAGGAAAGCATGAACCACTGGGAAAGCGTTGTAAACATAGCACTATGTCGCTACAAGCTGGTCTCTAGATCATAAGTACAGGCATATGTACAAAAGTAGAAACAAGAAGAGTTCATACCGGTTTTCCTTGTTGCTTCCCTTCCGTCGATCTTCGCCATTACTGCCTTGTCACTTGCACAATCGAACGTAGGAAATATAATTAAATTCCATCACGGACTCGAGCTGAACCCTAAAAACAAAGCAAACTAAAGAGAGAAAGAAAATCTTTTTGGTTTTTTTTTTCTTTTCAAAGGTTGAACGAAAGCAAAAGAAAGAGAAAATCTTTTTGTTGTTTTTGCAAAGAAAGAAACAAAGAAGAACGGGCAAAAACTTCGAAAAGATCAAAGCGAACAAAAATAAAACGGATAATACAATGGAAAAGTGAGAAGGGCACGTACTCCCCCAAGCTTAGGCTTTTGGCCTAAGTTGGTAGTAGCTACTGCCCCCAGGAGCCTCCTGCTCCGGGGGGGTGCTGGTGAGTCCAAGGGTCGTAAAAGGATTCCGGCGCGTACACCGAACTCCTCGGATCCTCCCACGAAGAAGGGTCCGCACTCCAAGCAGAGGAAGACCCTTCACCAAACTGGGTGACGGTCTCCCCCTGGAAAGGTGGTAACTCACCGTGCTCCTCCTCGTCGGGCACAACCCCCTCCATGGGGTTATGAAACTGATGTTGGACCATGAACTCATAGAACTGGATAACATCAAAGGACCATCCGTTCCTGCGAGAAAAATCAAACAAAAGAGGTGCAGGTAGACGGATCTTGCGTTCCGCGGTAGTTCCAAAACGCAAGATATAAACAAGGTTACCAAACTCAGAAGTCATGGTAACAAACTTATGCCTTTTCATAGCAGCAAGATCAAAACTTAAATAAGTAAAAGGCTTATCATCAGGGTGTGGGGTGCCTTTAAGATACTCTAAGATAAGTGTGGCATAAACGCCACCATATAAATCTCCCCTGTTACCGTTCATAGCAAGGCGTCGAGCAATTAAGGCACCCAAATTATAATCAAACCTCCCTGAGAGGGCGGTTGCCAGGATAGCAATATCCGGCGCAGAAGTGTTGCTCGTGTTGTCACGAGCTAACACTCCTCTAGCAACATAATACGCAAAATACCTGAGGTGAGGGAATAAGATGCTGGAGATTTTTGACCGATGAATATCCCTCGTACCCATGTTGCAGAGAGAGTTGAAGACGGTTTTCAGCTCGGAGGGCTGAGAGGTCATCTTCGCCGTCCGCCCAACGTTTGGCACACCTATTATTTCACAAAACTTTTCCAAGGGCATGGTCAAAAGATCATTGTAAATTTTAAACTCAATAGAACCAGTATCAAGGTTATATCTAAAACTGTTAATGAAACCGGAGGTGAGTTTTTGATACTGAGTAACACGGCACGTGACGAGCCGTGTCAGACCTGCATTAGCACAAAGATTATAAAACTCATCCTTAATTCCCGCAGTTTCAAGGAATTCATCACATGGGAACATCATAGCACGTGTTGGACTTGTGTCTTCCAATAACTCTAGGGGCACATGATCTTCATTGTAGCTCACTCTAGCAGTCGAGGGTGAAGCTGCGGCTCTAGTAACTCGATCGAAGCGCGTGGGCTTCTTCTTCTCAAGCCACCCCATTGCCCTTCCTAACAAACTCATTTCTGAAATGTTTGACAAATTACAAAAACAAGGATTTAAACAAAGTGGGTTAAGGCAAACTACTCAACTCACTTACCTAAGGCATAAACTTGCATCAAAACTTGGAAAATAAATTTCTACACATGCATGCAAGCTCATCTACACAGCACCAAGAACTACTAAATACTCAAAAATGAAGCCACCAAGCAGAAATCTAATTGGAGGGGTGGAGGAGTTGCATACCAGGGAGTATTTGTTCAAAATCTCAGCTCGAATGATAGGCTGTAGAGAGAGATCGAAAATTGCCTCCAAGAACAGCAAGAACGTAAGAACAGGTGGAGAACTCGTGTTTTCGGAGAGAAAGAGAGAGAGAGGAAGAAGACTCACCTGGAGGAGGGACTTGTGGGCCCCAGGCGCCCTATGGGCGCGGCCAGGGGGCAGGCCGCGCCAGCATGCCACCTGGGGCACTGGTGGCCCCCCTGGTCAGCCCCAGGTGCCTCTGGGTCACTCCCGGCATGGAAATTTTTATTTTTATTTTTCTGGCATTTTTCTGAAAACTTCACTGTTGAAATTTTTTCGAAGTTCAAAAAGCTGCAAAAAAATTTGAAAACTTAAAGCAGTGATTAGTATTGTGAAGCTTCAAAAACATAAACACATGGTACAGCAAGGAAAACAAAAGCTAAAACAAATGAAAACATAACAAGCTCAACTTTTTACCTATATAAAACATGCTCACTAGTAAGGTTGATCAAGTCTTACCAACAAACCGGTGATATATAGAGCAGAAAGTCCCACCTCTTACGAAGTGATCATTGCACTTTTACTTTAATGGACATTGTCCCCACCATAATAGTTTTGTATTTGTGGTGCACATGTAGTGGACAGTCCCATTCTCCAATCTTCACAGTCTCGATATTTTCTATAGAGTTGAGGCCATGCCTCTTATCGGTCTTCTTTGGAAAATACACCGTGTGTTCTTTATCATTCACATTGAAGGTAACCTTTCCTTTATTGCAATCAATAATAGCACCTGCGGTGTTAAGAAAAGGTCTACCAAGAATAATGGACATGCTCCCATCCTCGGGCATGTCAAGCACAAAAAAATCAGTAAGGATCAAACAATTAGCAACTTCTACGGGAACGTCCTCACAAATACCTATCGGGACGGCGGTTGACTTGTCAGCCATCTGAAGAGAGATATATGTAGGGATTAGTTTCTCTAAACAAAGCCTCTTGTAAAGAGAGAAAGGCATAACACTCACTCCTGCTCCAAGATCACATAAAGCAGTTTTGACATAATTATTCTTTATGGAGCAAGGAATGGTGGGTATACCTGGATCACCAAGCTTCTCAGGAATCTTGCCACTGAAAGAGTAGTTAGCAAGCATAGTAGATATTGCTTCATTAGGAACTTTTCTTTTATTAGTAACAATATCTTTCATATATTTTGAATACGGAGGTAACTTAATAGCATCAGTCAAAGGGATTTGAAGAAAAAGAGGTTTCATCCACTCACAAAACTTATTGTAATGCTCTTCTTCTTTAGATTTGAGAGACTTACCTGGAAAGGGCATGGGTTTCTGTATCCATGGTTCTCTTTCCTTCCCATGTCTTCTTCCGACGAAGTCTTCTCTAGTGTACTTCTTGCGTTTGTCAGGTGCTTCTTCTTCTCGAACCTCAGGCGGATCATCCTTCTCCTTATCCTTATCTTCAGGTTCGGCACCGTCTTCAGTCTTAGCATCGGAGGTAGATATACTGTTGGGATCAACAGCTGGCTCTTCACTTGTAATAGGATCATTGGAATTGTCAGCCTCCTTGTGTTTTTTCTTCTTCTTCTTTGGAGAGCCAACAATTTCTTCTTCCTGTATTTGAGAATCTTGCTCGATTCTCCTCGGATGCCCCTCTGGATAGAGAGGATCTTGAGTGCTAGTTCCTCCTCGGGTCTTAATCCTGAAGGCCTATAAATCATCATGTTTGGCATTGTTAGCAAGCAAATCTTTTTGCACATTAGAAATTTGTTCAAGCTGAGTTTGAACCATATGAAAATGCTTCACAAGACATTTAACATCATTAACTGTTCTACCTAGATCATCAAGCAAACTTTTGATAGCAAGGGAATTATCATGCAATTGACTATGTATCCTCTCATTAAAATGACTTTGCTTCATAATAAAATTATCAAGCTCATCTAAACATTGATCAGGAGGCTTACCATGAGGGATGTCACTTGCGTTGAAATCTAAAAGAGAGTGTACCTCTACCATAGGAGGGTGAGTGATAGGCTCACACAACTTCTCAATAGGGGGTAGATTCTTCACGTCTTCAGTTTTAATACCCTTCTCTTTAATAGACTTCCTTGCTTCTTGCATATCTTCGGGGCTTAGAACAAGCTTGCCCCTCTTCTTTGGTGGTGGTGGTTCAGGGACGGACCAATCTTCATGGTTTTTGGCAATCCTGCCCATCAATTCTTCTGCATCGTCCGGTGTTCTTTTCCTGAAAACACAACCAGCACAACTATCCAAATAGGACCTGGATTCATCAGTTAGACCAGCATAAAATATATCGATTAATTCATTCTTAGGGACTCCATGTCTTGGTCTAGCCTGGATCAGACTACAGTACCTCCCCCAAGCTTTAGGGAGGTGCTCATCCTGCAACTGTTTAAAGTTATAAATTCTTTGTAAAGCAGCATGTTGCATGTGAGCAGGAAAGTACTTATCAACAAAAGAGTGAGCTAAGTCTTGAGGACTCTTAATGGAACCACATGGTAGTGCATCATACCATGTTTTAGCACCTTCCTTCAAAGAGAAAGGAAAAAGCTTAGTCACATAAAAGTTTCGTATCTTTTCATTCGTGGTAAACAAGCCACCCAACTCAGTGAGTTTGGTCAGTTGTGCAATAGCATCATCATTTTCTCTGCCATAAAAGGGGTCAGCTTCAACCATAGATATAAGTGAAAGATCAACAGAGAAATCATAATCAGGATCATTGATGCATTTAGGAGATGTAGCAAATTCAGGATCAGGAATAGTCTTGTTCTTCAAGGAGTGTTTTTCAAGCAGCTTCTTAATAGCTTCAGGGTCAGAGTCGGCAAACTCTGTCAGTTCCCTACATAAATCATCATCAAGCATAATGTAATCATCATCAAGGAGTCTCTCCATGAGTTTACTCAAATCAGGATAATCATAAGTTCCACCAATGGGGTAGCGAGTAACAGGAATTTCAATTCCAGATTTTTTTGCAGCAGCAGCGATCTGTTTCTCAAGAGCATAACCAAGTGAACTAATATCATCAAGAGTAGTAGAAGCATCATCAAAAGTATCGGACATAGTAACAGATTCAGTAGAAGCATCATGTGGTGGTGAGGCAAACTTACTCATAACAGAAGGTGAATCAAGTGCAACACTAGTGTTCAGAACAGTACCTCTTCTTGTAGTGGATAGTAAGATCGGAACCTTGGGGTCTCCTTTCTTACCCATAGAGGATGAAGTGCAGCAGGTAGGATACTTCAAGTAGACTTGTAAATATTGCTATGCTCCCCGGCAACGGCGCCAGAAAACGGTACTTGATAACCCTCAATCGTAAGGGATCGAGATAGTCTTCGCGGGTAAGAATAACCCAATTTATAGATTTGACACACGGGGAGCCAAAGAGTATTTATAAGCTTTGACAGTTGAGTTGTCAATTCAACCACACCTGAAATATACTTACTTGCAACAAAAGATAAGTGGTAACGGTGATATGACAGTGAAGGTGGTGACAGTAAAAGTAAACAGCAAAAGTAACAACTAATAACCAGCAGGATTGGAACACTTTAGGCTAGGGAGATGGATGGTTGGGCGCTGCATGGATGAGATACATCATGAATCCAACTTGGGGCAAGGCACACAAAAAAGTAATGATCATCTAGGCAAATATCAAACATTAGGCATGTATCCCACAGGTAGTTGTACGTGCTTGCAATAAGAACTTGCACAACATCTTTTGTCCTACCATCCCGCTACGAACGGGGCCAAAAGGAACTTATGGAGATTAAGGTGCTCCTGTCAAAGAGCACCGGAACAAAGGAATGAACTTAATGGATACATGGAATCCTCAAATTATGGACCATCCCCTTTGGTGTCCCAAGCTGTCACTTTTGGGATCGCCGGTTCCGGACTATAATAGGTGCAAACAACTCATAGATAGGATCAAGAACACAAATATATTCATGCAAACACATATGGTTCAGATCTGAAATCATGGCACTCGGGCCCTAAGTGACAAGCATTAAGAGCAACAAGTTGAAGCAAAGATGATAAACACCATAGTAGATGATAGGCAACATGCCCCCAACAATATGATAAACTATTACATGATCTAACTCATCCAATTCCTACCATCCCCTTTGCCTACAGCAGGGAATTACTCACACATGGAAGGAGAAGCCATGGAGGGAGGATGGAGTGGTGATGATGATGACGATGGCGACGATCTCCCCTCTCCGGAGGCCAAATCAGCCTCCAGATTAGTCCTCCCGAAGAAGAACCGAGGGTGGCGGCGGCTCCGCGACGGAAACTGGGAAAACGACTTCTGTTCTGGGGTTTTCTCGTCACGGGGATAAATACGGGTCAAAGTAGGGCACCAGAGGGGGAAGGACCCACCCAGGCGGCCTCCCGGCGTGGCCAGGGGTGGGGCCGCGCCACCAGGGCGCCTGGGGCCCCCCTGGCTGCCTTCTGGCCCCACTTCTGGCACAATGGTCCTTCGGGTGCGTGGATTTTCTGTGATTTTTCTTGGAATTTTCTGAGACACCTAAAAATCCGTTTTCCTACACACAATAAAACCATACAGGCAGCTCTGCTGAAAACATCGTCAGTTCGGGTTAGTTTAGTTCAAATCATGCAAGAATGAGGTCAAAACAATAGCAAAAGTGTTTGGAAAAGTAGATACGTTTGAGACGTATCACCATGGCAGAAGAAAGAGGAATGACGAAGGTCGTCCCCTATGCTTTTGTCATAGGCTCTATACGGTATGCCATGATGAGTACCGCACTTGATGTGTGCCTTGCCACATGTCTGGCAAGAGGGTACAAAGGTGATCCAGGAGTGGATCACTAGATAGTGGTCAAAATTATCCTTAGAGGAATAAGGAAATGTTTCTCGGTTATGGAGGTGATAAAGAGTTCGACGTAAAGAGTTACGTCGATGCAAGCTTAACACCTATCCGGATAACTCTGAGTGGAGATACCGGATACGTATAGTGGAGCAACAGTTTGGAATAGCTCCAAGTGGAACGTGGTAGCAGCGTCTACGATATGACATAAAGTTTTGCGAAGTACATAGGGATCTGAATGTTGCAGACCCGTTGACTACAACCTCTCTCACAAGCATAACATGATCAAACCCAGAACTCATTGAGTGTTAATCACATATTGATGTGAACTAGATTACTGACTCTAGTAAACTCTTTGGATGTTGGTCGCATGGCGATGTGACCTGTGAGTGTTAATCATATGGCGATGTGAACTAGATTATTGACTCTAGTGCAAGTGGGAGACTGTTGGAAATATGCCCTAGAGGCAATAATAAAGTGGTTATTATTATATTTCCTTGTTCATGATAATTTTTTATTATCCATGCTAGAATTGTATTGATAGGAAACTCAGATACATGTGTGGATACATAGACAAACACCATGTCCCTAGTAAGCCTCTAGTTGACTAGCTCGTTGATCAACAGATGGTCACGGTTTCCTGACCATGGACATTGGATGTCATTGATAACGGGATCACATCATTAGGAGAATGATGTGATGGACAAGACCCAATCCTAAGCCTAGCACAGATCGTGTAGTTCGTATGCTAAAGCTTTTCTAAATGTTGATGGGCCTCTAACCCCTCGTTGGTTACCCCAAGTGTCGGTGTACTAAGGTAGGGGTACCTCAGTACCCCAACTTGTGCACGGGCAGTCGCAGCTTCCCGCGGCAAGGTTTACTGCGGGCTCGCCGGAGACCTTCCTGCTCCTTATTAAACCATTCAAAAACAAAGTATACAAGACATAAGACCAAGACCCCGGCAAGAGGGGCTTGCCGGGAAGGCCGTACCAGGCTCAAGACTGCCCCGCTAACACAAGACCCTGGCAAGAGGAGCTTGCCAGGAAGACTAGAAGACAACGCCTCGGCGCCATATGCGCCCCGGCAAGGGGTCCGGGGAGCAGCAAGCTCCCGGGCCCGGCAAGATCGAGGCCCTGGCAAGGCGCTTGCCGGGGAGGTTGCGCTGTGTGCCCGCGCTCCAGCTCATCGGCCCACGCGTCGTCCTGGGGCCTATCCAGAGACGCGTGGCGGATGGCTGTGCAGCCTGGGGTACACGGTGGCACTCCACGGTGATGGATCCATCGCCGTGGCAGACGGAGACGCTAAGGCGGGAGCTTTTGGGGTCGACGGCGACGGGCATTAAATGCCCTTGTCCCCCACTGTTAGAGTAGGTATAGACCACTGTTCTGTACTGTAGCTCCACTGTTCCCGCACTATTACAACTACCACCTCTTTTACATTTTTACCCCTTTCTCCTACGTTGACACCTGTCGGTGACCCCTTGCACTATAAAAGGAGGCCCATGCACAACGTGGAGGGGGTTCGGAACCTAGATCACTCTCGCGCTGGGTGTAGCTGCTTCTTCAAGCTCCCGAGCGCTCAAACTCAATACACAACCAAGCAGGAGTAGGGTTTTACGCGTCTACCGCGGCCCGAACCTGGGTAAAACTGCCCGCGTGCTCGCCAAGATCTGCTCTTTGTGCTCCCTCCGCCCTCGTACCGCACAGACAAGGGGCTCCGGTCCCATAGGTGTTCGTGGTGGACAGTTTCCCCCGACATCTTTGGCGCGCCAGGTAGGGGGCGTCGAGGTTGTGCGAACCTGATCCGGCGTTCGCGCGGGCGCATTCTTCATCAACCTCTCCAGCTTCATCAGCAACTTCATCAGCGACAACTCCATGGCCCCGAAGAAGAAGGCTTCGGAGGTCGGAGGCCCGTCTGCGTCTCACCCGCCGCCACCAGAGCCAACGGTGGGCGGGGGAGACGCCGTCGGAAGAGTGGTTGCCGGTGAGGACACTCACGGCGCCACCAGATCCAAGAACAGGACGGACGACCGAACTTCGGTCTCCGTGGACGCGCCGCGTCCATCCCAGCACACGGCGACCCAGCAGCGCCATACCACAGGAGGTGGTATCCGCTTGCTGGGGCAAGGCCAAACCGGAGGCTCGCGGGACGCCCCGGACCCCCGTCCGGGTACAAGCAAGGCGAAGGCGCCGGCGCGGGACCCCGCTCCTTCTAACGTTGTTAGAAGTCCGAGCGTATCCCGCTCCTCGCACCGCTCGCCCGCGTTCCCTTCCACTCCAGCAGAAGCGCTCGCAAGGGCGCAACTGCTCCTCGACTTTCCTCCAGCGGCCGACAAGGCCGAGGAATGGAGGGCCACTATCCGGAGCCTGATAGACTTCGCCAACAACGATTCTCCACAGCAGCCGTCGACCTCACGGCCGCGGCAAGCTGAGAAGACGAAGGCTATCGGCGACAAGACCGCCGGGGGTGCGACAAGCGTGCACTCCCCGCCGCAGAAGCAGAAGACGCCACCCCGCCGGAACAACCCCGACGACGGCTCCACAGCCTCGTCGGACCCGCGGGCCCGTCGGGACCAGCGCCAAGTCCTCGACGACCGGCGAGATGAAGACGCTCGGACCACAATCGAGCGCCGCCGAGAAGCTCGGCGACAATCCGACAAGAGAGCTGGGAATACTGTCGACGCGCACGCGCCCGGTGAACCAGGCGACTTGCCGTACGCGGCAGGCTGCCCTGCGTTCACCCGCGAGCTGCGGCGCGTCCAGTGGCCCAGCATGAAGAATTTCAAGCCTGACGTACCGGAGAAGTACGACGGCAAGACGCACCCCTCAGAATTCCTCAGCGTCTACACCATCGCAGTACAAGCTGCCGGGGGGCGCGACGAGAAGATCTTGGCGAATTACTTCCCGCTCGTGCTAAAGCCGAACGTCCGTTCGTGGCTCATGCACTTGCCGGAAGGTTCCATCTCTTCTTGGGCCGACCTTTGCCACCAGTTTGTTGGCGCCTTCACCGGCGGCCACAAACCCCATGGCCAGGAGAGCGATCTCCATATCTTGGCCCAGAAGGAAGGCGAACCCCTGCGCAAGTATATCCAACGCTTCAGCCGGGTGCAGCACAACATCCCTGACGTTCACCCTGCCGCGGTTATCAGCGCGTTCCATCAGAACGTGCGTAACCGCCGCATGCGTGAGGAAATGGCGATGACCAAGATTAGGGACGTCAGCGAGCTCTACGCTCTTGCTGACAAGTGCGCACGCGCAGAAGAGGGGAGGAAACTCCCCGGGGAGGATGCTGGCGCGGGAGGAAGCGACAGCGACGACGCCGCCCCGGCAAAGAAGAGCCGGCGGCGGAACAACAGAAAGAAGGGCAAGAAGGAGGTGCTTGCCGTCGAGAAGTCCGGCAAGGAGGCCCCCGCCAAGCAAGCGCAGGCTGGCGGCTCCGGCAAGGAGCCTGCCCCTGCGGCGGCAGCCGACAAGCCGGGTAGCTCCAACAAGCAATACTGTAAAATCCACCGCACCAAGGGTCACGATCTCTCCAACTGCAAGCGCGTCGAGTACCTCGTCGAGCAGCAGAAAGCTGAGTACGAGAGGCGCGACAAGGAGAAGGCCCAAGGTGGCGGGGAAGAGCCCAGCAAGAAGCGGCCGTTCAACGGCCGGGGAGGACGCCGCGGCAAGGCTAAGCAGCGGCAAGGAGATCGACCTCCCCGGGGCCGCGACAACGACGAAGACGACGATGAAGACATGGAGGACGACGAGAACAGCGAGCAGGAGTTCCAGAAGGCCACGGAGGTCCTGTGCGTCGACGGTGGCGCCTCCCTGCATACCTCTCACCGCCAACTCAAGCAGTGGGTGCGTGAGGTAAACGCAGCGGAGCCGTCCGTGGAGTCGCGCAGGCTCCTCAAATGGTCCAGCACGCCCATCGTTTTTGACCTTGAGGATCACCCTGACCGCACCACCGCGGTCGGGTGCTTGCCGATGCTGGTTTCTCCCACCATCCGCAACCTCAAGGTCACCAAAATGTTGGTTGACGGCGGGGCCGGGCTGAACTTGATCTCCTCTGCTGTGATCAAGAAACTCCAGATTCAAGATGGCGAGCTCGAAGAGACCGGTTCATTCCAAGGAATCAACCCGGGAAGGAGCAAGCCCAAGGGAAAGATCACTCTGCCGGTGACCTTTGGCGGGGAGCTCAACTTCAGGACTGAGCGCATCACTTTCGACGTTGCCGATATTCCATTGCCCTACAATGGAATACTTGGCCGTCCTGCCCTCGCCAAGTTCATGGCGGCTTCCCACTATGCCTACAACGTGCTGAAGATGCCGGGGCCGATAAGCATCATCATTGTCCACAGCGACAAGAAGGATGCGCTTATTTGCGCCGACAAGATTTACCGGGATACGGCAGCTGCGGCCGAGAAGGATACTCTTGCCGCTGAAGCTCCCGGGGGGAAGAAGACGAAGACGAAGTCCGGCAAGTGCTCTGGGACCCACTCCGGCAACCGCACCTCCTCGGAGTGCTGCGCTGCCGTCGAGGACGTTCCATCGAGCTCCACCGGCAAGAGTAAGAAAGGAATGGCTGCTCCTCCAGCAACCAAGAAAGTGTCCGCAAGGGAGGACGGCACTGGTGGTACCTTCACCATCAGTGCCACCCTTGACAGCAAATAGGAAAGCGCGCTCATTGCCTTCCTGCGGGCGAATGTCGATGTGTTTGCCTGGCAACCATCTGACATCCCCGGTGTTCCCAGGAAGGTGATTGAGCACAAGCTTGCTGTCTGTCCTCATGCGCGGCCCATTAAGCAGAAAGTGAGGAAGCAAGCCGTGGAGCGCCAAGAGTTCATCAACGAGGAAATCAAGAAGCTAGAGGCAGCAGGCCTAGTTAGAGGTGTGATCCATCCGACGTGGTTGGCAAACCCAGTCGTCGTGCGCAAGGCCAACGGGAAGTGGAGACTGTGTATAGACTTCACCGATGTCAATAAAGCATGTCCCAAGGATCCATTCCCTTTGCCGCGCATTGACCAGATCGTTGACTCCACTGCCGGATGTGAGCTACTCTGTTTTCTTGATGCATACTCAGGCTATCATCAGATTTTCATGGCCAAGGAAGATGAAGAGAAGACTGCATTTATCACTCCATGTGGCACTTATTGCTTTATCCGCATGCCGTTTGGATTGAAGAATGCAGGCTCAACCTTTGCAAGGGTAGTGTACACTGCTTTTGAGCCACAGATCCACAGAAATGTAGAAGCTTACATGGATGACATCGTGGTGAAGAGCAAGAGCAAGGAAACCCTGATTCAAGACTTGGAAGAAACGTTTCAGAACCTGCGCAGAATACGGCTCAAGTTGAACCCCGAGAAGTGCGTCTTTGGAGTCCCCTCCGGCAAGCTTCTCGGGTTCTTTGTATCGCAGAGGGGGATTGAAGCCAACCCCGACAAGATCAAAGCCATCGAGCAGATAGAGGCCCCAAAGCGCGTCAAGGATGTCAGGAGGCTTGCAGGTTGTGTTGCTGCCCTCAGTAGGTTCATTTCAAAGTCTGCGGAACGCGCCCTACCTTTCTTCAAAATCTTGAAGAAGGCAGGTCCCATGAAGTGGACTCCGGAAGCGGAGGCGGCGTTGCAGGATTTGAAACGGTACCTGTCCTCCACTCCTATACTTGTCGCACCTAGACCACAGGAAAAGTTGTTGCTATACTTAGCGGCAACCAACCAGGTGGTTAGTGCTGCGTTAGTAGCGGAGAGGGAGTCCGACGAGGAGTCAGCATCACCGGCAAGCGAATCCAGCGACAAGCAGGGGGTTGCCCCGACAAGCTCTGGTCCCGACAAGGATGACTCTGCGCAGGAGCAAGGAGAGGTGCGGAAGAGGATGGTGCAGCGCCCGGTGTATTTTGTAAGTTCCCTTCTCCAGGGGGCTAGATCAAGATACTCTGGTGTGCAAAAATTGCTTTTCGGCCTCCTCATGGCCTCGAGAAAGCTGCGCCATTACTTCCAAGCCCATGAGATAACAGTGGTCACTCGCTTTCCGTTGAAGAGGATATTGCACAATCCAGAAGCAACAGGCAGGATCGTCGAGTGGGCGCTGGAACTGTCAAGCTTTGGACTCAAGTTTGAAAGTACTTCAACCATACAGAGCCGAGCTTTGGCAGAATTCATAGCTGAGTGGACCCCGACACCAGAAGAAGAAGTTCAAGAAACAAGTGCACCCGTACAAGAAGCGACAAGTGAATGGGTAATGTATTTTGACGGTGCCTTCTCGCTGCAAGGCGCCGGTGCTGGCGTGGTACTCATCGCGCCCACCGGAGAGCACCTCAAATATGTTATCCAGATGCACTTTCCCAGGGAGCAAGCGAGAAACAACACTGCAGAATATGAAGGCTTGCTCGCCGGCCTCAGGATTGCGGCCGAACTTGGGATCAGAAAGCTGATTGTGCGGGGCGATTCTCAGTTGGTGGTCCGGCAAGTTAACAAGAGCTATCAGAGCCCTTTGATGGAAGCTTATGTTGATGAAGTGAGAAAGCTTGAAGAGCACTTTGAAGGTTTGCAGATGGAGCACATCCCGAGAGCTCAAAATGAAATTGCAGATGGCCTTTCAAAGTGCGCCGCGATGAAGTTACCTGTGGAACCAGGGACCTTCTTACTCAAGCTGACTCAGCCATCCGTTACACCATCAACTGGGCAGTCCAAGAAGAGAAAGTTGGTCTCCGGCGACTACCTGCCGGCGGATCTTCCTGAAACCGCCGCCAAGGTCCCCAAGATCAACAACCAGAACGCTGAGGAACAGTTTGCTCCTGCAGGTCCTCGGGCTTGTACAGTTGAAGCAAGCGTTCCCGGCAAGCCTCGCCCCGGCGAGCTTGCCGGGGGACCGTCAGCTCCGGCAGAACCAGAGGTCCTCGCCTTAGAAGCTGAGGTCCCCGCAGCGGCCCTCGAGCCTTTAGTCCTTGCCGTCGAGCCTCGGGCTCCGGCGTGGGCGCAGCAGATCGTCCGTTTTCTGCAAACTGGAGAACTTCCCGACGACCCTCAAGAGATAGAGAAGATAACCAGGCAGTCAAGTATGTATCAGTTCATGGATAACGAGCTGTACAGAAGAAGACTCAACGGTGTCAGGTTGAAGTGCATCTCCAGAGAAGATGGACAGAAGCTGTTGGCGGAAATACACGGAGGCATATGCGGCCACCACATTGGCGCAAGGGCGCTTGCCGGGAAAGCTTTCCGGCAAGGGTTCTTTTGGCAAGAAGCCCTCCAAGATGCAACTGCACTAGTAACCAAGTGTGAAGCGTGCCAGTTTCATGCGAAGCAAATCCATCAGCCAGCTCAAGCTCTCCAAATAATCCCTTTGTCATGGCCCTTCTCGGTCTGGGGGCTCGACATCCTCGGCCCTTTCCCTCGTGCTGTCGGGGGCTTTGAGTACTTGTACATTGCAATCGACAAGTTCACAAAGTGGCCAGAAGTGGAGCCAGTGAGGAAGGTGACAGCACAGTCAGCGGTCAGGTTCTTCAGGTCGATTGTCTGCCGTTTCGGAATCCCTAACAGGATCATCACCGACAACGGTACGCAATTCACTAGTCGCACCTTCATGCAGTACGTCCAAGACCTTGGCGCCAAGGTCTGTTTCGCTTCTGTTGCTCACCCGAGGAGCAACGGTCAAGCGGAGAGGGCAAATGCTGAAGTGCTGCGCGGACTCAAGACAAGGACCTTCGACAGGCTGCGCAAGTGCGGAAGAAATTGGATAGAGGAGCTCCCAGCGGCTCTTTGGTCAATCAGAACGACACCAAGTCGAGCCACCGGACAGACACCATTTGCTCTAGTCTATGGAGCAGAAGCAGTTCTCCCCACGGAACTCGTATACGGATCTCCTCGAGTGCTCGCTTATGATGAGCTCGAGCAAGAGCAACTGCGGCAAGATGACGCATTGCTCCTTGAGGAGGGACGTCTCCAGGCTGCTGTACGAGCTGCTCGATACCAGCAAGCTTTGCGCCGCTACCATAGCCGCAAAGTCAAGGCCAGGAGTCTCGAGGAAGGCGACCTTGTTCTTCGGCGTGTTCAGTCCGCCAAGAATTCCAACAAGTTGACGCCGAAGTGGGAAGGCCCTTATCGGGTGAGACAAGTTACGAGGCCCGGCGTTGTCCGCCTCGAGACCGAAGAAGGCTTACCGGTGAGCAACTCCTGGAACATAGAGCATCTTCGCAAGTTTCACCCCTAAGGCGCGGTTGCCGTGATCCGCTCCGGCAACCACCTTTTGTACAAGCTTTGCCGCTGTTGCATGTAACCCTTTGTACAAAGCCGGGCGCAGACCCCGTGCATCAGTAAAGTTTTCGTGTTTCTCGCATCGATTGCCTTTTGCATGCTTCTCTTTGCTATTTGCATGTTCTGTTTGACATTTGGTGCAACACTCAAGTATACGGTAAGCAATAGCACGCCGAAAGGCCATATGCTTGTTTCCCTCTCCCTTTTCTTTCCTCTTAAGCAGAAGGAACATTCCTCGCGCACAAGTTTGCCGGGGGGGAAGGAGGTGGAGGAGGAACCAAGTGCTGTTCAAGAAAGAGAAGCCTTACCGGAAAGCAAGCAATATAAGCAAGCAGCATATGAAAGATAAGTTGTTAGAATTTGACCAGTGCAAATTTTAAATTTTGAAGTTGTCTTCCTTGAACGATCACATTTTGTATGGAAAACCTGTGCGCGGAGGAACCTACCCGTAGCTTGCCGCACCCTTATCTTGTTTTCGAGTCCACTCAACGATTTAAGTGAGCTGCGACAAGTGTCGCGCTCTTGCTTCGTTTCCGAGTACGCTCAGCAAGCTAAGTGCGCTGCGACCAGCTGCGGCAAGGTTGCTTGCCGGCGAGGACCTTGGCCAGCAGGCTGCTCAGAGTCCAGCACTCAGCGCTCGCGGCAAAGGCCCCTTGCCGGCAAGCTCCCCGGGAGCGTAGGGTGAAAAACATACAAAGTCAAAGATTGAGACAAGGAAGATAACATTGTACCGATTAATCAAAATAAAGTGAATATCTTACAAAGGATAAATTGTCGCGATGGACTAATAAGTTCATGACATAATGTGCAGCAACAAAAAGATAAAGATAATGGAGCCCTAGTCTACGCGGTCGCCTTCCTTCCTGCCAAGCTTTGCCACCTTGGCGATGATGTGGCCGACCTGCTCCTTCAGGGCCTCCGTGTCTGCATCTGCCGGCAAGCTGCGAAGAACGTTCGTGAGGTTGATTCCCGGGTTGCGGTACACGATCTTCGTCAGCACCCGCTCCAGAGTTCCCGCGCAGAGCAGGCGCGACTCCTCGGCCAGCTGCGCGGGGATGCGGTTCCGGAGACTTGCAAGGGCCGGCGCGACCCCTCTGAAGAAGAGGCTGAGCCTGGCGCTGTGCGGGAGATCCGGATCCGGCGAGTAGATGAGATGTTCGACCTTCAACGCCAGCAACTCCTGGTCAATATTGGACGCAGAAGAAACCAGCTCTTCGGTCCACACTTCAATGGTCTGCCGGAAGAGCTCGGACGCCTTGTTGACGTTCTCCACCAAGGTCCGCTCCTTGCGGAGCTCATCCTTCAACTTGGTCTCCTGAGCCCGGGCAGCATCGAGCGATTCCTTCAGAGTGGTGACCTTCAGCTCCAAGTCCTCAATGGAGTCCTTGGCGGCCTTCAGCTCGTGGCCCCTCTTGGAGAGACTCACCTGAAGCTCGGAGTTTGTGTGAGCATCCTTCTCGCGCTCCAAGATGAGCGCGGCAACCTTCTCGGCGCTCACCTTCATCGCCTTCTCCAACTGTTCAACCTTGGCGGCGAGCTCTTTCTTGGCGTCTTCCGCGGCAACCGCGGCGGCTTTCGCCTCCTTCAGCTCCCCGCCAAGGGCAGCCTCGCGAGCGGTAAGGTCCTCCTCATGGGAGTCCAGCTCGACCTTCCGCTGCGCGAGCTCTCCTTCTCGCCGGGACATCTCCACCCCGGCGAGACGCTGCTGTTCTTCCGCTTCGGCTTTCTCGAGCACCCATTCCTGGTACTCGCCGGCGAGACGCTCCCGCTCCTCCGCCACCTCGCGGAGGGCTGCCTGATTGGCGGCGCTGAGCTCCGCCGCACGCTTCTCCATTTCCGCCGCGGCCTTGGCGGCAAGGGCCTCCCGGGAGGCCAGCTTCGCCTGCCTGGCCCGGTAAAGGGCCAGGAGCTGGTGGAGCAACCTCTCCTCCTCGGGCCCCTCACTCCCGCCGGGCGCCTCGACGATTTTCAGGCCTGCGGAGGTGAGGACTTCTCCGTCGAACGCCTCGCCCTCCGCAGGAGCTCTCGATGAAGACCCCCAAGGCATCTGGATGAAGACGCCGTTGGGGGCCTCGAGATAATACCCCTGCTCCTTGCTGGCGGAGGGGCCGGTGGCCGGTGCAGCATCTGATGCTCCCGCCGCCTCCGGGCCGGCGGTGTGGTCGCCGTCCCCCTCCCCAGCCGCTGCGTCCGCAGCTGGGGCAGTCTCCTGCGCGGCCGGCTCGGCGGCCTCGGCCACCTCCTCGACGACTGGAGCGTCGCCGCCGCCGCCCTGCGCGCCCTCCTCCTCAAGGTCGATGACCTCCGTCTCCATGGGCGCAGGAGGAGGAAGATCTAAAAAGAAGAAGAAGAAAAAGAAAGTTCAAGACTCAAGCAAATATCCAAAAAAGAGGCAAGCCAAGAAGACAAGTCACAAAACTTACCTTGGCGGACGTCCTCAGCGGCGGGCTCCCTCGCCGGGGAGCTCGGCCTTGGCGGAGTGGCCGCCCTCGCCGGGCTGCTCGCCCTTGGCGGGGTACTCTGCCTCGGCAGAGTACCCGCCCTCGGCGGAGCACTCTCCCTTGCCGGAGAGTTCTGCCTTGGCGGGGATGGCGGGGCCTGCGGCTCCTCAGCAGTGGTCTCCGGGCGCTCTTCCCGCTGGGGCTCCACCTCTGCAAAGAACAAGACAAGAAACGTCAAGATATGAAGACAAAACCAAATCCTCAGGCGTTCCCCGACAAGCGAAAAGAGAGAACCCCAGACTTACGCTGGGGGCTGCGCTGCGGGCTACGCTGGGGGCTGCTCCTCGGAGCAGCGCTCGGATCCGGCAGGCTCGGCTCCGGCACACCCCCTGTTGCCGCGGCCGCCGAGTCTTCCGCGACCTCAACCTCGGGCGCCTTGGCCTTCTTCGCCGCGCGATGGGCCAGGGTCCTGAAATCAGAACGATAAACAGAGTCAACATCAACAAAAAAACCAAGACAGAAATCAAGAAGAAGTAAGGTCCCGGATCCTTACTCCTGGTCCTCCTCGTCGTCCTCGCTCAGGGCGGAGAAATCATACTCCACCGTGGGCGCGTCGGCGCGAGGAGCGGAAGACGAAGACTCCCTCGCGCGCTTGGTGTTCACCGGGGCTGGGGGCTGCGAAGACCCAGCCCCTGTGGTAGCCGGCGCCCGAGGGGCGGGCGGAGCCGCTGCTCCGCTCCGAGAAGACCCCTGCCGGCTCGCTGCCGGCCTGCGAGGCGCCTCAGTTGTGGTCCGCGTACGGGCCGCCTCCGCTGCGGCTGGTGCGCCGGACGACCTTGGCGCGGCTTGGCTCCCCCGGGGAGCTGCCCGGCGAGGAGGCTGTTGCCGGGGCGCCTGCGCTCTCTCCCCCGTCGCCGCCTTGCGGAGGCGCTTCGCCGGGGACTGCCTCGGGCTTGCCGGGGGCGGGGAGCTCTCCGACGAGGAGAGGTCGTCGGCGTACAATTCCGTGGATCCGCCGGAGTCCTCGGCCTCCTCCTCCTCCTCCTCTGCCCCGGCCGGCTCACTGGGCCCAGCGTCCAGCGCTGCGGCCCTCTTTCCCTTGGCGCCTCCGCCTCTCGCGGCGCCTCTGCTCCCTCCGGCGGTGCCCTCTGCCGCCGCGGCCTCCGCCGCGATCCCATGGATCCCGGAGTGCCTCAGCGAGGGGACCCCGGCGAGCGCGTCGGGAGGAAGATTCAGCAGCCTGCGGATCTCCGCCTCCTCCGCCTGGGTGGACGCGTCCGCAGCCTCCGCCTGTTCCGGCGAGTACCCGAAAATTCCTGCCGCCGCGGCTGCGGCGGCCTCTTCAGCCCGGGAAGCTATGTAGGCGATCTCCTGCTCGGTGGTGTCCCGTGTGTGCAGCTTGAGGTCCTCCTTGTTCCTCGCCACCTCTTCGAGGTTGTCATAGAAGTTGAGGACGTCGATGGGCTTCGGGGCGATCCACGTGCGGTCCACGCCGTGCGAGTCACACATGGGCATCATGGCGAGGATCCGATCCCTGACGGCGTTGTTGCAGAGCGGCACCACTCCCCGGGGAGTCCTGAACCACTCGGGGTGGGTCGGGTCGTACTTGAAGAGTTCCCGTACCATTCCCCGCAGCTCCAACGTGGTGAAGTTGAAGTTGAGCCCGGGGCGCAGCCTCATGATGTCTGCCGGGCCGCCGTACTCCCAGGCCGGCCTCTTCCGGTCTTGGAGAGGGGCGATGCGCCGGCGGAGGAAATCTGCGCCCACCTCAGCAACTGACAGATTGGCCAACCGAAGGCGAAGAATCCGGACGAGGGCGATGTTGAGCTTGACGTCGTCCGAGTCCAGTTCACTCCAGTCCCTGCCGCGCACGATGGGCGTTGTGCGCGGCGCGGTGAAGGCTTGCGGCTGGTCTTCTACGATCCAGCACCACTCCGCTCGCCATTCCTCCCACTTGCCGCGGAGCTCCCCCGGCAAGTACGCCCCTTTTTTATTCAGACGAAAGATCCAAGAAATTCCTCCGGAGAGGGGGGCATCGGCCTCGGCTCTAGGAGTGAAGAAGTGTCTAAAGAGGGCTACATTGGGGTGGACTCCTATGAAGTTTTCGCACATATGTGCGAAAACAGCCATGGTGAGAATGGCGTTGGGGGTGAAGTCAAGCAAATGGAGGCCGTATGTGTTCATGACATCGCAGAAGAAGTTTGAGAAAGGAGGACAGAGACCACAATGAAAGAAGGCAGCGAAGAAATGGTACCCGCCGGGATAGCTGTCCTTGGCGGCGGCCGGATATGCTCGCGTGCGGGGATGCGCGTCGGTTTCCTTGGACCAGAACAAGTAGTACTTGTTCCAGAGCTCCCGCACGCCGAGCTTCGGCGGGAAGACGACATGCCGCTTCCGGTACGCGATGAGCTTGGCCGCTTGCTCCGATTTCTCCTTCTTGGACTTCTCCGCCTTCGCCTTGTCGGTCTTTGGGGCCATGGCGGACGCGGCGGAAGGAGGGGAACGAAGAGCTCGGCGGCGGCGGAGATGTGGAGGCAGAGCACAAGAGAGAATCTTTTGGACAAGGAAGATGATGCAATGATAGCGCAAGGAGGGAAACCGCGCCCGCTTCCTCTGCTTTTATGGGGGAGTGGGGGGCGTTTCCCCCTTTCCATTAAGAGATCGTGGGCACGTCCCATCCCACGGCGCCGCGATCGACGCGTGCCGTTACCGTGGGGAGCGGCGGATATGGAAGTGGATTCGGCGCGCCGCGGGCCGCGGGAGCCCGTGCACTGTTTTGGGCCTGGCCCAACAGCGCTAGGCACCGTGTGTGGCCCAGGCCCGGGGGCTCCTGTCGGTGTACTAAGGTAGGGGTACCTCAGTACCCCAACTTGTGCACGGGCAGTCGCAGCTTCCCGCGGCAAGGTTTACTGCGGGCTCGCCGGAGACCTTCCTGCTCCTTATTAAACCATTCAAAAACAAAGTATACAAGACATAAGACCAAGACCCCGGCAAGAGGGGCTTGCCGGGAAGGCCGTACCAGGCTCAAGACTGCCCCGCTAACACAAGACCCTGGCAAGAGGAGCTTGCCAGGAAGACTAGAAGACAACGCCTCGGCGCCATATGCGCCCCGGCAAGGGGTCCGGGGAGCAGCAAGCTCCCGGGCCCGGCAAGATCGAGGCCCCGGCAAGGCGCTTGCCGGGGAGGTTGCGCTGTGTGCCCGCGCTCCAGCTCATCGGCCCACGCGTCATCCTGGGGCCTATCCAGAGACGCGTGGCGGATGGCTGTGCAGCCTGGGGTACACGGTGGCACTCCACGGTGATGGATCCATCGCCGTGGCAGACGGAGACGCTAAGGCGGGAGCTTTTGGGGTCGACGGCGACGGGCATTAAATGCCCTTGTCCCCCACTGTTAGAGTAGGTATAGACCACTGTTCTGTACTGTAGCTCCACTGTTCCCGCACTATTACAACTACCACCTCTTTTACATTTTTACCCCTTTCTCCTACGTTGACACCTGTCGGTGACCCCTTGCACTATAAAAGGAGGCCCATGCACAACGTGGAGGGGGTTCGGAACCTAGATCACTCTCGCGCTGGGTGTAGCTGCTTCTTCAAGCTCCCGAGCGCTCAAACTCAATACACAACCAAGCAGGAGTAGGGTTTTACGCGTCTACCGCGGCCCGAACCTGGGTAAAACTGCCCGCGTGCTCGCCAAGATCTGCTCTTTGTGCTCCCTCCGCCCTCGTACCGCACAGACAAGGGGCTCCGGTCCCATAGGTGTTCGTGGTGGACAGTTTCCCCCGACACCAAGTGGAAGGTGTGAGATGCAGTGTTGTGGAAGTTTTTCCCTTAGCAAAGATGCCAAGGATCGAATCCCCAGGGACTCCTAGGTTCAACAAGTAGGTGTCAACTGCTAACGGTGCCAGATATTAGCAATCAACATGGACCTGCACACAGATACAAATAACTTTGCTCCCAACGAGTACAGAGAGGTTGTCAATCCCTCCGGCCTTGTAGTTCACAAAGGATTAAACGCAAATGATAGTAGTGATAGATAATGTTTGCAATAGTAAATAATAGCGGATGTGATCAATGATGGTAATATGGACCGGAGTCTCATGATGTTCACTAGTGATGTTTCTCTCCCAAAAGACGATAAAGCAGCTATGTGAGGTGAACGAATTACAGCTGGGCAATTGACAGGACCACGAACTCAAACCAATGCTGACTACATTGCAAGAAAGGTTGAGGTTCAAAGCATGGGCGGTACGCCAAAGTAAGTAGACCGAAATCCATCAATATCTACTACTAATCATCCACCTTGAGATATCTATCCAGAACATCTTGCTGGTATTAAGTTGCGAGCCCCACCCATAGTGTACACTCAAAGCAACAGACAACTGCATTAAAAGAACTTTGCGTAAAGTAAACAATCCTTGCACCCGCGGGCACAAGCACCGTTGTTTTCCCCCTTGTGGCAACAGCACATCCCCTAGACTCATGTTTCTGTCACTCAAACTAGTCATCGAGGGGCATGAACCCACAATCGAGCATAACGTTCCCTCTTGGAGTCACTACGTATTACTTGGCCAAAGCAATAAATAACAACGCGGAACATGCAAGAATTACTTACGAACATAAATATAAAAGAGGTAGATCAAATATATTACTCAAGCACAATCTGAACATAATCTCATAATCCATCGGATCCCAGCAAACTCATCATAGCAACAGCATAAGGATTACATATGTGCCTCGATCATGTAGGGCAGCTCACGAGGACTAATTAGTGAAGCACAAGAACGGGAGGAGAAGATCACATAGCTACTGGTCATGGACTCATGGTCCAAGGGAGACTACTCACAACTCATCCGGGAGGCGTCCATGGTGGTGGAGAGGCTCCCGATGGTGATCCTCCCCTCCGGCAGGGTGCCGGGAAGAGTTCTCCTGGTGCTCCCGATCTTGGAAGCGGCGGCGGCGGCGGAACAGAGATGAGATCGCGAAAAAGAGTTCCCGTCCGGAGGGTTTCGAAGGACGCTCTAAATATATGCCAAAGGGGGCACCAGACGGGGCTCGGGGGGCCCAGGCGCCCCCCCGGCGCGGCCTAGGGGGGGTGCGCCGCCAGGGCGCCTGGAGCCCTGGTGCCCCCCCCCCGGCTATCCTTCGGGCGCAAGGTAGGTTCTGGAACGCTGATTTTTTATATAATTTTTCTGGATTTTTCCTGGTAGTTCTCGTAATGTGAAAACCTGAAATACAAAAACAGCCGAAAACAGAAACTGGCACTGGGGTGCACTGGATTAGTAGGTTTGTCCAAATATGATCAAAAGTGTATGGAAGTGTATAAATATCATAGCAATATCACCCAAAAGTGGCATGGAGCAAGCAGAAATTATAGATACGTTTTGGACGTATCAAATGTCAAAGTATCTTTTCCTTAGACCATGAGATTGTGCAACTCCCGGATACCGTAGGAATGCTTTGGGTGTACCAAACGTCACAACGTAACTGGGTGGCTATAAAGGTGCACTACAGGTATCTCCGAAAGTGTCTGTTGGGTTGGCACGAATCGAGACTGGGATTTGTCACTCCGTGTGACGGAGAGGTATCTCTGGGCCCACTCGGTAGGACATCATCATAATGTGCACATTGTGATCAAGGAGTTGATCACGGGATGATGTGTTACGAAACGAGTAAAGAGACTTGCCGATAACGAGATTGAGCAAGGTATCGGTATACCGACGATCGAATCTCGGGCAAGTGCTATACCGATAGACAAAGGGAATCGTATACGGGATTGAGTGAATCCTTGACATCGTGGTTCATCCGATGAGATCATCGTGGAACATGTGGGAGCCAACATGGGTATCCAGATCCCACTGTTGGTTATTGGCTGGAGAGTTGTCTCGGTCATGTCTACATGGTTCCCGAACCCGTAGGGTCTACACACTTAAGGTTCGATGACGCTAGGGTTATAGGGAAAGTATGTACGTGGTTACCGAATGTTGTTCGGAGTCCCGGATGAGATCTCGGACATCACGAGGAGTTCCGGAATGGTTCGGAGGTAAATATTCATATATGGGAAGTCCCGTTTTGGTCACCGGAAAAGTTTCGGGCGCTATCGGTAACGTACCGGGACCACCGGGAGGGTCCCGGGGGTCCACCAGGTGGGGCCACCAGCCCCAGAAGGCTGCGTGGGCCAAGTGTGGGAGGGGACCAGCCCCGGGTGGGCTGGTGCGCCCCCCCCCCCCACCAAGGCCCAAGGCGCATGGAGAG
>LR738712.1:734533717-734567800 GCA_902687465.1 Secale cereale
CCACCCTAGGGCGCCCCCTCCCCCCCCCCCCCCTTGGCCGCACCCTAGATGGGTTTTGGGGGCTGCCGCCACCCCTAGGGAGGAAAGCCTATGTGGGGGCACAGCCCCTCCCCTTCCCCTATATATAGTGGGGGTTTTGGGGCTGCCAGACACATGAGATCGTCTCCCTCTTGGCGCAGCCCTACCCCTCTCCCTCCTCGTCTCTCGCAGCGCTTGGCGAAGCCCTGCTGGAGTCCCGCACTCCTCCACCACCACCACGCCATCATGCTGCTGCTGGAAGGAGGCTTCCCCAACCTCTTCCTCTCTCCTTGCTGGATCAAGGCGTGGGAGACGTCACCGGGCTGCACGTGTGTTGAACACGGAGGTGCCGTTGTTCGGCGCTTAGATCGGAATCAACCGTGATCTGAATCGCAGCGAGTACGACTCCTTCATCCGCGTTCTTGCAACGCTTCCGCATCGCGATCTACAAGGGTATGTAGATGCACTCTCCTCTCCCTCGTTGCTAGATTACTCCATAGATAGATCTCGGTGATGCGTAGGAAAATTTTTGATTTTCTGCTACGATCCCCAACACAACCTTGATCGAGTTTTGCAGAGATGTGAAGACACTAACCTTGTCTTGAATTGGGAGAAGTGCCACTTTATGGTTAATGAAGGCATTGTCTTGGGACATAAAATTTCTGAAAGAGGTATTGAAGTTGACAAAGCTAAAGTTGATGCTATGTAAAAGATGCCATGCCCTAAGGATATCAAAGGCATACGAAGTTTCCTTGGTCATGCCGGGTTTTATAGGAGGTTCATTAAGGACTTCTCCAAAATCTCCAGGCCTCTGACTAATGTTTTACAGAAAGATATTCCTTTTGTCTTTGATGATGATTGTCTAGAAGCATTTGAAATACTTAAGAAAGCATTGATCTCTGCACCTATTGTCCAACCTCCTGACTGGAATTTACACTTTGAGATTATGTGTGATGCTAGTGATTATGCTGTATGAGCTGTTTTGGGGCAAAGAGTTGATAAGAAATTGAATGTTATCCGGTATGCTAGTAAAACTCTAGACAGTGCCCAAAGAAATTATGCTACCACTGAGAAAGAATTTTTAGCAGTTGTGTTTGCTTCTGATAAGTTTAGACCCTATATAGTTGATTCTAAAGTAACTATTCACAGTGATCATGTTGCTATTAAATACCTTATGGAGAAGAAAGATGCTAAACCTAGACTTATTAGATGGGTTCTCTTGCTGCAAGAATTTTACTTGCATATTATTGATAGAAAGGGAGCTGATAACCCCGTAGCGGACAACTTGTCTAGGTTAGAGAATATACTTGATGACCCACAACCTATTGATGATAGCTTTCCTAATGAACAACTAGCTGTCATAAATACTTCTCGTACTGCTCCATGGTATGCTGATTTTACTAATTACATTGTTGATAAGTTTATACCTCCTAGCTTCTCATACCAGCAAAAGAAAAAGTTCTTCTATGATTTGAGGCATTACTTCTGGGATGACCCACATCTTTATAAAGAAGGAGTAGATGGTATTATTAGACGTTGTGTACCTGAGCATGAATAGGGACAGATTCTACGCAAGTGCCACTCCGAAGCTTATGGAGGACACCATGCGGGAGACAGAACTGCACACAAGGTATTGCAATCCGGTTTTTATTGGCCTACTCTCTTCAAGGATGCCCGTAAGTTTGTCTTATCATGTGATGCATGTCAAAGAATTGGTAATATTAGTAGACATCAAGAAATGCCTATGAATTATTCACTTGTTATTGAACCATTTGATGTTTGGGGCTTTGATTATATGGGACCTTTTCCTGCCTCTAATGGGTACACACATATCCTAGTTGCTGTTGATTATGTTACTAAGTGGGTAGAAGCTATTCCAACTAGTAGTGCTGATCATAAAACCTCTATTAAGATGCTTAAAGAAGTTATATTTCCGAGGTTTGGAGTCCCTAGATATCTAATGACTGATGGTGGTTCACACTTTATTCATGGTGCTTTCTGTAAGATGCTTGCTAAGTATGATGTCAACCATAGAATTGCATCACCTTATCACCCACAGATTAGTGGTCAAGTAGGGCTAAGTAATAGGGAGTTGAAATTAATCTTGCAAAAGAAATATAATAGGTCTAGAAAGAATTGGTCCAAGAAACTAGATGATGCATTATGTGCCTATAGAATCGCATACAAAAATCCTATGGGTATGTCTCCATATAAGATGGTATATGGAAAAGCATGTCACTTACCTCTTGAGCTTGAACATAAGGCATATTGGGCTATTAAAGAGCTCAACTATGATTTCAAACTTGCCGGTGAAAAGAGGTTATTTGACATTAGCTGTCTCGACGAATGGAGAACCCGGGCCTACGAGAATGCCAAGTTATTTAAAGAAAAAGTTAAAAGATGGCATGACAAAAGAATACAAAAGCGTGAGTTTAACGTAGGTGATTATGTTTTGCTATACAACTCTCGTTTAAGATTTTTTGCAGGAAAACTTCTCTCCAAGTGGGAGGGACCTTACGTTATCGAGGAGGTCTATCGTTCGGGTGCCATAAAAATCAACAACTTCGAAGGCACAAACCCGAAGGTGGTGAATGGTCAAAGGATCAAACATTATATCTCAGGTAATCCTATAAATGTTGAAACTAATATTATTGAAATCATAACCCCGGAGGAATACATAAGGGACACTTTCCAGAACGATTCAGCCTCCGAAAAGGAAGAGGTACGTGATATGGTAAGTAAACCGACTCCAAAACAGTTCTAAAGGCAATTTTTCTCCGTTTTGGAATATTTAGAAAAATAGAAAAATAAACCGCAGTCCGGAGGAGACACGGGGCCTCCTCGAGGGTAGGGGGCGCGCCCCCCTTCCCAGGGCGTGCCCCCCTGCCTCGAGGGCACCCCGTGTGTCCCCTGGACTCCGTTTTGTTGTGGGTTACTCCTTTAGGTTGGTAAAAATTCATTATGTATACTTCTGAAGGTTTTGACCTATGTATCACACAAAATTCCTCTGTTTTCGTTTTGAGCTGCTGTTTTTGACAGATCTAGATCACCATGGCATCCTCCAACAGCTCCAAGGACAAGTTCTTCGAGAAGGTCATCAACCCCTACCATGCGGAGGTGCTGCACCACCCTAAAACCATGGAGTTGCATGAGGGGGTGCTGCACATCCGTGATGTTGAGGGACCGGGAAGGACCGGAAGCGTGGAGACAAGACTCGAAGCAATGGAGCAACAAGTTTTCAAGTGCCAAGGTATGGTGGAACGAGGACTCGATGCCAACCACATGATGATCTCGGAGCTTGCCAACAACCTCAAGATGGACTCGAGGATCTCGGAGCTTGCCAACAACCTCAAGATGGACTCGAGGATCGAGTCTCGGGGAAGCCATCTCTAACCTTCAAGAGAAGATCGATCACCTCCAAGCCCAGATCTATGACCTGCAGAACCAAAACTCTGAGTATGAATATAGATTCAAGAACATGAGTTTGGCTGCAGATTTGAGTATCCCGGAGACTCGATCATCCTTCTACGATGGTGAGCCCATGCCTTGGAAGACGAACAACAAGCCTATATCATCAACAACTCCATCATCACCACCCCCGAAGAAGGAGACATAATCATATGGGTATGGGCACTCCCCTTGGCAACTACCAAGCTTGGTGGAGTGACCCTGGTATCGTATCACCATCTCTCCTATCTTTACCGTTTTACTTAGTTCAATCCTTTTGGTAGTATCTTGATCTATTAGAATAAAGTTATCATGATCTAGTTGTGAGCTTTTGCTTTGCGAGCTTTATCCTTTGTAATCGAGTCCGTGAGGTATATAATAAAGATTAGTGTTGAGTCAAGGGCTTGATTTCCTCACTTGGGTCATGATAAAAAGAAAGAAAACAAAAAGAGTATCAAAGAGATCATATCGATCTCATGGGGAGTAATGACTTCACGTACAAGAATATGATAAATAAAAGTTGTTGGGGGGTGACAAACATAGTTTTGGTCATCGTTGCAATTAATAGGAAGTAATAAAGGAAGAGAGGCTTCACATACAAATATACTATCTTGGACATCTTTTATGATTATGAGCACTCATTAAAGTACGACATGCTAAAGAGTTGATGTTGGACAAGGAAGACAACATAATGGATTATGTCTTCTTATATCCGAAATAAAGTATATTTTCATGGATCTTCCAACATGTTGAGCTTGCCTTTCTCCCTCATGCTAGCCAAAACTCCTCGCACTAAGTAGAGATACTACTTGTGCTTCCATACATCCTTAAACCCAGTCTTGCCATGAGAGTCCACCATACCTACCTATGGATTGAGAAAGATCCTTCCAAGTAAGTTGTCATGTTGCAAATCCGCTAAAATATGTATGATTTATTAGTGTGGGAGAAATTAGCTTTATACGAGCTTGTGATATGGAAGTAATAAAAGCGACGGACTGCATTATAAAGGTCCTTATCACAAGTGGCAATATAAAGCGAAGTTCCTCTATGCTAAGACTTTGTGTATCCAACCATAAAACACATTACAACCTCTGCTTCCCTCTACGAAGGGCCTATCTTTTATTCTTGTCTTTTAAGTGTCAAGGTGAAATCCACCTTTCCTTTTTTTTTCCTTTTTCCCTTTAGCAAGCACATTGTGTTGGAAAGATCCTGACATATATACCCACTTGGATGTAAGTTTTCATGATCTATTACCATTGGCATTACCCTTGAGGTAAAAGGTTGGGAGGCAACACCATAAGCCCCTATCTTTCTCTGTGTCCGATTAAAACTCCATAAACATAAGTATTGCGTGAGTGTGAGCAATTGTGAAAGACTATATGATAGTTGAGTATGTAGGCTTGCTGAAAAGCTCTTATATTGACTCTTTTCGGTGTTACGATAAATTGGAATTGCTTCAATGACCGAGACCAAAGTTTGTCAGTTTCCAATGAAGTTTATGATGCATACTTGATATTGTGGATGAATTGTTACTTTAGCATAATGATCATATGACTATCTTTATATAAGTTGCTATTATAAGAATGATCATGATGCCCTCATGTCCGTATTTTGTTTTTATCGACACCTCTATCTCTAAACATGTGGACATATTTTTCGATATCGGCTTTCGCTTGAGGACAAGCGAGGTCTAAGCTTGGGGGAGTTGATACGTCCATTTTGCATCATGCTTATAAGTTGATATTTATTGCATTATGGGCTGTTCATACATGTTTTGTCACAATACTTATGCCTTTTCTCTCTTATTTTACAAGATTTACATGAAGAGGGAGAATGCCGGTAGCTGGATTTCTGGGCTGGAAAAGGAGCAAACTCTAGAAACCTATTCTGCACAACTCCAAAAGCCCTGAAACTCCACAGAACATTGTTTCGGAAAATATAAAAAATATCTGGCGAAAGAAACCCACGAGAGGGGCCACTGGCTGGCCTCGTGGGTGGGGGGCGCGCCCCCTTCCCAGGGCGCACCCCCCTGCCTCGAGGGCCAGCCGGTGGGCCCCAGGTGCCCATCTTCTCCTATATGAAGCGTTTTGACCTGGAAAAAATCAAGGGAAGGCTTTCAGGACCAGACGGCACTATCTCGAGGCGGAAACCAATCTAGGGCTCCGGGAGAGCTGTTCTGCCGGGGATACTTCCCTCCGGGAGGGGGAAATCATCACCACCGTCATCACCAACAACTCTCCCATCTTGGGGAGGGCTATCTTCATCAACATCTTCACCAACACCATCTCCTCTCAAACCCTAGTTCATCTCTTGTATCCAATCTTTGTACCCAAACCTCAGATTGGTACCTGTGGGTTGCTAGTAGTGTTGATTACTCCTTGTAGTTGACGCTAGTTGGTTTAGTTGGTGGAAGATCATATGTTCAGATCCATTATGCATATTAATACCCCTCTGATCATGAACAATATTGTAATGCCCCGGATGTAATACTTTCCCTTTTGGGTATATAATATATCTCCGGCTTCATCTATTTCCATTTCGGGTTCTTGTCTTTCGGGCTTTCGTCGTTTTGTTGCGTGAGTGTGTGGCATTCATTCATATCATGTAGACATGTGCATTGCATTGCATTTGTGTTGTGGGTTGCATCCAGTTCCGCGTGTTTCTTCCCGTTGTCCGTTTCGCGTTCCGGAGCTCCCTCACGTGTCCGTGACGTCCCGTAGGCCTACTTTGTTGTTCGGGCGTTTTACGTTACCGGTGTGCCGCGAGGTTGTTGTCTGTGTTGTTGTTTTCTTGTGTGCAACCCGCCTCTCAAATCTCGTCTCGTTTGGACTCCGTTGACTTTTCCATCCGTTGTCCGTGTGGGTCCGAAGTGCCTTCGCTTCGTGTCCCGGAAATATCCCTGCTGCTTTCTTTTATCTCCGTCTAGGCCCTTTAAATCTGTCCCCGCGATCGGATCCGTCGGATCGCGATCGGAGGGCTCCTAGCGCCCCTAAACTCCCTCCTAACCCTAAAAACTGCTACATATAGACCCCCTAGTCTATTTTGGGCATCCCCTTCTTCTTCCTCCTCTCTCCCCTCTTTTTTTTCATTTTCTACTTCAGATCCAGATTTCTGCCCGGATCCCGAGGGAATCCCTCGATCTACCCGCACCCAGCCGACCGGAATCCTCGATCTGGGCGAGGTCAACGCCGCCCAGCCTCCAGGTCGACCGAGCCGACCGGCCGAGTCGCTCCGCTCGCCAGGCTTCGACCGCGTCGCTGGATCCCGATCTGGGGGACCAGATCGTCGGCCCAGTCGCCTCCGACCGCGCGCGGCTTCCTCCAGCGACCCAAGAGCCGAGAGGCCTCGTCAGCCCAACCGCTTCCCTCCGTCGAAGTGGTCCCGCAGGCCGCCGCTCGCCACTTCAGCGCCTCCCGCAGGCAACCGCCCCGCTGGGCCGATCCAGGCGGGCCGCCGCCCCCCCTCCGCGTCAGGGCGCCGCGCCTCCGAGCGGGCTTCGCCGCCGCGCCAGCTCTTCGCCCCGCTTGGGCCGCGGGGGAGCCCAATCGCCTCCCGCTCGTCCGCCGCTCAGATCGCTGCAGGGCCGCCTCCCTTCCTCGCCGTCGGGCCGGCCCACCGCCCCTTCGCCAGGCCGTTCGCCAGCAGCCAGGCCGCGGGCCTCCCTCCTCCTCCACCGGGCCGCCTCGCCTCAGTGGGCCGGATCCGCCGCCGCCTTCCCAGGCCGCCGCCGCCTCGGCCCAGTCCTCCGCGGGCCAGATCCGCTCGCCGGGCCCATCTCCGAATTCTTCAGGTCTGATCTAGGTTGACATTTTTTTCCACTAAGTCCAGTTTTACCTGTTCTGTTATGCAATGTTTGACCTGCTGTATCTTTTACTGTGGTGCTCCGTTTTGCGCGTGTAATATGTCCAGACGTTCGTGGAGATGTGCTCTACGTTTTACCTGTTGTTGTCATGAATGTTAGATGTCATCTAGACACTTGTTTTGCTGTTGCAAGAGTGCATCATGATATAAACTGCTGTTATGTGTTATTTTCATGCCACCTTTGCCATGTGATAACTTTTAGCTCGTTTGTCCAAACGATGCAAATGACATGTCCACGTGTTCGTCTCGCCACGAACTACGTGTTGTATGTGCTAGGTTGCTTGGTAGATTTATTTTTTCCTTGCTATCATCGTTGCAAAGTGCCATGTTCATATGTTGTGTTTTCACTTGTTATGAAATGCCATCTTGTTGAGCTCGTTGCAATCGTTGTGTTCACCTCTATGATGCATGCTTGTGTGTTTCGGGATCACCTTCATATGCACTTTGATGAGGTGCTTACCCTTTGCCATGTTTAGTTTCGAGGTGGCTTAAACATGCTCTTTTATATGCTATGATGATATTGTTGTTTTAGGACTTAGTGATTTTTTCACTAAGTCTGAAATCTGTAACGTTCCGATGCCATGTTCGTGTGATGTTCTAGGAAAAAGCATGATAGTTTTGGGGTGGATTTTGATTGTTCCTTGTAGTATATATTGTTGTCTTTCCATTCATGTCCTCACATGTCCATTTGAGTGGCTGTAGCATGTTTATATTTTGCTCTAAAGTTTCAATAAAATTCTGCTGCCAGAATTTTATTGCAAAGTTCAATATGTCCAAGATCATTGCTATTGGTCCGTGACTCCGTTGGGGGTGCACTTTGGACCTAGTTGCTGTACTATATGTCTAGTTTGTGTTCATGTCCTTTGCCATGCTTTTTGGGTGCTGTAGCTTAATTATTTTGAGCTCCAAAGATGCCATGTTGCTGTAATTTTCAGCTTTCACTCAAATCTTGTTTCGGGCATAACTTTTAGCCCGTAACTCCGATTTCAGCGAATCTTATATCAAACTTGGGTGATTTTCTGTGTAGATTAATAATAACAGATTGTTATCTTGTTTTGAGGTGTTTTGCTTGAGTGATGTTTTACGTGCTCCATGTGCATCCTTAGTGCATCCATCATGCATTCATGTTTTTCGAGTGCGCATTGCATCTTGTTGATTGGTGCTTGGTGTGATTGTTTTGTTTAGAGCCGGAAGCTGAGACCGAGTACGAGGGTGAGCACGAGGTTTCCAACGAGGTTGAGCACGAGGACCCTTCTTACGATCCGAACGACTTCTCTTCAGGCAAGATGACCGAACCCCGATAACATTACTATCTTTGCCTATTGCTAGTAGTCTCGATCTATAGTTTTGCCTTGATGCCCATGTTCTTCTTGTCAGCCTCCTACTTGTAACCAATTGCCATGTTAACCACCCTACCTATGCAAACCGTTGCTTGGCTAAGTACGCTTCGCTCAGCCCTTCTTATAGCGTTGCTAGTTGCAGGTGAAGATCGTAGATGCTTGCTTCATGTTGAAGTTTGGTTGGGTTATATCACACTATATAAATTCTTAAAATAAAATCATCTATATATTGGCAAGGGTGGAAGGCTAAGCCTTTTGCTTGGTGATTTGTTCCACTCATGCCGTTAGGATCCGTATAAGCCGGTATTATGTTCCTTGATTATGCGTTCCTAACACGGTTGGGGTGTATGGGACCCCCTCGATAAACCGCTAAGTGCTAAGTCTTTTCCAGCAAATCCCAACATTGGTACTATTTGCCTAATAACAAACTAAACATGCATAGGGAGTAATTAACCCTCTTTCTTAATCAACAACCCCGGGCCAGTGCTCCACATGAGTGTTGGTCCGAAACGAGCGGACTGCGGGGCCGCCTTGGGGCAACCTGAGGTATCTGGCATACACCTGTAGGACGTCTCATCCAGTCGTGTCCTGAGACCTAGATACGCGCGGCTACGATCAGGGTGTCGACACGCCGGGAGGATTTGCTGGATTAGCCTTACCTTAGCTCGGTATATCTTGAGCACGGGATTCCGAGGATACTCGGGTCTTCCCACTTTGGAGTTGCGACTCCGCGGATCGTGGGCTTGTAATGGGTCAAGTTGGAACACCCCTGCAGGGTTTGAACTTTCGAAAGCCGTGCCCGCGGTTATGTGGCAGATGGGAGCTTGTTAATTCCGGTTGTAGATAACTTGACACAATGTTACTAATACACTACCAGCGTGTGTTCCGTGACTGTCAATTTCCGAATAGGGATTCGGGAGTTGAACACGGAGGGGTTATGTTTGTGAGCTTGTAGCTAGGATCACTTCGTGATCACTTCTCGCCGATGCCTTCTCTTCTCGCTCTCACTTACGTAAGCTAGAGGCTAGTTGCTGCTGCAGACTTGTTCTTTCTTCAGCCTTTCCCTCACCTAAAGGCTTTGATAGTCTTGTTACCCGGAGACGGGATTGCTGAGTCCTCTGTGGCTCACAGTTACTTCACACACCAGATGCAGGTCCAGCTGTGAGCTATCCAGGTGATGGCACCGAGCTGGATTGGGAGTACGACGAGGAGCGTAGTCGGTACTGCGTGCGCTACCCGGACGATCAGTAGTGGAGTCTCTTACTAGGATTCGATCCGCCTGTGGTTTATTTATCTGAGTTTGGTACTTTGACATTTGGCTTTTGCCCTTAGAGGGTTGTAGTGCTCTTAATGTATGATGTTTGAGACTTGTACTGTAATTCTGTGATGTGGCGAGTGTAAGCCAACTATTTTTCAGTTTACTATCCCCTCTTTTACATGAGTTGTGCAAAGATTACCAAACTTGAGATCATTCTAGGATGGACTTATGCCTTTAAGTCGTGCCTCGACACGTAGGAGGTATAACTCCATCCTGGGCATTACAAGTTGGTATTCAGAGCCTTCTCCGACCTAGGAGCCCCCACTGTTTGATCGAACCGTTGACGGTCGAGTCTAGGCACACACTGAAAACTTTTTGAGTCCTATATTATATCGGAGAGTAGGATTTCTTTGCTTCTCATCCCCTTTCTCTCTGGTGAGGACTCCTGACGTCTACTCTTGTCTCTCCTATCTTCAAAATTTGCACAAAATTTTTTTAGGAATCCCGCGAGTATTCTGGGATTGTTTCGATGTTCTTGTGACAAGGATATTGTTCCCGATGCCTCCTGTTACCGAGGAGTTGAGCTTCGAGGTATCATTGTAACAAGCATATCGCGGCAGTACTAAATACTTAAGACGGCCGACATCGAAAATCTCCCCTATACGGTCAGTGGCAAGATAACCCCGACATCACCCAGTACTGGGGAGGTAGTTCGGGAGTATTGCCATAGCTTGTTATAGTGGATGCTTTTCGAAGGTCCGAGGTACACAGATTCCGAGAAAGACCGGTTATGTGTTGAAGGATGGATACACCTGGATGTAGGTTAGAGTTGATTGAGCGGTGCTTCCCGTGTATCCCCAACACCTGATTGCATAACTGGAATCTTTCGGAAATCTATAGGTGGGTTTTATCCAGTAGATCGTAGGCATTCTTCCAACGAATGCAGGTTAGCGAGTTCGGGGTTCGACATTGAGTGAAGGGGTTATATGACCGAGGTTACTATCAGGAGTTGCATCTTAAAGGGTCCTTGGCTATGCTGATCCGGGGATTGCAAAACCTTTTCGTAACGCGTTCATATGCTTTCAGCACAAAGATGTTAGAACGAAACTCCTCTCTTGTGTTTGTTCCTTTCCGTACCTTCTTGTTTTATTATTTTATCCTTTTGATCCCTATGTGGCTTCTCGTGAAGACAGATGTTATCAATTAACTAAGAATATCATTCGTTCCTCTTGTTCGGATGATTTCATTCGTTCTTATTGTTCGAATGATTATTGTGAAGACTTGTTGCAATTCATTCCATTGATTCAGCTTATTCCTTTTGTCAATCAATTGCTGATTCGTGGTCATCTCTTACAGGATGGCTCCAAAAAGGGTTCCGAACGCCAACCCAGAGGGTGAAGAGGTTCCAGAACGTCCTCCTTCCCCTCCTCCTCCGCCTGAGGCTTGGAGAGCAATTATGCAAACTACTGCTCAGAACACTCAGTTGATGATGCAGATGATGCAGCAAATGCAAGCTATGCAAGCTAATCAAGCTAATCAGGGTGTTCCAATGAACCAAGGCAACTTCTTCCAGCAGCACCATGCTACTCTCAACAAGTTCCTGGCTAACAATCCTAAAGCTTTCAGTTACTGTGTCGACCCTCTTGATGCTGAGGATTGGTTGACCGACATAAAGAAGCATTTCGAGTGCAGTAACGTGAAAGAAGATGACTATGTGAAGTTTGCAGCCTTCCAACTGAAAGATCAAGCAGCTGACTGGTGGCAGCAGTACAAAGACTCAAGGCCGGGTCAAGTGATCTCTTGGGAGAATTTCTGCAAGGATTTCCGCTCGCATCACATTCCTACAAGTGTTATCGAGGGTATGCGTGAGCAATTCCGCAACCTCAAGCAGGGCTCCATGACAGTCTATCAGTATAATGTCAAGTTCCAAAACCTCGCTCGCTATGCAAAGCAAGACATTCCTGATGCAAAGAGTAAAATCTATCAGTTCCGTGGAGGTCTCAAAGATGAACTTCAGCTTGCTCTCACTTTGTTCGAGCCAGACAAATTCGATAAGTTCTATAACATGGCTTTGAAACAAGAAGCAGCTCAGCTTAAGATGGAGGCTTCTAAGAAGAGAATTCGAGATGCTGTTCACTCTTCCTCATCGTCTCAATTGGCTGCGAAACAACAGAAATTCTGGCTTCCTCCTCCTCCAGTGATTCGAGCTCCATACAACAACTCCAACAACAAGAACTCTAGTGGTCGTGGTTTCTCCCACCCACCCAACCCAAGCAACCAGTTGAAGAAGCAGTTTCAGTCTCAAGGCTCCAAGTCCAGTGGCTCTCATTTCCGTCCTCTCTCTGAAGTGGTGTGCAACAAGTGTGGCCAGAAGGTTCATTATGCCAACAGATGTCCGAATCCGAAGCGTCTTCCTCCTCCTCCACCTATGAGTTCAGCTATTGTCAAGCATGATCCAAAGTCTGCAAGGGTTAATCTGATGAATGCAGCACAAGCGGAGGCTTCTTCTGATGTCATTTTGGGTAACCTTCCAGTGAACTCTTTTCCAGCTAAAGTGTTATTTGATTCGGGTGCTTCACATTCTTTCATGTCATTCCCTTTTGCATCCAAGTATAATGTGGGCACCATGGCCTTGCCAAGGGAGTTGCAAGTGATTTCTCCTGGAAGATGCATGACTTCTAGATTATATGCTCCGGATGTTTCTATTCGCATGGGTGATTATCAATTTTTGGCTTCTCCGGTGGTTCTTGGTCATTCTGACATCGACCTCATCCTCGGAATGGATTGGCTTTCTCAGCACGATGCTCACATTGATTGCGCTCAAAAGGAAGTCAAATTGACTCATTCTGATGATGATGTGATTATCTTCGCCTCCAGGGATAATACTATTCGGCTTTTCTCTCTTAATGATAAGGGCGAAATTAATGCCATAGAGCAAATTCCAGTGGTGAACGAATATCAAGACGTCTTTCCAGAAGATCTTCCAGGCATGCCTCCACACCGTCAGGTGGAGTTTGTCATTGAACTCGAGCCGGGCACTGAGCCTGCTTGCCGGCGTCCATACAAGCTCTCTCCGGATGAATTGAAGGAATTGAAGAAGCAGCTTGATAAGCAGGAGAGTATGGGTCTCATCAGACCGAGTACATCTCCGTGGAGCTGTGGCGTCTTATTTGTCAAGAAGAAAGATGGCACGGAGCGTCTCTGTGTTGACTACCGGCCATTGAACAAGAAGACGATTAAGAACAAGTATCCGCTCCCCAACATCAACGAACTCTTTGAGCAGCTCAAAGGAGCTAAAGTATTCTCTAAGCTTGACCTCCGAATGGGCTACCATCAAATTCGCATTCGCGAGGAAGACATTCCCAAGACGGCCTTCAGAACGAGCTACGGTTCATATGAGTATACCGTCATGTCCTTCGGTCTCGCCAATGCTCCTCCTACCTTTTCAAGGATGATGCATTACATCTTCAACCCCTATACGGGCGAGTTCGTGCTTGTGTATCTGGATGATATTCTGGTGTTTTCCAAGAATGAAGAAGATCACGAAAAGCACTTGCGTCTGGTTCTTGATCGACTCCGAGAGCATAAATTCTATGCCAAGTTCTCAAAGTGCGAGTTCTGGCTCGATAAGGTTTTGTACCTGGGCCATATCATCTCAGCTGACGGTATTGCGGTTAATCCCGAGAAAGTTGAAGCAATTGTCAACTGGGAAGCTCCTCAGAACGTCAAGCAGCTCCGCAGTTTTCTAGGCCTTGCCAGCTATTGCAGAAGGTTTGTGGAGAACTTCTCCAAGATTGCCAAGCCTCTTTCCAACCTGCTCCAGAAGAATGTCAAATACTTTTGGTCTCCCGAATGTGAAGTGGCATTCAAAACCCTCAAAGAGAAGCTTGTCTCTGCTCCAGTTCTGACTCCTCCGGATGAAACCAAGCCCTATGAAGTGTTCTGTGACGCTTCTCTTCAAGGTCTTGGTGGTGTGCTTATGCAAGATAAGAAAATTGTGGCATATACTTCTCGGCAGCTCAAGCCAAGTGAGAAGAACTATCCCACACATGATCTCGAGCTAGCAGCTGTGGTACATGCTCTGATTACGTGGAGACATCTGTTGTTGGGCAGAAAGGTCGACATCTTCACCGATCACAAGAGCTTGAAGTACATCTTCACACATCCGCACCTGAACCTCCGCCAGACTCGTTGGGTCGAGATGATCCAAGAGTACAACCCCAGCATTGAATACACTCCAGGCAAGGCGAATGTGATTGCGGATGCTTTGAGCAGAAAGGCATATTGCAACAGCCTTCTTATCAAGCCACACCAGCCTGAGCTTTGTGAAGCATTCAGGAAGCTCAACCTCCAAGTTGTTCCGCAGGGTTTTCTTGCAAATCTCCAAATTGCTCCTACCTTGGAAGATCAAGTCCGTGAGGCTCAGCTCAGCGATACCATGGTGAAGAAGGTGAAACATGGGATTGCAAAGGGCACTCCAAAATACAAGTGCTTCCGTGTTGATGAGAGAGATACCTTGTTCTTCGAGGACGGACTCGTTGTTCCCAAAGGTGATCTCAGGAAGCTCATAATGGAAGAAGCTCATGATTCTCTCCTTTCCATTCATCCTGGCAGTTCCAAGATGTACCAAGACCTCAAGCAATCTTACTGGTGGACACGCATGAAAAGGGAGATTGCCCAATTCGTGAATGAATGTGATGTATGCAGAAGAGTGAAAGCAGAACATCAACGTCCAGCCGGTCTTCTCCAACCTCTTCCTATCCCCGAGTGGAAGTTCGACCACATTGAAATGGACTTCGTCACTGGCTTTCCTAAATCCAAGCGAGGAAATGATGCTATCTTTGTGGTGATTGACAAGCTTACCAAGGTTGCTCACTTTCTTCCAGTCAAAGAATCAATCAATGCAGCTCAACTTGCAGAGCTGTACACTTCCAGAATTGTGTCCCTACATGGCATTCCTCAAGCGATATCCTCAGACCGTGGCAGCTTGTTCACATCAAGGTTCTGGGACTCCTTTCAGTCCGCCATGGGCACTAAGATCAGGTTCAGCACTGCCTTTCACCCTCAGACTAGTGGTCAAGTCGAGCGTGTGAATCAGATCCTAGAAGATATGCTCAGAGCCTGTGTCATCTCCTTCGGCATGAAATGGGAAGACTGCCTTCCATTTGCCGAGTTCTCTTACAACAACAGCTTTCAAGCAAGTGCAGGCAAAGCACCATTTGAAATTCTATATGGCAGAAAGTGCCGTACCCCTCTCAACTGGTCTGAAACAGGCGAACGCCAACTTCTCGGCAATGACTTGATCTCAGAAGCCGAAGAAATGTGCAAAGTCATACGTGAGAATCTCAAGGCCGCTCAGTCGCGTCAGAAGAGCTACTATGATGGAAAGCATCGTGATTTGGCTTTCGACATCGGTGATCATGTCTATCTCCGAGTTTCTCCGATGAAAGGAACCCAAAGATTCGGTATCAAAGGAAAGCTTGCTCCTAGATACGTCGGGCCTTTCAAGATTCTTGGCAAAAGAGGCGATCTAGCCTATCAGCTCGAGCTCCCTTCCAACTTTGCAAATGTTCATGATGTCTTCCATGTGTCTCAACTTCGCAAATGCTTCAAGGCACCTGAGCGCATGATTCCGTTTGAGGAGATTGATCTTCAACAAGACCTTTCCTACCGAGAGCATCCAGTTGCAATTCTCGAAAAACCGAACGCAAGACTCGCAACAAGTCCATCAAAATTCTGAAAGTCAAGTGGTCACATCACACCGACCGAGAAGCTACCTGGGAACGAGAAGATCATCTTCGTTCCGAGTACCCTTCCTTTTTCCAGTCCTAGATCTCGGGACGAGATCTTTTTGTAGTAGAGGAGAGTTTGTAATGCCCCGGATGTAATACTTTCCCTTTTGGGTATATAATATATCTCCGGCTTCATCTATTTCCATTTCGGGTTCTTGTCTTTCGGGCTTTCGTCGTTTTGTTGTGTGAGTGTGTGGCATTCATTCATATCATGTAGACATGTGCATTGCATTGCATTTGTGTTGTGGGTTGCATCCGGTTCCGCGTGTTTCTTCCCGTTGTCCGTTTCGCGTTCCGGAGCTCCCTCACGTGTCTGTGACGTCCCGTAGGCCTACTTTGTTGTTCGGGCGTTTTACGTTACCGGTGTGCCGCGAGGTTGTTGTCTGTGTTGTTGTTTTGTTGTGTGCAACCCGCCTCTCAAATCTCGTCTCGTTTGGACTCCGTTGACTTTTCCATCCGTTGTCCGTGTGGGTCCGAAGTGCCTTCGCTTAGTGTCCCGGAAACATCCCTGCTGCTTTCTTTTATCTCCGTCTAGGCCCTTTAAATCTGTCCCCGCGATCGGATCCGTCGGATCGCGATCGGAGGGCTCCTAGCGCCCCTAAACTCCCTCCTAACCCTAAAAACTGCTACATATAGACCCCCTAGTCTATTTTGGGCATCCCCTTCTTCTTCCTCCTCTCTCCCCTCTTTTTTTTCATTTTCTACTTCAGATCCAGATTTCTGCCCGGATCCCGAGGGAATCCCTCGATCTACCCGCACCCAGCCGACCGGAATCCTCGATCTGGGCGAGGTCAACGCCGCCCAGCCTCCAGGTCGACCGAGCCGACCGGCCGAGTCGCTCCGCTCGCCAGGCTTCGACCGTGTCGTTGGATCCCGATCTGGGGGACCAGATCGTCGGCCCAGTCGCCTCCGACCGCGCGCGGCTTCCTCCAGCGACCCAGGAGCCGCGAGGCCTCGTCAGCCCAACCGCTTCCCTCCGTCGAAGTGGTCCCGCAGGCCGCCGCTCGCCACTTCAGCGCCTCCCGCAGGCAACCGCCCCGCTGGGCCGATCCAGGCGGGCCGCCGCCCCCCCTCCGCGTCAGGGCGCCGCGCCTCCGAGCGGGCTTCGCCGCCGCGCCAGCTCTTCGCCCCGCTTGGGCCACGGGGGAGCCCAATCGCCTCCCGCTCGTCCGCCGCTCAGATCGCTGCAGGGCCGCCTCCCTTCCTCGCCGTCGGGCCGGCCCACCGCCCCTTCGCCAGGCCGTTCGCCAGCAGCCAGGCCGCGGGCCTCCCTCCTCCTCCACCGGGCTGCCTCGCCTCAGTGGGCCGGATCCGCCGCCGCCTTCCCAGGCCGCCGCCGCCTCGGCCCAGTCCTCCGCGGGCCAGATCCGCTCGCCGGGCCCATCTCCGAATTCTTCAGATCTGATCTAGGTTGACATTTTTTTCCACTAAGTCCAGTTTTACCTGTTCTGTTATGCAATGTTTGACCTGCTGTATCTTTTACTGTGGTGCTCCGTTTTGCGCGTGTAATATGTCCAGACGTTCGTGGAGATGTGCTCTACGTTTTACCTGTTGTTGTCATGCATGTTAGATGTCATATAGACACTTGTTTTGCTGTTGCAAGAGTGCATCATGATATAAACTGCTGTTATGTGTTATTTTCATGCCACCTTTGCCATGTGATAACTTTTAGCTCGTTTGTCCAAACGATGCAAATGACATGTCCACGTGTTCGTCTCGCCACGAACTACGTGTTGTATGTGCTAGGTTGCTTGGTAGATTTATTTTTGCCTTGCTATCATCGTTGCAAAGTGCCATGTTCATATGTTGTGTTTTCACTTGTTATGAAATGCCATCTTGTTGAGCTCGTTGCAATCGTTGTGTTCACATCTATGATGCATGCTTGTGTGTTTCGGGATCACCTTCATATGCACTTTGATGAGGTGCTTACCCTTTGCCATGTTTAGTTTCGAGGTGGCTTAAACATGCTCTTTTATATGCTATGATGATATTGCTGTTTTAGGACTTAGTGATTTTTTCACTAAGTCTGAAATCTGTAACGTTCCGATGCCATGTTCGTGTGATGTTCTAGGAAAAAGCATGATAGTTTTGGGGTGGATTTTGATTGTTCCTTGTAGTATATATTGTCGTCTTTCCATTCATGTCCTCACATGTCCATTTGAGTGGCTGTAGCATGTTTATCTTTTTCTCTAAAGTTTCAATAAAATTCTGCTGCCAGAATTTTATTGCAAAGTTCAATATGTCCAAGATCATTGCTATTGGTCCGTGACTCCGTTGGGGGTGCACTTTGGACCTAGTTGCTGTACTATATGTATATTTTGTGTTCATGTCCTTTGCCATGCTTTTTGGGTGCTGTAGCTTAATTATTTTGAGCTCCAAAGATGCCATGTTGCTGTAATTTTCAGCTTTCACTCAAATCTTGTTTCGGGCATAACTTTTAGCCCGTAACTCCGATTTCAGCGAATCTTATATCAAACTTGGGTGATTTTCTGTGTAGATTAATAATATCAGATTGTTATCTTGTTTTGAGGTGTTTTGCTTGAGTGATGTTTTACGTGCTCCATGTGCATCCTTAGTGCATCCATCATGCATTCATGTTTTTCGAGTGCGCATTGCATCTTGTTGATTGGTGCTTGGTGTGATTGTTTTGTTTAGAGCCGGAAGCTGAGACCGAGTACGAGGGTGAGCACGAGGTTTCCAACGAGGTTGAGCACGAGGACCCTTCTTACGATCCGAACGACTTCTCTTCAGGCAAGATGACCGAACCCCGATAACATTACTATCTTTGCCTATTGCTAGTAGTCTCGATCTATAGTTTTGCCTCGATGCCCATGTTCTTCTTGTCAGCCTCCTACTTGTAACCAATTGCCATGTTAACCACCCTACCTATGCAAACTGTTGCTTGGCTAAGTACGCTTCGCTCAGCCCTTCTTATAGCGTTGCTAGTTGCAGGTGAAGATCGAAGATGCTTGCTTCATGTTGAAGTTTGGTTGGGTTATATCACACTATATAAATGCTTAAAATAAAATCATCTATATATTGGCAAGGGTGGAAGGCTAAGCCTTTTGCTTGGTGATTTGTTCCACTCATGCCGTTAGGATCCGTATAAGTCGGTATTATGTTCCTTGATTATGCGTTCCTAACACGGTTGGGGTGTATGGGACCCCCTCGATAAACCGCTAAGTGCTAAGTCTTTTCCAGCAAATCCCAACATTGGTACTATTTGCCTAATAACAAACTAAACATGCATAGGGAGTAATTAACCCTCTTTCTTAATCAACAACCCCGGGCCAGTGCTCCACATGAGTGTTGGTCCGAAACGAGCGGACTGCGGGGCCGCCTTGGGGCAACCTGAGGTATCTGGCATACACCTGTAGGACGTCTCATCCAGTCGTGTCCTGAGACCTAGATACGCGCGGCTACGATCAGGGTGTCGACACGCCGGGAGGATTTGCTGGATTAGCCTTACCTTAGCTCGGTATATCTTGAGCACGGGATTCCGAGGATACTCGGGTCTTCCCACTTTGGAGTTGCGACTCCGCGGATCGTGGGCTTGTAATGGGTCAAGTTGGAACACCCCTGCAGGGTTTGAACTTTCGAAAGCCGTGCCCGCGGTTATGTGGCAGATGGGAGCTTGTTAATTCCGGTTGTAGATAACTTGACACAATGTTACTAATACACTACCAGCGTGTGTTCTGTGACTGTCAATTTCCGAATAGGGATTCGGGAGTTGAACACGGAGGGGTTATGTTTGTGAGCTTGTAGCTAGGATCACTTCGTGATCACTTCTCGTCGATGCCTTCTCTTCTCGCTCTCACTTACGTAAGCTAGAGGCTAGTTGCTGCTGCAGACTTGTTCTTTCTTCAGCCTTTCCCTCACCTAAAGGCTTTGATAGTCTTGTTACCCGGAGACGGGATTGCTGAGTCCTCTGTGGCTCACAGTTACTTCACACACCAGATGCAGGTCCAGCTGTGAGCTATCCAGGTGATGGCACCGAGCTAGATTGGGAGTACGACGAGGAGCGTAGTCGGTACTACGTGCGCTACCCGGACGATCAGTAGTGGAGTCTCTTACTAGGATTCGATCCGCCTGTGGTTTATTTATCTGAGTTTGGTACTTTGACATTTGGCTTTTGCCCTTAGAGGGTTGTAGTGCTCTTAATGTATGATGTTTGAGACTTGTACTGTAATTCTATGACGTGGCGAGTGTAAGCCAACTATTTTTCAGTTTACTATCCCCTCTTTTACATGAGTTGTGCAAAGATTACCAAACTTGAGATCATTCTAGGATGGACTTATGCCTTTAAGTCGTGCCTCGACACGTAGGAGGTATAACTCCATCCTGGGCATTACAAATATTATGTCTCGTGAGAAGTTACTTTTGTTCCTGAGGACATGGGAGAAGTCTTGCTATTAGTAGTCATGTGAATTTGGTCTTCGTTCGATATTTTGATGAGATGTATGTTGTCTCTCCTCTAGTGGTGTCATGTGAACGTCGACTACATGACACTTCACCATTATTTGGGCATAGAGGAAGGCATTGGGAAGTAATAAGTAGATGATGGATTGCTAGAGTGACAGAAGCTTAAACCCTAGTTTATGCGTTGCTTCGTATGGGGCTGATTTGGATCCATATGTTTTGGGCTATGGTTAGGTTTACCTTAATACTTCTTTTGTAGTTGCGGATGCTTGCATTAGAGATTAATCATGAGTGGGAGGCTTGTCCAAGTAAGGGCAGCACCCAAGCACCGGTCCACCCACATACCAAATTATCAAAGTACCGAACGCGAATCAGACGATCGTGATGAAAACTAGCTTGACGATAATTCCCATATGTCCTCGGGAGCGCTTTACCTTGCATTGGAGTTTGTCCAGGCTAGTCCTTTGCTACAAAAAGGATTGGGCCACCTTGCTGCACCTATTTACTTTTACCGTTTGTCACTTGCGACCAATTATCTTATCACAAAACTATCTGTTACCTATAATTTCAGTGCTTGCAGAAAATACCTTACTGAAAACTGCCTATCATTTCCTTCTGCTCCTCGTTGGGTTCGACACTCTTACTTATCGAAAGGACTACGATAGATCCCCTACACTTTTGGGTCATTACATGCCTAGATGGTCTCATAATTATTCGCTTTTCTATCAATTGCTCGACAGTAATTTGTTTACCCGCCGTAGAATATCGCTATCATGAGAGAAGCCACTAGAGAAAACTATGGCCCCCGGGTCTATTCTCAACATATCAATCTACATCTACTTTACTTTTACTGCTTTTATTTGTTGTTTTATTAAACCAAAAATACCAAAAATATAAACTATCATCTCTATCGGATCTCACTCTCGTAAGTGACCGTAAAGGGATTGACAACCCCTTATCGCGTTGGCTACGAAGTTCTTATTTGTTTGTGCAGGTGCAAGGGACTCGCGCATGGTCTCCTACTGATTGATACCTTGGTTCTCAAAAACTTAGGGAAATACTTACGCTATTGTGCTGCATGTCCCTTTCCTCTTCGAGGGAATACAACGCAAGCTCAAGAGGTAGCAGGGAGGCTTGACTTTTTGAACTCCACATGCATATCCCCCGGTTGAGGTAGTGGGGCTTCGTCTTCATCTGAGCTGGTCCAATACTTCCCCTTGGGATCATGGTCCTCTTCTTCCTCCGTGGTCCAACCATAACGCTCCCAATCCCCATAGACCTTAGGGTCAGCAAGGGAATCAGCCACATAGCTTTCTCCCTCGGAATCCTGGGACGACATGTCGCTTTTATCTGCGACAGAAACAGCTCGAAATGAAAACCGAGGATTTTTGCGTGATACAGAGGTCAAAACCTTCGAGAGTATATATAATGAACTTTTACCTACCAAAAGGAGTAACCCACAAGAATACGGAGTCCGGGAGGCACACGGGGTGCCCACGAGGCAGGGGGCGCGCCCAGGGAAGGGGGCGCGCCCTCCACCCTCGTGGATGCCTCGTGTCTCTTCCGGACTGCTACTTATTTTTCCATTTTTCTAAATATTCCAAAACGGAGAAAATTGCCTTTAGAACTGTTTTGGAGTCGGTTTACTTACCGTATCACATACCTCTTCCTTTTCGGAGTCTGGATCGTTTTGGAAAGTGTCCCTTATGTATTCCTCCGGGGTTACGGTTTCAATAACATTTGTTTCAACAGTTATAGGATTACGTGAGATATAATATTTGATTCTTTGATCGTTCACCACCTTCGGATTTGTGCCTTCGAAGTTGTTGATTTTTATGGCACCGAAACGATAGACCTCCTCGATCTTCCCACTTGGAGAGAAGTTTTCCTGCAAAAAATCTTAAACGAGAGTTGAATAGCAAGACATAATCACCTACGTTAAACTCACGCTTTTGTATCCTTTTGTCATGCCATCTTTTAACTTTTTCTTTAAACAGCTTGGCATTCTCATAGGCATGGGTTCTCCATTCATCAAGGAAGCTAATGTCAAATAACCTCTTCTCACCGGCAAGTTTGAAATCGTAATTGAGCTCTTTAATAGCCCAATATGCCTTATGTTCTAGCTCAAGAGGTAAGTGACAAGCTTTTCCATATACCATCTTATATGGAGACATACCCATAGGATTTTTGTATGCAGTTCTATAGGCCCATAATGCATCATCAAGTTTCTTGGACCAATTCTTTCTAGACCTATTAACTATCTTTTGCAAAATTAATTTCAACTCTCTATTACTTAGTTCTACTTGACCACTAGTCTGTGGGTGATAAGGGGATGCAATTCTATGGTTGACATCATACTTTGCAAGCATCTTACGGAAAGCACCATGAATAAAGTGTGAACCACCATCAGTCATTAGGTATCTAGGGACTCCAAACCTCGGGAAATAACTTCTTTAAGCATTTTAATAGAGGTGTTATCATCAACACTACTAGTTGGAATAACTTCTACCCACTTAGTAACGTAATCAACATCAACTAAAATATGTGTGTACCCATTAGAGGCAGGAAATGGTCCCATATAATCAAAGCCCCAAACATCAAATGGTTCAATAACAATTGAATAATTCATAGGCATTTCTTGACGTCTACTAATATTACCAATTCTTTGACATTCATCACAAGAGAAGACAAACTTACGGGCATCCTTGAAGAGAGCAGGCCAATAAAAACCGGATTGCAATACCTTATGTGTAGTTCTATCTCCCACATGGAGTCCTCCATAAGCTTCGGAGTGGCACTTACGTAGGATCTGTTCATGTTCATGCTTAGGTACACAACGTCTAATAATGCCATCTACTCCTTCTTTATAAAGATGTGGGTCATCCCAGAAGTAATGTCTCAAATCATAGAAGAACTTTTTCTTTTGCTGGTATGTGAAGCTAGGAGGTATAAACTTAGCAACAATATAATTAGCATAATCAGCATACCATGGAGCAGTACGAGAAGTATTTATGACAGCTAATTGTTCATCAGGAAAGCTATCATCAATAGGTTGTGGGTCATCAAGTATATTCTCTAACCTAGACAAGTTATCTGCAACAAGGTTCTCAGCTCCCTTCCTATCAATAATATGCAAATGAAATTCTTGCAGCAAGAGAACCCATCTAATAAGTCTAGGTTTAGCATCTTTCTTTTCCATAAGGTATTTGATAGCAGCATGATTAGTGTGAATAGTTACTTTAGAATTAACAATATAGGGTCTAAACTTATCACAAGCAAATACAACTGCTAAAAATTCTTTCTCAGTAGTAGCATAATTTCTTTGGGCACTGTCTAGAGTTTTACTAGCATACTGGATAACATTCAACTTCTTATCAACTCTTTGCCCTAGAATAGTACCTACAACATAATCACTAGCATCGCACATAATCTCAAAGGGTAAATCCCAGTCAGGAGGCTAGACAATAGGTGCAGAGATCAATGCTTTCTTAAGTATTTCGAATGCTTCTAGACAATCATCATCGAAGACAAAAGGAATATCTTTTTTTAAGAGATTAGTCAGAGGCCTGGAGATTTTAGAGAAGTCCTTAATGAACCTCCTATAAAACCCGGCATGACCAAGGAAACTTCGTATACCGTTGATGTCCTTAGGGCATGTCATCTTTTCAATAGCATCAACTTTAGCTTTGTCAACTTCAATACCTCGTTCAGAAATTTTATGTCCCAAGACAATGCCTTCATTAACCATAAAGTGGCACTTTTCCCAATTCAAAACAAGATTAGTGTCTTCACATCTCTGCAAAACTCGATCAAGGTTGCTTAAGCAATCATCAAAAGAAGTTCCGTAAACGGAGAAATCATCCACGAAAACCTCAAAAATCTTTTCACAAAAATCAGAGAATATAGCCATCATGCATCTTTGAAAGGTAGCAGGTGCATTACATAAACCAAAAGGCATACGTCTATAAACAAAGGTACCGAAAGGACAAGTAAAAGTGGTCTTTTCTTGATCCCACTTTGACACTGGTATTTGAGAGAAACCAGAATAACTATCTAGAAAGCAAAAGTGAGTATGTTTGGATAACCTTACTAGCATTTGATCAATAAATGGCAAGGCGTAATGATCTTTCTTAGTAGCTTTATTTAGCTTACGGAAATCAATTACCATCCTATAACCTGTAACTATTCTTTGCGGGATCAATTCATCTTTGTCATTAGGAACGACAGTCATACCTCCCTTCTTAGGGACACAATGGACATGACTTACCCACTGGCTATCAGCAACTGGATAGATAATACCTGCCTCTAGAAGCTTTAGTGTTTCCTTCCTTACCACTTCTTTCATCTTAGGATTTAACCGTGGTTGATGATCAATAACCGGTTTAGCATTTTCTTCCAATTTTATCTTGTGTTGGCATATGGTGGGACTAATGCCCTTAAGATCATCCAGAGTATATCCAATAGCAGCACGGTGCTTCTTCAGAGTTTTCAATAGTTTTTCCTCTTCCTGCTCTGAAAGTTTAGCACTAATAATAACAGGATATATCTTATTTTCATCAAGATAAACATACTTAAGATTATCAGGTAAGGGTTTAAGTTCAAACACGGGATCACCCTTGGGTGGAGGAGGATCCCCTAGGATTTCGACAGGCAAGTTGTTTTTCAATACGGGTCCCTGTTTAAAGAATATTTCATCTATTTCCCTTGTCTCATTCATATGCATATCATTTTCATGGTCTAGCAAGTATTGTTCTAAAGGATCATTAGGAAGCACATCAATAGAAGCAAGACCAATAATTCATCCTTACTAGGTAGTTCTTTATCAAGGGGTTGTCTACGGAATTTAGCAAAGTTAAAATCATGAGACATATCCCCTAATCCAACAGTAACAATATCTTTCACACAGCCTATCTTAGCATTAACAGTGTTCAAGAAGGGTCTACCAAATATAATGGGACAAAATTCATCTTGTGGGGAACTAAGAACAAGAAAATCAGCAGGGTATTTAACCTTCCCACACAAGACTTCAACATCTCTAACAATCCCAACTGGTGAAATAGTGTCTCTATTAGCTAGCTTAATAGTAATATCAATCCCTTCTAGCTCAACAGGTGCAATCTCATGCATAATTTCTTGATATAAGGTATGAGGGATAATACTCGCACTAGCACCCACGTCACACAAACCATGATAACAATGATCTCTTATCTTGACAGAGATAACAGGCAAGCCTACAATAGGTCTATGTTTATTCCTAGCATTGGGTTTGGCTATTCTAGCAGACTCTTCTTGGAGGTAAATAACATGTCCATCTAAATCTTCTACCAAGAGATCTTTAACCATAGCAACACTAGGTTCAACTTTAATTTGCTCAGAGGGTGTAGTGTCCTAGTATTACTCTTACGAACTACAGTTGAAGCTTGAGCATGATCCTTTATCCTAACAGGGAAAGGTGGTTTCTCAATATAGGCAGTAGGAACAATTGGATCAACATTATAAGTGATAGTCTTTTCTTCAACTTTAACAGGTTTAATTACTTTTACTTCAATGGGGGGATGGTATTTAAACCACTTCTCCTTGGGGAGATCAACATGAGTAGCAAAAGATTCACAGAAAGAAGCTACTATCTCAGAGTCAAGTCCATATTTAGTGCTAAACTCACGGAAAACATCGGTATCCATAAAAGCCTTAACACAATCAAACTTAGGGGTCATACCTGACTACTTACCTTCGTCGAGATCCCAATCTTCGGAGTTGCGTTTAAATCTTTCCAATAAATCCCATTTGAATTCAATAGTCTTCATCATAAAAGAGCCAGAACAAGAATTATCGAGCATGATGCGATTGTTGAGAGAAAGTCGAGCATACAATTTTTGAATGATCATTTTTCTTGAGAGATCATGATTGGGGCATGAATATAACATTGACTTAAGCCTCCCCCAAGCTTGAGCGATGCTTTCTCCTTCGCGAGGCCAGAAATTATAAATATAATTATGATCATGATGAACCTGGTGTCTAGGGTAGAACTTCTGATGAAATTCCAACTTTAGACGATTATAGTTCCATGATCCAATATCATCACATATCCTAAACCATGTCAATGCATCTCCCTTCAAAGATAAAGGGAATAACTTCTTCTTGATAACATCCTCGGGCATACCTGCAAGCTTAAATAATCCACAAACTTCATCCACATAGATTAGGTGTAAATCGGGATACAGTGTTCCGTCTCCTGTAAAAGGATTTTCAAGCAGTTTCTCTATCATACCCGAAGAATCTCAAAGCAAACATTTTTAGTAGGTGTAGTAGGTTGAGGAGCAACTCTTTGCTCTTCTGGTCGGGGTGAAGATACCCCGAACAAGCCCCTCAAAGGATTTTGAGCCATAGTAACAAGTGATAATAAATTTCAGCACACTATATAAATTTTTCCTTACCAAATTCCACTTACCAAAGGTGCTTCACTCCCCGGCAACGGCGCCAGAAAAGAGTCTTGATGACCCACAAGTGTAGGGGATCTATCGTAGTCCTTTCGGTAAGTAAGAGTGTCGAACCCAACGAGGAGTAGAAGGAAATGATAGGCAGTTTTCAGTAAGGTATTTTCTGCAAGCACTGAAAAACGGTAAAAGTAAATAGGTGCAGCAAGGTGGCCCAATCCTTTTTGTAGCAAAGGACAAGCCTGGACAAACTCCTATAAAAGGTAAAGCGCTCCCGAGGACATATGGGAATTATCGTCAAGCTAGTTTTCATCACGATCGTCTGATTCGTGTTTGGTAATTTGATAATTTGGTATGTGGGTGGACCGGTGCTTGGGTGGTGCCCTTACTTGGACAAGCCTCCCACTCATGATTAACCTCTAATGCAAGAATCTGCAACTACAAAAGAAGTATTAAGATAAACCTAACCATAGCCTGAAACATATGGATCCAAATTAGCCCCTTATGAAGCAACACACAAACTAGGGTTTAAGCTTCTGTCACTCTAGCAACCCATCATCTACTTATTACTTCCCAATGCCTTCCTCTAGGCCCAAATAATGGTGAAGTGTCATGTAGTCGACGTTCACATGACACCACTAGAGGAGAGACAACATACATCTCATTAAAATATCGAACGAAGATCAAATTCACATGACTACTAATAGCAAGACTTCTACCATGTCCTCAGGAACAAAAGTAACTACTCACAAGACATAATATGGTTCATGATCAGAGGGGTATTAATATGCATAATGGATCTGAACATATGATCTTCCACCAAATAAACCAACTAGCATCAACTACAAGGAGTAATCAACACTACTAGCAACCCACAGGTACCAATCTGAGGTTTGGGTACAAAGATTGGACACAAGAGATGAACTAGGGTTTGAGAGGAGATGGTGCTGGTGAAGATGTTGATGAAGATAGCCCTCCCCAAGATGGGAGAGTTGTTGGTGATGACGGCGGTGACGATTTGCCCCTCCCGGAGGGAAGTATCCCCGGCAGAACAGCTCTGCTGGAGCCCTAGATTGGTTTCCGCCTCGGTTGGCCTCGAGACGGCGGCGTCTGGTCCCGAAAGCCTCCTTATGATTTTTTCCAGGTCAAAACACCTCATATAGGAGATGATGGGCATCGGGGGACCTTCGGTGGGCCCACGAGGCAGGGGGGCGCGCCCAAAGAGGAGGGGGCGCCCCCCCACCCTCGGGGAAAGCCGGTGGCCCCCCTCGTGAACTTCTTTCGCCTTTTGGAGTTGTGCAGAATAGGTTTCCAGAGTTTGCTCTTTTTCCAGCCCAGAATTCCAGCTGCCGACATTCTCCCTCTTCTTGTAAACCTTGTAAAATAAGAGAGAAAAGGCATAAGTATTGTGACATAACGTGTAATAACAGCCCAAAATACAATAAATATCAACATATAAGCATGATGCAAAAGGGACGTATCATCCGTCCATGGTGCGGACCGCTTGGCTTTGGTCTGTTGCCATCACCTTCACCGTCCTCCTTCGCCGATTCTCGGCTATGCGGGCATGGAGGGATTCCTCCGATGCTACCTCGTGAGCTTCCGAAGCCTTCTCCGTGTCGCGACTTACAGTGGCCGCCAGTTCTACGAGGACTGCCGCAGCCGCCTCCACTTGAAGCCACACCAGAAGCCTCGCGCGGCGGACACGTCGCGCCTCATTTTCGGACTCGCATCGGGTCATGGCAGCATAAATGGCCGCCGTTACAGCGCTCGACGCCGCAGAGACGAGGTGCCACCTAAAAGGTTTTGGTTGCATGGCGGCCATGCGGCCATGGTGACCGCTGTCGGGAACGCACGACGAGATCCTCCGAGCCCGGGTCCACCTGCTCCGAATCCGACCGGCGGTTGGGCAATGGATTCCCATCGGCTCATTGAAGACACGGGAGGGCGTGCTCCTCCCGAGAGCGTTGGAGAGTAGGATGGACGGCCGTCTGCTCCTCGAGGCTGCAAGGGATGAGCTGCCAATCCTCGGATCCAGGTGACGCAATGGAGGAGAACGCCGGAGCTGGCCGGAGAGGAGCTTGTAGTATAAAAAGGAGGGAAGTGGAGTGGAATGCGGCTAAGAGTATCTCCAACAGCGGCGAAAAGAGGCGCGCGCGCGCGCTAACTTCCGTTTTCGCGCGCGCGGGGCAGAATGGCGCGCTCCAGCGGCTGTAGGAAAACCGCGCGCACGGGAACCGCTTGCGCGCGCACGCGCGAAATGGCGGCCTCTCGCGCGCCATTTTTGTGGCGCCTCCTCCCGCGCGCCTATAAAACGCAGCGCGCCCGCTCCCTCGCTCCACAGCTCCACCGCTCCCTCTCTCCCTGCCTCTCGCGCCACCGCTTCAGAGCGCCGCCACCGCTCCAGAGCACCGCCGCACCAGAGCGCCGCTGCCGCCCCCGACGCGCCACCATGCCGCCGCGCCACCGTTCTTCCTCGGGCTACCGCGGCGTCCGCGAGCGCCCGAACGGCGGCGGGTTCTACACCGAGATACGCTCCGGCGATCTCCGGCTTAGTCTCGGAACCTACGAGACGGCGCACGAGGCCGCCCGCGCGTTCGACGCGGCGGCGTGGCGCCTAGGCAGGCCGCGCCGCCAAATGAACTTCGACGAAGTCCACACGCTCGAGCAGGCGTTAGAGCTCGTCCCGCCGCCTCGTCTAAACTCCGCACGAGACCGTGCGGAGCACACTGCGCTGCAGAACCGCCTCCTCGTCGCCCAGGAGGACGAGCGGCGCATGACGGAGTGGCGCCGGCTCCACCCGGAGGACGTCGCCTACGAGCAGCAATATTGGGCAAGTCGCCGCGAGGAGGACACGTGCCGGCGCCGCGAGGAGCGGTTGGACAGGCGTCGTCGGAAGGCATTGGCGTGTCAGCAGTGCGCCCTCCGTGATGCAGGCGGGAGGTCCTTCTTCACTGAAGAAGATGAGCGTTGGTTGGACTGCTGGCTGTCAACCTCTGACGACACCAACGACGATGATGATGGTGCAAATGACTGAAGCGACTGGGATTAGTTTTTTATGTTTTCGAACTATCTAGCGCCGAACTATCTATCTATGTTTTCGAACTACCTATCTAGTTGCAATATGTAAAATAACTTTGTATCCTTTTTATTTTAATGCAATTTTATGTATTAAAAAAATATTGTGCGCGCGCTGTATTTTTGGGCACTGCTGGAGCGGCGCGCGCTGCATTATAGCGTGGCTGTTGGAGCCAGCGCCTATCCCCGCGCTATACCTGCCGAAGCGCGCACGGCAAACGCTTTTTTTTGGCGCGGCGCGTAGCGCGGCTGTTGGAGATGCTCTAAGGTTTTGGCTGTTCTTTGGATCGCTACAGTCCCGATGTTGCCCGCCATTTGATTTGATTTCATCACGCGTCATCTATCGATCAGGCACATGACGCCACGTACATGCGTTGCTCATGCCGACGCCTGCGACATGAAGCTGGCCTCGAAGCCGTCCATGTGCTCCCGGCCAAGCGCCACGGACACCTGCACCGCGCCGCGAGGCGCTCCGGCCAGCATCGCAATCTCCGCGCTGAAGGTGGACACGATCTCCACCCGGCTCGGCTGCCCCCACCCGAAGTCCACCTCGTACGCCATGAACCGCTGCGACGACCCCTGCCTGGCAAGCCTCTCCTGCGGGACGCGCCGGATGGTCTCCGCCCACCGGTCGGCGTCACCCAGCGGGTCCTCCCCCTCCACATTCTCACGGATCGCACGGCGCACGGCCGCCGCCGCGCGTGCGAGCGCGGCGTCTTCGTCGTGGCCGCAGAGGTCGCCCGTGCTGGCCCGCGCGTAGCAGACCTTGATGCAGTTGCCGAAGTAGCCCGGGTCCAGAGGCGGGCGCAGGCGCCGGCGGCAGTCCGCGGGGAACACGAAGTAGGCGTCGTCGTCGTCCGCGGCGTGGTTCGGGTATTTGGCGCGGGCGATGGACGTCCAGAGCAGGGACGCGATGGCGACGTAGGTGCTCGGCGGCTCCGGCGGCGGCCGGTGCTTGTCGCCGTTCTTGGCCGCGAGCTGGCTTTGTTGCAGGATGCGGCGCTTCAGTGACTGGATTTGGGAGGCGGTGAGCAGGTAGGTCCGCCTGCGCTGCCGCGTCCAGTCCGGCTCCGGCAGCGTGTTAACCCTGGGCAGATCCGGCGCCCAGAGGCGGGCGAACTCGCGCGCGGCCGCCTCTGCTTTGGGGTGCCGCAGGATCCCCGCCCTGTCGAACGTCGGCGGCGACCCCGTCGCTGCTTGCGATTGGGAGCCAGCCCGTGACGCGCCGGCCCACGCCCTCATGAACTGCCACAGCGAGTGGCCGTCCGCCACCGCGTGGTGCATCGTCACTCCGACCGCCACGGCGCCTGCGCCACCCTCGTCGTTTCCACGTGCCTGTGCCGGCCGCGTGACCTGCACGGCGAGCACGGGTGCCGGCAGCATGCGCACCTCGAGCTCCGGGACGAGCTGGACGAACGCCTCCGTGTCGTGCTCGGCGTCCCGGGCGAGCCGACACATGTCGGCGGCGTCGCCGGAGTACTCGGCCACAACGAACCTGACGCCGGGGTGGAGAGCGTCAGGGGAGCAGTCGATGACGATGTCGCCGTCGGGGCAGGCCGCGATCCTCCCGGCGAGCGGAGCGAAGGTGGCGAGCGTGGCGGCGAGGGAGGAGCGCAGCGAGCCGACGAGCGCCGAGAAGGGCGGGAGGTCCTCGCCATCATAGAAGAAGAGCCGCTGGATCGGTGGGAGCGGGAGGAACAGAGTGTCGAAAAGAGAGAGCCTTACGGCGGCGGGCTGGTGGAGCGTGGTGTGCCCGGGCATCTCCGGCCGTACATGGGTGGCCTCGAGAACTCGCACGCGGATGTTCATGGCGGCAGCAAGGACAAGGAGTGCTAGCTCACTGCTGGATCGGTGGTGTATTTGGTGGAGCAAAGTGCACCGATAATGAGTCGTGTGTCCCGAGGGAGGTGAGAGTGCGACGAGGAAATATTGGACGCTGCCGCAACCGCTCGTTCGCATCGTCGTTTGCTTCTTGATTTTTCTTCCTTGTAGTATTATTTTTTCTATAGTAGACGACTGGAAAAATACTTGTACTCCCTATTTCTCAATCGGCTAGCTCTAAAAGCTTCTTTCTTCTTCCATTGACTTTGAAAATAAATCCTGTCTGTCTTGTGAAACGTTAATCTATGTTACATTTTATATATCTTCTTGAAATGTTGATTTTTTTCATATCTTTTTTAAACAGTCTAGGTAAATTATTATTTTAAAATAGATGAACATTTCACATGAACGATGGGGCATTCTTCTTGATAAAAGTGTTGTTTCATAACGAGTATGTTTCTCATTGATAATACAACAGATTTGCTATTTCATATTTAGATGTAAGATATTATCTCATATCTAACACACTTATCTTTAATTTTTTTAAAGTTCTTCATGATTTTTAAGGATGAGGAAGTTAGATGTGAGATAATATCTCACATCTAGATGTGACATAGACAGACCCTACATACAATGTTGCATTGGCCTAGAAAACTAAGATCGAACATGACACAGTGAAGCAAGGGCGTAGCCAGGCCCATGCTGCTTGGAATGTGGCCAAAGTCGTGAAATTAGCGAGATCACTAATTAAGGGGTACTCATTATATAAACCACTCCCACCTTCTCAGGGATTAATGGAGGGTTTCCGATGGATACTTTGTGTTTCCTAGTGAATTCGCGAAGGCTATATCTCCGATGTTTATACCTTCCGCCTTTTTTTAGCAAATAGTGATTATACCTTCCGCCTTTTTTAGCAAATAGTGATTATACCTTCCGCTTTTTTTAGCAAAATAGTATACCTTCCGCCTCGATGAAGTTTTGCCTTCACCCCGGCTTAAACTCTGCCGGTCTGTTTTGACCTTTTTTTTATGGAAAATAATTCTATGAGACTAGGTCTCACGGGTTAGGAGATGAGACCCATCCTGATGAATGACACGTGGCATTCACAAGTCATAAAGCATCTACCCAGGTCTCATATTTTTTTTTCCTTTTTTATCGCTGGCTAGGTAGATTCTCGCCGTAGCTCATTGGTTTGGTTATATTTTTATATTGCTGATTTGTTCACTCGTTCGTTGGTGCTTCATTGATGCGTTCGTTCATTCAGGTTTCTCCTTTTTTTATTTCATCTCCGGTGTTCTTTCGTTTCCTTTTTTCGTTATACTTCGACTTTTTTTTCTTTTTTTTTATTTCCTGATTTTCAATGGTTTTTATTTCTTTCTCATTTTTCTTTCTTTCTTGTTTCTTTTTTGGGTTTTCACTGTTCCTCACTCGCTTTTGCACTTGTTTCTTTAGTTATATTTTTTATGCTTCCTTTTCCTTTGGTTTCTTTTTTGTACTTCATTGTTTTTTGGATTTCATTCACCATTTCTTGTATACTTCAAGAACATTTTTTAATACATGTTTGAAATTTTGCAAATTGAAGTTTAACATGTCTTAATACATGTTCAACATTTTTTCTATACATATTTTAAACATTTTTTCAAATGCTTAATTATCATTGTTTAAAATGCAAGATTAACATTTTAAATGCACATTTAACTGTTTTAAGGACACTATTAATACCTTTTGATACATCAAAATTTTCTATACACATATGGCATTTTTAAATACTTGTTCAGTTTTTTAGATGCTTGATTAACATTATCTAAAATCATAATCAAATTCTCTAACACAAATTGTATACTTTTTGCATACATGAGAATTATTTCCTTTATTCACATTTAAAATTTTCCAAATGCTTCTTTAATATATTTTTAATACATGGTCAACATATTTTTATACAACTTTTATACATTTTTATCAAATGCTTGATTAAAATATTTTAATACATGGTATACATTTTTTCTATACACATTTTCACCATTTTTCGAGTGCTTGATTAACACTTTTCGAATACAAGTTTGACATGTTTCTAATACATAGTCAATATTTTTATATACACATAAAAAAATCCTATGCTTTATTAAAAAAATCAAAATAAATTGAAATTTTTTCAGATGCCTGATTAAAAAAATCAAATACATGATTAACTTTTTCACACATATTGTATAATTTTTTTTATATATGAGAAACATTTTCATACTTATTTAACTTTTTTAAATTCATGGTTAACATTTTTCACATGTTTTAAGTGAAGTGTTTTTTGTAATATACAATATACATTTAGAATTTTCTGGAAGTATAAAACAACTAAAAAAAGTAAAAGAAAAAATATGTACAGTGTAGGATTCAATCCTCCTGCACACCGCTGCATACACTGTGGCTCGTGTTTGGTTTGTTGCAGAATTAAAGTTGTGTTGTAGGGCTAGCACACGAGTGCTTCATCCGGCTCGCATGAAGCGATATATAGACGCATCTAGTTTTTTTTTCGATAGATATATAAACGATAGATCCAGAGGTCGCCCGACCACCGACCCTATCGGTGCCTGAGCCGGGCAACTCGGGGGGGACCCTAG
>LR738712.1:734567933-734583379 GCA_902687465.1 Secale cereale
TTCAGGTCTGCTTCTTCGGGAGGCGGCTGCTAGTTGTGAGATGCGTTGGGATTTTTCATGAAGAGGAGAGGAGGTGCAGTACAGTAGAGATAAGTATTTTCCTCAGTGAGAACCAAGGTTATGAAACCAGTAGGAGAATCACACAAAGCCTCATGAACAACACCTGCACACACAAAAGCAAATACTTGCGCCCAACGCGGACAAGTGGGTTGTCAATCCCCTTAAACTCGTTATTTGGAAGGATCGAATCTTGTAGTGGTAGATAGATAAATTGCAAAACAAAATAAAAATTTCAGCAAAGTATATTTGGATCTTATAATATGATTAAAGTAGGCCCGAGGGCCATAGTTTTCACTAGAGGCTGCTCTATCGAACACATAGCATATGCTAGGTAAACACATAGCATACATGATGCTGGCTCGTGTCGCGTGCAAGACCGCCGTCGCCGTGTGCGCTGTTAGTCCTTTTGTGCTGCTCTGGAAAAATGTTGATTATTGGAAGAGATGGTTTTGTTTTGCTAGACCGTGCCTGACTAGGATGAGGCTATTTTGGACCTTGCAAGAGTTCGTACGGCAATTCGTGTGGAGCATATTGCTTGAAGTTTGGCCACTCGTGATAATTTTTTGTTGGGCAGAATTCGCAAATACTAGCACACACTTTTAATCATCGGCCGGCTTGAAGAGGCATCAGTTTGCTACAATGAGACCATGAGACAAGTATCAGTTTTGTTGTTGGTTGTGTCATTTCTGGAGTGGACCATGTGACTCTTTGGTGTAAAATATGTTGTTTGTTGTAATCTGTACTGACGGCCGTCAGTAGTGACTATCAAAATTGGTAACATGTCAGATTGTGGAGACATTGAGGTGTTTAGACCATTTGATCTGGTTTGGTCCATGTAGTGTTTAGTCTTCAGTCCACGGTATTGGTGTGTTTTGCGATTCCTTTTTTGGTGCAAATGTCTTAAATTGGACCATATGCTCTCTGCTGAAACTACAATGCTATAGATGTGCTTGGAAACTGTTGCAATGTACTTCCACCGTAAACTAATATAAGAGCGTTTGGAGTACTAGATTCAGCATGTTGAGTGTTCATTGGTAGTGAGATCACACCACACTTTGTTCATTGTGAAGCATATGTGTCTGTTCGTGTGTTCAGGATGTTGAGTGTTCATTGTGATACATGCCCGCTTCTGCAGTTTTCTGTTTTTTTCTTCTTTTGCTAATTGCAGTTTTCTGTTTGTTGAATATGTACTCCATGTTTACATGCACCACCATAGCTGACACTAAAGGCAGAGCCAGGATTTGAACATAAGGGGGACGAAAAACCAAAGCCATTAGCCGTTTTTTTTAAACACATCTCGCGCTTCATTTACCATTAGACATAACTTATTAGTACCATTTTTCTTCTCTAAGTTGTGTCTGAACTTTTAGATAAAATATCTTCAATATTTCTTGTTGCACTACATAGTAGTTATAGTTCGCATTTTTTGTGCATTTTCCAAGACAAACATCATTTATTTGCTATAATAAGGCAACAACTTCAACGATTCAAGAAAATTAATAAGCCAATAACTTTAGCGGTTGAAGATAACTACCTGAATTTGTAGATCGTAGAGATTCATCATTACCTCTATAAGCATGAGCATGAAATGTTAACCACCTCGGGAAATCACCAAGAAAAGAAATTGTTATGTCGTCTTGCTTCTGCAACCATTTTTGCAAATGTTTGCAGAACTGTTCTCCAACATATAAAATGATCGTGCATGTATATTCTCATGTATGATTAATAAGCATCATCCAGAATAGAAAATCGTCGTGCTTCTTTTGTGTTATGGGGAGGGAGTTCTCAAATTCGTTGGTGCATATTGAGAACGTATCCTGTGTACCCGACAAACTAGTGCACCAGGTGCTCCAATGCAACCTGAGCCCTTGGATTAAAAAGACAGGGACATGATGCAGGGCAAGGGGAGCTGTAGGTACATTTTGCCAAAGAGACCTTGAAGTCTAGCTCAATAGAATGAGTGGACCTCCCATTTCCTCTATCATGTACGACTGCTCCAGGTCGATGAGGTCCAGCGGCGGCTCGGTTCGGCGTCCCTCTCCTGTACCTCTTCGGCTTCCCGCGTTGAAGCAGTCAGCTGGCGAAAAAATGGTGCAAAGGTCAAGTAGGAACCAGCAGCCACATAAATACATGATCAAATTGTTTAACACAAATTGTGTTTTGTGTACATTAGAAACATTTTCGAAACACTTGGTTAACATTTTTTAAATACATGATAATAATTTGACTATACACGTTTTAATTAACATTTTAGCAGATAATTTTACTATATACATAGTTTTTTCAAAATTTTAATTAACATTTTTGTAATACATGGTCAGCATTGATTTATATACAATTTTTTATGATTTTTCAAATTCTTTATTAACATTTTTAAAATACAAGTTTGACATTTTTATAATACATAGTTAACATTTTTTCTATACACATTTAACATTTTTCCAATGTTTTACGAAAAAAAAATCCAAATAGTTTCCAAACATTTTCTTCAGATGCTTGATTAAACAAATTAAAATACGTGATTAACTATGTTCAAGCATATTGTATACATTTTTGTATATATGAGAAATATTTTGTAACCACATTTAATATTTTTCAAATGCTTGGTTAGCATTTTTTTTCATATCTTATATGTATAGTGTTTTTGTAATATACAGTACATATTTATAATTTTCTGGAAGTACGAGAAAACTAAAAAATTCAAGAAAATAATATGTACAGTGTAGGACTCATTCCTGCTGCGCACAGCTGCACCCACTGCGGCTCGTGTTTGCTTGGTTGCAGAATGAAAGCTGTGCGTCCTATACACACCCTGTGCGCGTGCTGCTGTAGAGCGAGCGCGCGAGTGCTTCATGCAGCTCGCTTGAAGCGATATATAGACGCGTCCATTTTTTCTTTCGAGAAATATATAGACGCGCCCAGTGAACTACACGACGCTTGAAGAGGGCCGTTGTTTCGTGGGCTGAATCTAGTGGGCCTTGATAGGTGAACGGGCTGGGCATAAACACACCACGGCCTCTTCACTCCCGTCATCAGAAAATAAAAATCTCATCCCTGGAAAAACCATAAAAAAAACTCACAACGCAGCCTCGTTGTTCTGAATTCTGATCGACGATTCCCAAATCGCCGGCCGGCCGGGACGGGCCGGGCTCCTCCGCCGCAGCCGCAAGCTCTTTTTCTCCTTCGTCTGAGAGAGCTACATTTTATCCGTCCCTGATCTCTCGGCGGATGCTTACGCCACCGTGGAGTAGAGGCGGTCGCCGCCTCACCGGACGGAGATGGAGGGTCGCCGGAGGACGAGGGGAATGGAGGCCACGCGCTCCTTGGGGCCAAGTTCCCATCCCATTCTCGGCCGCTGGCGACGCACGCGTGGCCGACCGCTGGGGGGCGCCGGCGACCACCGACTGCGGTAAGAGCGCTACTGCCTGTACTGCAAAGTGTAGATAAATTTAGTCCCACGTCGCAGATTCACTACGGACTCCACTAATCAATCTCCGTTTCTTACTCGGAATGGCATTAAGATTGATGGAGCGCTTCGGCGTGACCGCACAGCAATCTGATAGATGAGAAAATTTCTACATTAAGGGAGGACAAACGTACAAGTAACACAAAGTTTCTTTGTAGCCTGGGCTACAGAAAACCGTTCTCAGTTATTCTACTTCAGTTATTCTACTTCCCGTAATAACCTTTGAACTGTTCTGTTTAGTCAAACAGTGTAGCAATATAAGAAGTTCCATTTTTCAGTTTGCCTAAACGGTTATTGATGCACCCAGTGACGGCTGCAGGAATTTGCTTCCGGGTATTCATGTGTATTCATTTTGCCAAAATCATTGTTGTTTTTTGAAAATTGTCAATGTTTTATCAAAATCAACACTGTTTTGTAAAAATCATGGGTATTCACATGAAGACCCAAGAATACCTCTAGCGCCGCCCCTCGATGCACCTACATTTGAAATATACAGGAATAATGAAGTAAAACTTGTAATAAACATACTTAACTACGCAAATAATTTTATTCTTTTGGAACATCGGACCATACAAAGTATGAAGTACTTGATTGGACTGAAAGCCTTCCACTGTTCCACTGAACCCTCTCAGGGAAACATTATGAGGTTGTTGCATTTCCCCTTAGGCTTAGGTCTGGAACTGGTGCTCTGTTTTTCAGGATTCAAGTCTATAAGATTTAGACTATTTTAGGAATCGTTCGAGTTTTCCACAGACTTTTACTCCCTCCGTCCCATAATGTAAGACGTTTTTTAACACTAGTGTAGTGTTAAAAAACATCTTGCATTATGGGACGGAGGGAGTACCTTTTAAGTGTTGTTGTTGGATTGACCTTTTATCGTATATGTACTTGGAACTGTAGTTCAAAAAGCCATAGCTAATTTGACACACTCCGCCTCAGTGTTTGTGGTTGAACAGTTGGATGAGCAGTAGTTTTGGTGGATCTTCACGACAAGGACATTATCGTGATTGTATTGATCCCTAGATTTCTTCTTTATTGTAAGTCACATTAGTATACCTAATAAGACTTCCTAGCAGCTGAATAAACATGTATAATGTAATTAGTTCGGATAGAATGACCTTTCTCAGTGAAATCATCTATTTCCGATTCATTCGGTTCTTATTCTCACAACTCATGTCAGGTATCATTGCTGACAAAAAATCAGCTTCACATGTCGATTATGTTATAACCAAGTTGAAGGGTTCAATATCAAGCAACCGGCGCGGTTAGTGACGCCAATGAATCCTAATATTAACCCCTATTAGACAAGAAACTGTGTCGGCAACTCAACTATGCTCTGGGAAAATCAAATCAATAGAATGTTATGTGACATTATGTTTGCAAACATTACTGAGAAACGCCCTCTGGTTGTGATGCACATACCACATGATGTTTACACATCAAATTTATATTGTGTACATGTTTTCACATACTAGCTCTGTGTGGGCGCACAGGTTGATGACTAGTATCCGTAACCATGATGAATAGAAGAGGGGACAAGGGGTTCCCTTGCGTTAAAGCATCGCCATGACTACAATTAACCAGCAACACCTTAGTGCTAGTCGAGCCATGGGAGACGGTGATCCATTGTATCCAGCATGGCCCATGGGCTATAACCTCTCTGCCTGTGAACACTCGGCAAGAAGGGCCATGAGACGCTGTCAAAACGTCAACAATGCCCAAGCATAAGCATAAGACATGGGATTTACTTCCTATGGACACTTATGGCTGATTGCTGCACGATGACAATGTTGTCGTGGATGCAAAGATGACAGACAAACACGCTTTGGTTAGTCGCGACAAAGGATTTGGTTGCCGGGCGGTAGATTCGGTTAACGCCCAGTAACCATGTATCTCGCCAACCACGGTAAACACGTGTTCCGAGCAAAAAATGCTGATTTTTTTTTGGAAAATTTGAATTTATATGGGAAATCTATAGTTAAATAAAGTGGAAACACTCAGAGAACAGATAACAAGCGATGGTGCAGTGGTATATTAATAGGAGTACCACTAATCACGTAAAGAAAGCGTTAGCTAAAGATAAAAGAACCTTTAATGTAATCATAACGTGGTTACCATAAAACACTGAGCATACACCCCTAAAAAGTTTCAAATTACTTTTGAACTCAGAATTTTTTTAAGCTTGATATAGTTAAGTGAGCATACACTGAGCATAACGTGGTATTGAACTCCTATTATTTAGTTACTTGCTATTAGTGTAAGTGATATGAAAAGTGAGGTTCGTGGTTCTGAGATGCACTGGACAGCCATGTGCTATGCTTAGACTATCTTTAAGATTTAACTTTCACCAAATAGGTAAGCAATTTCAGTTGGCCTCGAGATCCATGCTGCAAAATGCTATCAAGGTTGCAGCATGGGTTAAGGCTCCTCTTACTGTATATATTAATTAAGTTTAGGCTAATCATCTACATCCACTCCAAAGGAAGAATATTGGTTCCACGTGCAAGCCACTGAAACACTTGGAATCGACTTTTACACACGTTGAAGCTGCCGGTGGGAAAGCAAAGAAGATAAACAAATTTGATGCCAGCTCGTGCTGCACATATGTGGTTAGATAGCATCAATTATATAGCAGTGTATGTTCAAGAGTCAGAGTAGAGTACACAAATCAGTTATACATTTACCATCCAAGTCTCCAACTCGCCGTGTGCCTCGACGACCACCATGCCTGACAAGCTGCTTATAGCCGCGATCCAGAGTGATGGCGAGCGGCTGAAGGATATCCTCAACAAGGAAGATGCCGCAGCGACGGTGTCGGGCCACCAGGAAACAACCCACCCCGGCGACCATCAATCCTGTCCTTTTAAGATTGGCATGCAGTGGCGATTCTGCAGGCCTAGACTTTCTTGTCAACAACAGGGTCACCACACCCGCACAAGCTCAAGAAATCCGTGGGAATCTAGCCTTGTACACATCCAGCAACGGAAGTTCTGATGATGTAGAGGAAGGTGGTGCTCTGCCTGGACCGTCATCGCTCCTTGAGGGGGTGACTGTTGAAGGGGACACTGCACTCCACGCGGTGGCTACCTGCGGCCATGGCGATAACTTCCTGATGAGCGCAGACATCATCCACAGAAAGGCGAGAAACCTCCTGTTCGTGCAGAACAAGAAGGGAGACACGCCCTTGCACTGCGCGGCGAGGGCCGGGAATCTCGAGATGGTCTCTTGTCTCATTCGTCTGGCTAAATTGGGAGGGGAGGCTGTTTCTCGAGTGAAGTCGCTGCTGGAGAAGGAAAACAAGCTTAAGGAGACGGCCTTGCATGAAGCCGTCCGGATTGAGAACCATGAGACGGCCTTGCATATAGTGGAGCAGCTGATGAAGGAGGACCATGACTTGGTCGGTTTTCCGAGAACCAGCGGGACCTCGCCGCTGTACCTAGCCATCTTGCTGGAGAATGATGACATCGTTGAGAAACTGTTTGAATTGAGTGATGGCGGTTTGCGCCTTTCCTACTGTGGACCAAATGGACAGAATGCATTACATGCTGCTGCTACTCGAAGACGAGGTAAGATGCTTTGTACATGAATGTTTACATTATAGCCAGGTGCTAAGTACTAATACTAATAGTGGTAGAGATTTTTCTGGACACTTTAGAGTTTATCATATGTCGACTGGGTATATGAATGTTTCGATTGGATTGGTGCAACATTACATGGAGAACCATTATTTTGCAGTATTTACCGAGAAACTGTTAAGGCGGGAAAAGGCCCTTTCATCACAAAAGGATGAAACGGGGAGTACGCCTCTTCACTTTGTCGCGGCCCGGTCACCAAAATCATCTTATTCAACACAGTTTCACGACGATCTGCACAAATGGCGAAAGAGCCATTCAACCATCGGCAGACAAATACGCAAGAAGCTCATGTCTCTATTGAGGATGAAAGGCCACCCAAGAGTTTGCCTCCAGATGCTGGAAGCAAACCCAGCCGCGCTGTATGTGCCAGACCACCGTGGATCATATCCGATACACATAGCTACCTCGGTGGGCGCGACCAGGAAGGTTCTCCTGTTTCTTAACAGGCACCCTGGCAGCGCCGGCCTGCGCGATGGGCGTGGCCGGACTTTCCTGCATGTCGCCGTCGAGAAGATGGCCGTGGGGATCCTGTATCATGCTACCAGCGATAAGTCGCTAGCATGGATTCTGAACATGCGTGACAAGGATGGGAACACTGCGATGCACCTTGCAGTCCAAGGTGGGAGACTTCGAACGTTCTGCCGTTTGCTTGGGAATCGGAAGATACTCCTGAATTTGCCAAATGCGAAAGGGGAAACCTGTCTGGATTTAGCATGCTATAAGGTTCCTCCAGGATTGTATTACAGTCAGGTAATCTATCATTTGGCTCCCTCTTTTTCGGCAACGTTCAAGCGTTGCCACTGGTAGAATTAATTCATCTAACTGTTTTTCTTTGTGTAGAACTCGGAAGCATGTATCCGTCGTGCACTCGCGATGGTCGGTGCACGGAGCGGCACTTCTCGCGAGGATAACTTCGAGGAAAAATACGAGAGAAATCACCGGCTAAAACCGGAAGCGGGAAACATAGAATCAGATGGCATGAAGGACGCAACACAGACTTTGAGCATCGGGTCTGTGCTGATAGCGACGGTGACGTTCGGCGCCACATTTGCACTGCCCGGTGGTTACAAGGCGGACGATCAACACAACGGTGGCTCGCCGACGCTCGCAGGCACGTACGCCTTCGACGCGTTCATGATGGCCAACACGCTGGCTTTCATCTGTGCCTCCATGGCCACGGTCGGCTTCATGTTCTCCGGGACTCCCATGGTTAACAGAAGGAGCCGCAAGTTCCACCTGCGCTCCTCGGTGTATTTCATGGAGGCTTCGGTCACGAGCCTGACCGCGGCGTTTGCGCTGGGGGTATACATGGTGCTGGCTCCTGTAGCGTACAAGACCGCCATCGCCGTGTGTGCCGTTGCCCCTTTTGCGCTGCTCTGGAAAAATGTTGATTACTGGAAGAGATGGCTTCGTTTTGCTGGACCCTTTTGGGTAAGGAAGGGGCTATTTTGGACCTTGCAAGAGTTCTTACGGCAGTTCGTGTGGAACATACTTCTTGAACTTTGGCCCCTCGTGATAACCTTCTGTTGGGCAGCATTCGCAAATACTGGCACGCACTTTTAATCATCGACCAGCTTGAAGAGGCATCGGTCAAATATGTGCGTGATTATAGCGAGAAATAAATTGTGGAGGACTGGAGATATCTGTATTGCTAGAAAACTCTTGCTACAGTGAGACCATGAGACAAGTATCGGTTTTGTTGTTGGTTGTGTCATTTCTGGAGTGGACCATGTGGCCCTTTGGTTGCTGTAAAAAATGTTGTTTGTTGTGATCTCTACTGACAGCCGTCAGTAGTGACTGTCAAAATTGGTAATATATATGTCAGATCGTGGAGACATTGACGATGTTAGTGTGCACAACAGCATACTGTTTAGACCATTTGATCTGGTTTGGTCCATGGAGTGTTTAGGCACTAATGCACCGGTATTGGCTCGTTTTGCGATTCCAGTTTTAATAGTTATTCAACATTTTTCAAATACTTGTTCAACAATTTTACTATATATTCAACATTTTCAAATATTTATTCAACAGTTTTAATATACTCGTGCAACATTTTTTAATACCTATTCAACGTATGATCAACATTTGTTCAAATACTTGTTCAATATTTCTTCAAATACATGTACAACATTTTTTAAATACTTCTTCAACATTTTTTAAATGTTTTTAATAGTATTCTTGTAATATACTCTATATAATAAAGTATAAAAAGGTAAAAAAGTAAGCAGAAAATAAAAACGAAAAGTATGAAAAAATGAAAACGAAATCAGGCTGGTGTTTCCCGCGAACGTGGGCCGGCCCAATTGGCGTAATCTTCAGCGAGGGGTTACTCCCCTCTTGCCGAATGCGAGAAATAGGGGCGTCCCCTATATGACGCACCTAAGCGTACGACTGGGCGGCCCATCAGAGATAGCGAATAAGAAGATTACAACCGATTTTGGGAGCCTTGTTGCCCTGGTCTTTTGAATGGTTTTCTGTATCTTTCTCTTTGTTCCTTTTTTATTGTTTCGGCATTTATTCTTTATTTGATTTTTTATTTTTTATTTATGTGCTTCTCCCAAATTTCAGTACATCTGAAAAATTATTTGTGATTCAAACAAATGTGTCATTTCTAAAATTGTTGGAAAAATTTCAAATACTGTTCATATTTTAATATTATGTTTAGGAGTTTCATAAAATGTTCCTGTTTCAGTTTGTATCGTAAAATTCAAAAAAATATCATGTTTTCAAGTTTTGTTCGGGAGTTTTGAAAGATATTCCGTTTCTTTTTTTTCAATTTTTTTTTAAAAAATCGTCTTTTGAAATTCTGTTTTGGAGTATCCGAAAATGGTTGGGTGCAATAGTCGTTCGTGTTTGCAATTTGTTTAGAAAAATGTTCATGTTTTTTGGAAAAAATCATGTTCATTTTTTGGGTAGTTTTAAAAATGTTCCCGTTTTAAAAAAAATCCACTTCTCCAAAAGTCATTTGCGTGTTTAAAAATTGTTTGAGTTTTTTCGAATGTTCTAACAAATTTAAAAAATGTCCTGTTTGATAAAACATTCATGTTTTGTATTCGAAGAAAACTTTTCCATTTGAATATTTTAAAACATTCGGATCAGCGGTTGATTTTCTTAAGGTTTTGCGCTGTACTGTGATCAATAAGGCTCACTAGCTCAACTCGCAAGAATTCATATGCTTTGAAGCAGAGAGCGGCACATACGAGCTCCCGCCCTTTCTCAAAATAAAGTAAACTATGTGCCGCCCGCTGCGAGTCCTACTATAGCTAGCGTGCAGAGACAGGTATTGGGCCAGCCCAGTAACCACAGCTCGCTTGCTGACGTCAAGGTACCTTTTTTCTTTTTTCTTTTATTCAAATTTTCTTTTTTCTTGTTTACCTGTACTTATTTATATAAATTACGAAAAAACTTTGCATATTTTTTCTAAATATTAATCTTACGTTTGAGAATTATTAAACGTGTATATTTTTTTTGTGTATACGAAAGAAGTACAATGTGAATCAATAAAAGTAGAAAATGATAATCATGTAAAACATGTTAACCTTTTAAAAAACGTACGGCACATTTGATTGAAATATTCCCGCTTTTCAAAAAAAAAAACTGTGACCTGCTAAAAAAGATGTTTGTGACATTTAAATAATCTATACACAAATGTACAAAATTGTCCGGATAGGTTAACAAAAATGTATATTGTCATTAAAAAATGCATTGTGGCATTTTACGAAATGTTTGCGTGTTTTGTAATTTTGCGAATCAACTACAAACCGACGCATCATGGTTGACGACTCTGCCCCACGACCCGGCGAATCCTATCGGGGGATACTGATACCCACCCGCTCTACGGCGACGCCGGAACCGATGCCACCATGCCGGAGCCGCCGGGACCGGAGGTACTTATTCCACGGGCCCTATTTAAGCATAACCGCAGCTAGCAGGGTTCATAGACGGTGCAATAAATTCCTGTCCAGCGCATGCAGTAGTTGGCTAGAAGGGTTCATAGACGGTGCAATAAATTTCTGCCCAGCATTTGCACTAGTTGGCATTCCTCTTATATATGGCATTACTATTTGGAATGATTCTGTCCTGCTTCTGCAACGTGAGCGAGAGCGGATCGCGATGGGGCTATGGGGCTTGCTGTGGGGGCTGCCAGGGCCGTCGGGCTTCGGTTCGGCGTCCACCGCCGAGGAGGTCACCTCCGGCATCGACGCCAGCCATCTCACGGTCATCGTCACAGGTCAAACATTTATGTTGATTTAGAGCATGTACAGTACAAATACAGGAGGCAGGCAGAATGATTGATCCTGCGTGCATTCTTGACTGTCTCGTGTATATGCAATGCAGGAGCAACAAATGGCATCGGCATGGAGACGGCCAGGGTTCTTGCGCTGAGGGGAGCAAAGGTGATCATACCGGCGAGGACGCTGGAGAACGGGCTGAAGGTGAAGGAGAGGCTCGCCCGAGAGGTCCCGGGCGCCAGGCTCCACGTCATGGAGATGGACCTGAGCTCCCTCGACTCCGTCCGCGGCTTCGCGCGCTCCTTCAACTCCTCCCACGAGCATCTCAACGTCCTCATGTGTGTGATCAGGGACTCATCCATCAAATGTTCAAACACAATTAGTTCATAGTAGAGTAGCTGTGGTTGCTTGGGTGCAAGTAAGCACATACGTACGTACGTACACTAACCTGCCTGGCTCTCTCTCTCTCTTTCTGAAGAAACAATGCAGGGATAATGGCCTGCCCTTTCCAGCTATCCGAAGATGGGATCGAGCTACAATTCGCAACGAATCATGTCGGTGAGTGTTGCGCGTAGTCAAACTCCAATCCCTTATGTTTTCCTCAGTCACCGGTAACAATAAGAGCATAGTATATGGTTGACCTTAGTACGTGTAGGAACAGTAGTAATAAGATACCCATCAACTGTGATTCAAGTAAATATCTCTGGGGAATGCTGAGTTGAGATATATTTTTTTCGAAAAGGAGGAGCTCCCCGGCCTCTGCATCAGAACGATGCATACGGCCATAACGCTGAGTTGATATGAGAGTGGTCCTGGCATATATATCTAACCACCCCTTGAACTTTCACCTTGCATGCGAGCGAGCAGGCCATTTCTTGCTGACAAACCTCCTGCTTGACAAGATGGAGTCGACCGCCAAGGAGACCGGCGTGCAGGGCCGGATCGTAACCGTAGCCTCGTCGGCTCATATAAGGAGCGACGGCTCGGGCTTCCATCTCAGCAAGTTGAACGACAAGTCCAGGTCAGCAATGTGCTGCATACATGCTACTCTTCACCGATTTATCTTTTCACGAGCGCGATATATATCTAGCTGAAACTCCTCCTAATGAACGTACGTGTGAGAAAAAATCTACAGGTACAATGGATGCAACGCGTACGCAGTCACGAAACTGGCCAACATTCTGCACGCAAATGAGCTGTCCAGGCGTTTTCAGGTCTGCATGCCATGCATCTCCTATTTGAACTGCTAGAAAGACAAATATTATGATACAGAGGAAGTACAATAGTACCAATTTATTGAATCCCCTCATGGATAATAAGCCTAGGACAAGGCATCAGCTAGCCGGATATTGGAACCTGACAGTGTACGTTCCTTATCAGGAACGAGGATGCGATCTGACTTCGAATTCCCTGCACCCTGGGCTCATCGAGACCAGCATCATTCGCTACGTCGAGTCAAGCAGTACGTAATTACTAGTATGACCAAAAAACATAAGGAGGCATCAGCTGATTCTGAATAAGAGTATTATTCTTCTTCTTCTTCTTTCCGGTTCAGCTAAACCTTAGACTGAATTTTGTGCAGGGGTGTGGGCCTCTCTTTTCTCTCTCATCAGGCCTTTCGCCAAGGACGTGCCCCAGGTAATCGGGTCGACCAACCTTCACCTATCTCTCACTGCAAACTACTCCCTCCGTAAAGAAATATAAGAACGTTTATAGATCACTAAAGTAGTGATCTAAACGCTCTTATATTTCTCCCAACAAGACTTTTTCCCATGGAAGCTGAAAAACTATAACGAGATCTGCGACTACTTGGTTTCAGGGAGCTGCCACTACTTGTTATCTGGCGCTGCATCCTGGTGTCAAGGGTGTGTCCGGCAAATACTTCGCCGATTGTAATGAGGCGAAGCCGACGTCCGTGGCAAGAGACGCAGAGCTGGCCAAGAAGCTGTGGGCGTTCAGCGAAGAACTTGTGGAAAATAGGTCAAAATAGTGAGAGTGGTTTTTTCCGCCATCCACACGGGATATCCCATGCGTCCATTGCTGCTTTGGGATTCGTGTTATCTTGTTTCAGAGTGTTGTATTATGTTTAGTCCCGTTCCTTTCTTGTTCCAAAGTGTATCATCATATTTTCGCCGTGTACCAATAAATAAGAGTGCGCTCGTTTCAGATTGAATTTACTGATAGTACATAATGAACAGCTTGATACATGTTAAAACAAGGGCAAAAAAAAAAAACTAATGTCTGACTCTGAAACAATATAAATTTGCCAAACCCAGGAAATATAGCATGAATCTCAAAGGAACAATGGACTGTATCTACATGTCCTCATCCAAGGGTAACCCATCCTCCTGCCATGGTTAACGTTCCTATGACTTTGTTGAAGATTTAGGAGATTACAGAGTTCGCCCCCTAAAATAGTAAACATTTTCATGCTAAAAAAAAGTAAGGCCATGTTCTTTTGGCCCCTTATAAAATACCCTTCCGTTCTGATTTACTTGTGGCACAAATGAATAGAAATAGATGTATCTAAAACTAAAAATACGTCTAACATATACATTCATTTCAGCGACAAGTAGAGGGAGTATAAGCCACCCCTCCCCCAGCTTCTCCCGTGAGCCTTCCCCCCAGCTTCTTCAAATGATCACTTTAACGCTTATTGACGATACAAGTTTAAAAAAGATCAGCCACATTTATTAAACAATCGTCATATATGTTACAATAGAGGGGATCGAGAAGTCTGGAGGATGACCACGCCACTCCATAGAAAGTTTCCCCTGTAACTAGCTCGGGCCAACCTATGCGCAGTGACATTGCTTTCCCGGGCACAATGCACAATCGTCGCCTTGCCGAAAGAAGTCATCAACTTCCGACAATCATTAGTAATCGCAGCTCCCGAAGAATGGTATGTAGTACAATTTCCATTGAGTCACATTCAACAGCCACCGAATGAATCCCCATCACAAGTTTTGTTTTGTGTTGAAATGGAGATAATCTCGGGCCTCTGATTAAACGCTATACCTTGATAAATTTACTTGCCTTCGATTCAATCTATATTGGGCAAAGAGTTCTAGTATATATTGAAGGCTAAATCTGTCTTCTCTCTGTGTGGCCAAAGCTAGTGATGGATGAGTGCTCAATGCGTTTTCTCGCAAAATTGAATCTAAATGTTAAGCAAATTAAGGTACTCGCTGCATGTTCGCGGACAGTTGTGTCATCAATTTGTACCTTGAATCAGCAGTCCCATGCATGAATCTTGTGTTTCAGTGCGCACCAGGGCTCATGTAGAAGAACCGCATTTGGTGAACAAAAACTTGATGATCATGTTAAGACTTAAGACATGTGTGGAATGCTAGTTAGACCCCGCATTAAAAAAATACTAGTTAGATCACATAGAAATAAACCGGAGCTTGCAGGATTTTGTTTTCTCATTTCGACCATTTTGCACCGAATTAGAGTTGCAACAACAGATAAAGAGGCCTTTATAGTGCCCCGGCCTCATCAAGAACACGAGATCTCAGCATGCTGCCGGCAACGGATACCACAGCCGGTGAGACACAAGGGGAAACTCCACCTTGTGTACAACGACTTCTCGATGCACCGCATGTGTTGAACTGAACCAATGTCCAGTTCCACATGGTGTCTCCTTCCAGCCGCCTGTTGCCGCATTGTCTTGGCGGCGGACCTTACAATTACGCATGTCAGATGGTCTCTCCGTTGTTGCTAGCGTTGTGGGCCCTCAAAGCAGGAGGTAGCGGAGAACTTCGCACGGTGCGGCGAGGACGCCTTATTTTTGCACCACCACCGGATGCTCTTCCCCTTCTTCCTCGGCGGGCTCCTGCTCCACCCGCACCGCCTCTACCTCCAGCTCCGCCCGCTCCGCCCGAACCTCCAGCTTCTCCTGCACTTAACCATCTTCGCAGCCAGTCCGATTCTCCTATGATTACACATCCTCCAGCCCCGCCCGCACCTCCTGCACCTCCCCGTCCTCCCGCCCCGCCAGCGCCTCCTGCTGCTCCTACAATCACACATCCTCCGTCCCGGGCCGCACCTCCT
>LR738712.1:734583561-734656329 GCA_902687465.1 Secale cereale
ATTACACATCTTCCACCCCCGCCGGCACCTCCTCCTCCACCGCCACCACCTCCTCCTCCTCCTCCTCCTCCACCACCACCACCACCACCACCACCACCTCCCCCTTCGCGGCGAGCTAGCCTATGCGGCAACGGCACGCAGTCATCATCGTCGTCATCGCTGATCTCCACGACAACCCGCGCCATCAAGGAACTGCAAGAGAGAATTCGGGTTTTGTAAAAGGCAACAAACATCATACTAATAGAGACAAAAAAAAAACCCACGACACATCAAATGGATGGTGTTTCATGCAAGAGCGCAAATCAATCAAGACTGTATGCTGCCAGCCAGGTCGCAGTAATAATCCATGAAAAAAGACCAGCTAGTAGTACTCCTGGCTTCAGATCACATCGGGCCGAAATTAACACATAAGTACTCCCTCCGTCCGGAAATACTTGTCATCAAAATGGACAAAAGGGGATGCATCTAGAACTAAAATCTAGATGCATCCCCTTTTGTCTATTTTGATGACTAAGTATTTTCGGACGGAGGGAGTACGTACGTGATCGATGCCGGCGCGGCGGCCGGTCGGGAAGCGGGATCAGCAGGGCGCCGCTCCCGGAGTTCTGGCCTGGTCTCCTGCCGACGGCGAGCGGCGGCGGCGGCAGTCGGCAGACGGCGAGGAGGTTCGTTCGTTCGATCTGATCTGATCTGATCGATTGCAGAGAGGCGATCGAGGCGGAACAAACGGACGGACGGACGCGGTTAATTTGGGGGGCGCACGGACGGGTGCGAGTCCGCTTTCTACCGGGATCGGGAGGGCCAGTGAGAGAGATTGGGTTATTATCAGGCTTTGGTCAGCCCGTTGGGCCGTGTTTGTAGTTGGGCCAGGCATCATATCGCACCGTTCACATTTTCCACACTGATTGCTGTCAGTCGTCGGTGGATCACATAACAACTTCACTGATTACTATTAAAAAAAGAAAAACTTCATCACACCCTCAATCAAAAAAATATGCTCCCTCCGTCCGGAAATACTTGTCACCAAAATGAATAAAAGAGAATGTATCTAGATGTATTTTAGTTCTAGATACATTTCTTTTTATCCATTTTGATGAAAGTATTTTCGGACGGAGGGAGTATATACTAACTTCATATTGTACTCACAAACTTTGTCTAAAAAAACTCACACAAAAACACACAGTAGCTACTTTATTTAGTCTCAAGAAAAAAAGATATAGCAACTTTATCTTCAGTCTGTACATGGGAAACTGTCCAAACAGCACGGCATACAATCTGTCCATGCCAGTTCTTATATATCGTACACTCGAAATCAAATCACCAACAACAGTCGATATACCCACGACGCCGATCTTGCCAAAATCCTCCGGTCCATTTCTGCCCTTCAGTTACAAGTTACAACCACCGGCAATGAGTAACAACATACCTACTGTAGCTATCAACCAGCAGCGTAAGAAGTGCTTCAGTGTGCTATACATCCCCCGCCGTGCTCGTACGTATGGTGCTGCAGGCCCATCATAGGTTGGAGAAGGAGCTGGGCACCTTGGGCGCCCCTTCAAAGGCCCACGACGATATCAGGTGGTGAGCGATGGCGTAGGGTCCCGGGACAAACATCGGAGCGGGCTCCTCGCTGCCCGCGCTCGGGTCGGAGGAGGTGCTCTGCCCTCTCTCGGCGCCCTTGCATATCTGGTTGACCTTGAGCGCGCTTGATCTCTGGGCTTTCTCGTATTCCGCGAATGTTAGCGCTTTCTTGACATCTTCACGGCTGTGCCAACGGGCATCTGTATGACAAAAGGAGAGAGGATGAGACCATCTATCTAGTGAAATGACACTTGAGATGACAGCTAAAGCACCCACAAGTATCATGAAGTAGATTTCTCGGAAACTTTTCGTATGATACACACATCATCAACACACAGATTGAAATAAGTTTGGGAAGTTTGGTTTTGCAGTATTCGATATATATTAATTCTGGAGTAGTACTATGACATCACATATGAGGGAAATAACTGAAGACCAACTATGACATGGGAAGTTGATGACACCATGAAGGTGCTGCAGGAGAGGGTAATAATGAATCAGCATGCCAATCCTGATGTCTTAAAAATTACCTTCAAGCTCCTTTTTATCAACATGTATGTCCAACGATTTAGCATAAGCAAAGAAACCCACCATTAGCTGGCATGGCATAGTATTTGGTCCAACTGAAAAAACATACCCAACATGAACACTGTCAGACATAATTACAAATAATGAAATAAAAAAACATGTGAGTTGAAAAACACAAGTTCGAACTGACGACCTAAGTAGTTTATCAAATGTACAAGTAATTCTGTAATTTTACCATGCAAAAAAAAAACTACCTCTGTAACTTAATACAAGATGTTGACACTATGACAGTGTCAAAAAACTCCCTACGATCCAAAATAAGTGTCGTGGCTTTGAACTAATGTTGAACCTTATATAGTTCAAAGCTGCAACACTTATTTTGGATCGGAGGGAGTATTAAGTTACCGAGGTAGTACTTCTGCAATTTTTGACACAGTAAAGAGTAAACTACATGTCTACACACATGAAAACGCACTTGAAATTTTGCAGTATTATCCTCCCCGACAGGTTTTGATTTGAAAGTAAAAGGACAATGAGAACACTCTGTACCAGGCCATGGTTGAGAACTGTGGTAAATGACTTGCCCAACTTCAACCCCGGTTTCTTCCCATGTTTCCCTTCTCACTGCCTCTTCCAAGCTTTCCCCTGGCTACAAACAAAGCAGCTGCAGTGACCACAAGCTTCTTCTAATGTACGGCAAGAAGGGAAACACAAAACCACACACTGAAGTTACACTGAGCATAATAAGCTTAGGCAATAAGTTAACAAGAACTGGAATTGTTTCTAAACTTTCCCAATGTATCTGTTCATTCTTCTTATGAAAATCACACCAAACTTTAGTGATTACAGGGATGATGCCATTACAGCCTTAGTGAATTCAAAGCTAGCTATGCAGTCCGGGTTCAGATGATCTGAAAGTTATAGCAAGAATAATCTTAGAACACAATTAAGCAAGACTTGAATTTGCTCTTAAACTTTCCCGGTGTTAATTAATTAATTGATTCTCCTTATGAAATTTAATGGTTACAGCACCAGTGAAATTACTATGAAGTTCTTTCTTGTGTAGTAATAACTACTACTAGATGCCAAACAGGCCAAACCTAAATTTTCAGATATATCATGCTTGGTAAACACAAAGTGTCAGCTGCCAAGCCACATAACGAGAATACAGTGTGTCGATGGGGTATATTCTGCTCCCTGTAATTGAGATTCACTTCAGGTATTTTTAATCAAATTCAAGTTATGCCATGTAAGTGCTTCAGCCACTCTCTAAGCATGACTAACTTCACAATGATAACTTTTTACAAGATCTAAGCAACCGAACTTGTTATGTAGCATGCCACTCCAAACTGGGGGCGACGCTAGCTAGGCAGCCCGGGTTCAGATGATCTGAAAGTTACAGCAAGAATAATCTTAGAACACAATTTAACAAGAATTGACTTGCTCTTAAACTTTCCAAGTGTTAATTAATTAATTGATTCTACTTATGAAATTTAATGGTTACATCAGTGCCATTACTATGAAGTTCTTTCTTGTGTACCAATAACTACTACTGGATACCAAACAGGCCAAACCTAAATTTTCAGATGTATCATGCTTGGTAAAACACAGGCCGTCAACTGCCAAGCCACATAATAAGAATACAGTGTGTTGATGGGGTATATTCTCCTCCCTGTAATTGAGATTTACTTCAGGTATTTTTAATCAAATTCAAGTTCTGCCATGTAAGTGCTTCAGCCACTCTCTAAGCATGACTAACTTCACAATGATAACTTTTTACAAGATCTAAGCAACCGAACTTGTTATGTAGCATGCCACTACAAACTGGGGGTGACGCTACTAGTACACCCAGTTATTCTTAGCCCCGTCCGTTTTCATTCGACCCAAAACCAGCATAAGGAAATTTAAGGGAACAAAGGATGAAAGTGCAACCAGCAAGCGTAAGAGAATAAGTAATTTGCACCTCTATGAAACCAGCAAGACAGCTCCACATCCGGGGCACGAATCTTGACTGGCGGCTTAAGAGAGCACGATCATTTTCTTCATCAATGACCAACATAATCACAACCTGCAAACACACAGAATGGCTTGAGGAGACGGTGGATACTGATCAGCACAAGCCACTGGCAGCTGGAAACACTAGGAGAGGGCCAGCCAGTTACAGTCATAGAGCGAGCACAGATCATACGGGGTCAACTCGAGGGTATATCCTCTTCTTGCAGGAGTCGCTGCTGCACTGCTTCCGCGTCCCGGCTTCGGTAGGAACTGCCTTTGCTCCACACGCTCCGCAGAATTTCGCTGTGTTGTGCCATTCCAGCAGCGCTCGAGCCTGCTCGCATCAGAATTCAGATCAAGATTTTCTTTTGCAGTCCCCAGTCAGTCACTCAAATGTCTCTAAATTAGTGGTGAATACTACTAGTTGGTAAGTACGAACGAAAATTGCCATACGTGGCCGGCGACGGCGAGCTCCCCCATGGCGTCCGTGTCCCTCCAGTCGGCGGCCACCATGAGCGTCCGCAAGTCGACGAACGCCGACTCCTCCCCCGCGCCGCCGAACCTGGCGCCCTCCACCTCGCTGACGTCGACGGCCCAGTAGGCGGCGGCCCCCTCGCCGCCGTGGGATCCGAGGAACACGAAGGCGTCCGAGGGGACGCCGGGGACGCGCGAGGGCGGGAGCCACGCGAGGCGCGAGGGCGGCGGCGGCCCGGGGGACGAGGAGGGAGCAGGGGGTTCCGGGGAGCGCGCGAGGGGGCGGCCGCGGCGGAACGGGAGGACCCTCGAGAGGTGGTGGTGGGCGGAGGCGTCGGCGCCGTCGAGGAGGGCGCGGAGGGCCTCGGCGGCCGCGGAGGGGGATATGGCAGCGGAGGAGCGCGCGCCGGCGAGGCCGCGCAGCGGGTTGGCCGCGAAGGCGTGCGCGCGGAGGTGGATGGACATGGCCGGCGACTGGCGAGGGAGTCCCGGCGGTTGGTGGCGCTATGCCTCGCTTGTTTGTTTGGGTTGGATTGGGTTGGAGGTATGCCTCACTGGGAAAGAGGCGACACATGTGTCTATGCCATGTGGGACCACCGCCCAAAGCATTTTCAATTACACGTGCCCATGCCCTTCAATTATTATTTATACAGATGCAGACGCTTATGCATACGCACACATGACTCACCCATATGAACACACGCACACACATTTTATCTCTATGAGCACCAGGGGCGGAGACAAGGGGGACGAGCAGGGGCTAGACCCCCAACGATCGCCCCCCACCCCTAACGATCTAGTGCAGATATTAGCACTAATACGCAACAGTATATACACGTATTCAAGTAGTACTTATCTGTATATAGCACTGTTCAAGAAATCTTCCGATTCAGCAATTTATCGTCCGATTTATCGCTACTCTTGGGGTGACCGATAAGATTATGCCTTATCTTCATCATTTATCATTTGGGCCGATTTATCGCTATGACAAGCGATTTATCGGGAATCTACCGATAAATCGGGCCTATTCGTAGCACTATGTTTGCAAGAACTATGCTTATTTGTGTTTTATGGACCTTGTTACGCAATATATAATGTTTTTCTATTTTGTTTGTAATTATATCAGGATTCAAAGGCTAGGATTCAAGGTAACACTTCTGTCTAATATTGTTTTGGTGTTGAATATAGCATATTTTAGTGTTGAGAACCTGGGATTTGAAAAAAATGGCCGATTAATAGTCGACCGATAAAATCGATTAATCGGCCGATTTCCGATTAATCTCTATTCCCCAGGTGACCGAGACGATAACGATAAGCGATATCCTCAACATTGGTATATAGGTTAACTAACAATTATACTAGTAAGGCCCAAACTCAGCTGTCTGTTGTGTACATGCCAAAGCCCAAAAAGAGCCCATGCCCCATGTTGATTGGTCATCCCCCTTCCCCCCTGTTCCAGCGAGAGGCGAAGAGGGAGAAGGCTTCGTTTCCACCGTCGAAAGCCGGCGAGCCCGGCGGTTCCTCTTGCCTCCGTCGGCCGCTCCGGCGGCGGGAGGGGAGGGGAACCCCGGAGCTTCGTTCCCGGCATGTAGATAGGTTAGGTTTAGGATTTGGCCGAGGCAGCGCTCTGGTGATGGCGGTGTCTCATTGGCCTTTGTTTCTTCCGGGGCTCCGTCCACCTCGACGACGTTCTACAGGATGGAATCGAGGAGCCTTTGGGGTAGATTCCTGCCGCTCTGTTTGGGCGGTGAGGTTAGGTTCTGCCTCGCCGACGTGCGCGACGGCGGGCATCGTCTGCTCAGATGTGGTTGGCGAGGCGGCGGCGGTGGCCACATCAGGAGATTTTGATCTCCCCGTCCCGCTCCTTCCCTGGTGTTGTCTACTCCGGCATCGTCAGCGAAGATGGGAGAGATGTGTACAGGAGATCTGGCCAACACGCGGTGTTGGCCTGTGTGGGAAGACGGCTGGCTCAGTGCTGGGTTTGTGGTCTGCGGTGTGCGGCTTCGGTGGTCTCCTCCGTTGTGGTCGGGCGGAGACGACGGAGTCGAGGACCGGCGAGCGTGGGGAGGATCCCCGGCCGACGCGCCCCAATGTTTTAGGTCTGCAAACGGCGGACTACTTCTTCGGCTCACAAAGCGGCTTCGACTGCGATGGCGTCTCTCCGGTTCAGGGTTGGATGGCGTCTGGTCCCCTTCCTCGACGGCGCTCCGGCGGCGGCGCGGATGGGCGTGGAGTGTTTGGTGTTTTTGCGTTTTGCCTCCCCGGGCTTTATGTGTTTTTCTTGGGGGCTTTACTGCAATGTGTGCTGAGACAGCTGTATTTCTGCACCCTTCTAGCGAGTGCTGCGTGTATGCTATGGTTACTACTTGAGTAATGAACACGTGATTTCTCCTCAAAAAAAAAAAAAACGAAGAAACCTAGCGTGCGTCTGTGGTTTGTCTAGATTGACTCTATGCCACCGCCGCCGCCGCCGCCGTTACTCGAGGTCGCCGCTCGGCGCGATGCCAGTCGCCAGACACCAGATAAGGGCACCACCGCGATGCGACGACGATGGTGCCGTAGCCATGGGCATCGTTGCCCCTGCCTCTGCTAATCCTGCCGCAATGTCGACTGCATCCGAGTCTGTTGATCATGGTGTTTATTCTTCAAACTCAAATCTAAAGGTATCATCTACTTCAAACTTTTATTGATGGACTGCCGGCTGCACCCTACTCATCTAACTAATTGGTTCACTTTCATACAAGAGAATTGATAAATTTACTGCATGCGTTCTTTTTTATAATGAGAGATCACTTTCTTTGAACCTTTACACCGTCGCTATATGAAAAGATTGTTTGAGGGAAAGTTCTTCCAATTAAATTATCAAATTGTTCGATGAGCTTCATAGTCATGGATCTAAATTTATTAATTGAAGTGAAGTTTTATAATGCCAAATATACATTTCTATGTGGTTTATATCAATGTGTTGCCCAGACTTGTTTTTCTGTGACATCTTATCGCTTGTGCAAAGCCGCACCTTAGCGCGACACTGCATTTGTTTGCCATTGTTGTGTGCTCACACTTGCGACGAAGTAGAGTGAAGTGGAAAAGGTAGCATTAGACCCTGCATTGAACCCCTCTTACTTTAGGCCAATTTTTATCTCTTGTGCGGTTAAGTGGGAAAAAAATCTTCTTCGCCCCCTCATGTTTAAATCCTGGCTCCGCCCCTGATGAGCACCTCCGATAGACTGAGCTAGTACATCATCTTGAGATTGACAAAGTCGTCAGTGACGCCTTCGTAGTCGAAGGGACCGTCTCCTCCCACTGTACGCATATCGTCGGAGGGCCTGAAATAAATTCAATAAAACATGAGCACCAAAGTCAAGTCCGTGACTTAAACTTTGGTGGAATGGAGATTTCATTGTCCTCCTAACCATCTAACCACATGTTGGTCCACACACTTCTATTTTTTTTCATAGTTATGAATGAAAATCTAACTCAAAATGGTGGTTCCTTAGTGTAGCCGACCGATGTTCTATGAGGACAAAGAGAAATGACGAGACAAGGGAAAATGAGACTGTAGCCGATCAGTCAGCATGACAACAACGACAACAAGGAGGCAATGACAGGTCACAGAAGAAAAGGTGTGTGAAAGAGACCGGGAATTAGAAGGAGGGGCGACTCTCTAAGACTAACTCACCGCGCTAGCCCTACGAGCAAGTATAATAGTGGGCCATAAGACTGCTTACATGGCATGGAGGAGAGAGACGAACAAAATGGAGAGTGGTATCTGATGCTAGAGCCTGTCTCTACACATGCTCATAGGTAAGATGAGTAAATGGGAGGGAAGAGAAAGAGAGAAAGTGAAAAAACACTAACCTGAGAGCCAACCTTATAGTCAACCCTACTATATGAGTGAATGATATAGTTACGAAAGGGGTAGAGCGGCTAGACCTACTTACTACAAGCCTTCCCATGAGTGAGACTTGGCCACTACCCACCCCCGTGTCGCTCTCCTCTGGTAACACGGGGGGAAACCCTAGATCGTGTCGCTTCCCTCCTCTCATTCCTCTCCCTGTCTCGCTGCTACTAGAGGGGCCGCCAGCGAAGTCTGCGCTGGCTCTAGGAAAGGTGACGACAGGCCCTTCGTTGTCGTTCGTTGAGTGGCGGTTCCGGTCGTTCGGTAGCGGGGCTGAGGCGGCTTCGAGGTGTCGGCCTGCGCGGCGTCCCCGACGGTGCAGAGGTGACCTTCCCTGCTGCATGGTGGGTGCCTTGCGGTGGCGCTCAGGTGCGGCGGTGCTCCGGGTGAGCTCCAGATTTGGTGCGGTAGAGGTGCAGGTCATGTGCTGGGGCACGGGTCGCATGTGGCAGCGCGGTGAGAGGGCGGCGACACGATGGCCTCGTAGCTGTGGCTAGGCCTAGCGACAGAGGTGCAGGCTAGTGCGGTGGTGGGCACAACCCCGGTCAACGGGGTCTCCCTACCCGCTTACCATGGGAGGCGGCTCTCCTCCTTGCAGCTTTCCAAGATGACGACTTTTCCTTGCTTCTGTCTGGCACTGCTCTAGCGGTCTTCCAGGGGTCCGGACTGGGCTGGGGAAAATCCATGTGCGGCAGCTGCCATTGCACACGATGCCGACGACGCATGTGGGTGCATCTGCTCCTTGGAGGCGTTGTCTTGGCCATGCCCAGGCCCTGCTCAAGCACCAGGGGAAAGCTTAGGCTGACTTGCTTGCCAGGCAGGAGCAACGCCGCAACGTCGTCCATTCCTTGACGGTGCTTCCTGGGTGCTCATGGAAGCTACCAGAGTTGTTAGTGGAGGTGGTGACCGTGCCGGCTCTCCACGGGGATTTGGGTCAAAGTGCGATTCAGTGTTGGTTTCTGCTCTGGGCATGAGCTCTCAGGGTGCAATGTACACCGTCACCGGCTACTCTTGAGCGATGCCTTCTTCAATTCGGGTTGGTTACTGTTGTTCCCTGGCCGACTCATAGGTGTGAAGGGTGAAGAGTGCATTGACCCAACCTAAGATGTGGTGGGGTTGTGCTTTTAGGTATTTGGTGTTGGTGACACAATCTTTGATCTCTTTGAAGGAAATATGCCCTAGAGGCAATAATAAAGATGTTATTTGTATTTCCTTATATCACGATAAATGTCTTTTATTCATGCTAGAATTGTATTAACTGGAAACTTAGTACATGTGTGAATACATAGACAAAACAATATGTCCCTAGTATGCCTCTATTAGACTAGCTCATTGATCAAAGATGGTTATGTTTCCTAGCCATAGACATGAGTTGTCATTTGATCAACGGGATCACATCATTAGGAGAATGATGTGACGGACAAGACACATCCGTTAGCTTAGCACTATGATCGTTTAGTTTTACTGCTATTGCTTTCTTCATGACTTATACATGTTCCTATGACTATGAGATTATGCAACTCCCGAATACCGTAGGAACACCTTGTGTGCTATCAAACGTCACAACGTAACATAGATAGCACACAAGGTAACAAGATGATCACCCAGTTACGTTGTGACGTTTGATAGCACACAAGGTGTTCCTACGGTATTCGGGAGTTGCATAATCTCATAGTCATAGGAACATGTATAAGTCATGAAGAAAGCAATAGCAGTAAAACTAAACGATCATAGTGCTATGCTAACGGATGGGTCTAGTCCATCACATCATTCTCCTAATGATGTGATCCCATTGATCAAATGACAACTCATGTCTATGGTTAGGAAACATAACCATCTTTGATCAATGAGCTAGTCTAGTAGAGGCATACTAGGGACACTTTGTTTTGTCTATGTATTCACACATGTACTAAGTTTCCGGTTAATACAATTCTAGCATGAATAATAAACATTTATCATGATATAAGGAAATATAAATAACAACTTTATTATTGCCTCTAGGGCATATTTCCTTTAGTCTCCCACTTGCACTAGAGTCAATAATCTAGCTCACATCGCAATGTGATTTAATACCGATAGTTCACATCGTTATGTGAATAAGACCCATAGTTCACATCGCCATGTGACCAACACCCAAAGGGTTTACTAGAGTCAATAATCTAGTTCACATCGCTATGTGATTAACACCCAAAGAGTACTAAGGTGTGATCATGTTTTGCTTCGTGAGAGAAGTTTAGTCAACGGGTCTGTCACATTCAGATCCGTATGTATTTCGCAAATTTCTATGTGTCTACAATGCTCTGCATGGAGCTACTCTAGCTAATTCCTCCCACTTTCAATACGCATCCAGATTGATACTTAGAGTCATCTGGATTTAGTGTCAAAGCTTGCATCGGCGTAACCCTTTACGACGAACTCTTTATCACCTCCATAATCGAGAAACATTTCCTTTAGTCATCCAGTTACTAAGGATAATTTTGACCGCTGTACAGTGATCTACTCCTGGATCACTATTGTACCTCCTTGTCAAACTCATGGCAAGGTACACAACATGTTTGGTACACAGCATGGCATACTTTATAGAACCTATGGCTGAGGCATAGGGAATGACTTTCATTCTCTCTATATTTTTCTGCCGTGGTCTGGCTTTGAGTCTTACTCAACTTCACACCTGACAAGTCAGGCAAGAACTCCTTCTTTGACTGATCCATTTTGAACTACTTCAAAATCTTATCAAGGTATGTACTCATCGAAAGTCTTATCAAGCGTCTTGATCTATCTCTATAGATCTTGATGCCCAATATGTAAGCAGCTTCACCAAGGTCTTTCTTTGAAAAACTCCTTTCAAACACTCCTTTATGCTTTCCAGAAAATTCTACATCTTTTCCGATCGACAATATGTCATTCACATATACTTATCAGAAAGGTTGTAGTGCTCCCACTCACTTTCTTGTAAATACAGGCTTCACCGCAAGTCTGTATAAATCTATATGCTTTGATCAACTTATCAAAGCGTATATTCCAACTCCGAGATGCTTGCACCAGTCCATAGAAGGATCGCTGGAGCTTGCACATTTTGTTAGCACCTTTAGGATTGACAAAACCTTCTGGTTGCATCATATACAATTCTTCTTTAATAAATCCATTAAAGAACGTAGTTTCGTTATCCATTTGCCAGATTTCATAAAATGTGGCAATTGCTAACATGATTCGGACAGACTTAAGCATCGCTACGGGTGAGAAAATCTCATCGTAGTCAACACCTTGAACTTGTCGAAAACCTTACGCAACAAGTCAAGCTTTGTAGACAGTAACATTACCATCCGCGCCAGTCTTCCTCTTAAAGATCCATTTATTTTCAATGGCTTGCCGACCATCGGGCAAGTCAACCAAAGTCCATACTTTGTTCTCATACATGGATCCCATCTCAGATTTCATGGCCTCAAGCCATTTTGCGGAATCTGGGCTCATCATCGCTTCCTCATAGTTCGTAGGTTCATCATGTTCCAGTAACATGACTTCCAGAACCGGGTTGCCGTACCACTCTGGTGCGGAACAAACTCTGGTTGATCTACGAAGTTCAGCAGAAACTTGATCTGAAGTTTCATGATCATCATCATTAGCTTCCTCACTAATTGGTGTAGGAATCACTGGAACTAGTTTCTGTGATGTTCCACTTTCCAATTCGGGAGAAGGTACAATTACCTCATCAAGTTCTACTTTCCTCCCACTCACTTCTTTCGAGAGAAACTCCTTCTCTAGAAAGGATCCACTCTTAGCAACAAAGACCTTGCCTTCGGATCTGTGATAGAAGGTGTACCCAACAGATTCTTTTGGGTATCCTATGAAGATTTACTTCTCCGATTTGGGTTCGAGCTTATCATGTTGAAACTTTTTCACATAAGTATCGCAGTCCCAAACTTAAAGAAATGACAGCTTAGGTTTCTCGTCAAACCACAGTTCATACGGTGTCATCTCCACGGATTTAGATGGTGCCCTATTTAACGTGAATGTAGCTATCTCTAATGCATAACCCCAAAAGCGATAGAGGTAGATCGGTAAGAGACATCATTGATCGCACCATATCTAATAAAGTAGACGTTCGGACACACCATTACACTGTGGTGTTCCAGGTGGCGTGAGTAGTGAAACTATTTCACATTGTTTTTACTGAAGGCCAAACTCGCTAACTCAAATATTTTACCTCTACGATCATATCGTAGAAACTCTTATTTTCTTGTTACGATGATTCTCCACTTCACTCTGAAATTCTTTGAACTTTTCAAATGTTTCAGACTTGTGCTTCATTAAGTAGATATACCCATATCTGCTCAAATCATCAATGAAGGTCAGAAAATAACGATACCCGCCGCGAGCTTCAACACTCATTGGTCCACATACATCTGTATGTATGATCTCCAACAAATCTGTTGCTCGCTCCATTGTTCCGGAGAACGGAGTTTTAGTCATCTTGCCCATGAGGCATGGTTCGCAAGCACCAAGTGATTCCAAAAGTCCATCACTATGGAGTTTCTTCATGCGCTTTACACCATTATGACCTAAACGGCAGTGCCACAAATAAGTTGCACTATCATTATTAACCTTGCATCTTTTGGCTTCAATATTATGAATATGTGTATCACCACGATCGAGATCCAACAAACTATTTTCATTGGGTGTATGACCATCGAAGGTTTTATTCATGTAAACAGAATAACAATTATTCTATGATTTTAAATGAATAACCGTATTGCAACAAATATGATCAAATCATATTCATGCTCAACGCAAATGCCAAATAACATTTATTTAGGTTTTACACTAATCCCGAAAGTATAGGGAGTGTGCGATGATGATCATATCAATCTTGGGACCACTTCCAACACACATCGTCACTTCACCTTTAACTAGTCTCTGTTCATTCTGAAATTCTCGTTTCGAGTTACTAATATTAGCAACTGAACCGGTATCAAATACCCAGGGCTGCTATGAACACTAGTAAATTACACATCAATAATCTGTATATCAAAATATACCTTTTTCACTTTGCCATCCTTCTTATCCGCCAAATACTTGGGGCAGTTCCGCTTCCAGTGTCCAGTCCCCTTGCAGTAGAAGCACTCAGTTTCAGGCTTGGCTTCAGACATGGGTTTCTTCGTGGGAGTAGCAATTGTCTTGCTATTCTTCTTGAAGTTCCCCTTCTTTCCCTTGCCCTTTTTCTTGAAACTAGTGGTCTTGTTAACCATCAACACTTGATGCTCCTTTTTGATTTCTACCTCCGCAACCTTGAGCATAGCGAAGAGCTCGGGAATTGTCTTTTGCATCCCTTGCATATTATAGTTCATCACGAAGCCTTTATAGCTTGGTGGCAGTGATTGAAGAACTCTATCAATAACACTATCCTCGTCAACTTTGCAACCAAGTTGAGTCATATGATTGTAGTACCCAGACATTCTGAGCAAGTGTTCACCGATAGAACTATTCTCCTCCATCTTGCAGCTGTAGAACTTATTGGAAATCTCATATTTCTCAATCCGGGCATTTGCTTGAAATATTAACTTCAACTCCTGGAACATCTCATATGGTCCATGACGTTCAAAACGTCGTTGAAGTCCCGGTTCTAAGCCGTAAAGCATGGCACACTGAACTATCGTGTAGTCATCAGACCGCGACTGCCAGACGTTCAAAGCGTCTACATTAGCGGGAGGGGGCTTGTCACCTAGCGGTGCTTCAAGGACATAATTCTTCCGTGCAGCAATGAGGATAATCCTCAAGTTACGGACCCAGTCCGTGTAATTGCTACCATCATCTTTCAACTTAGCTTTCTCTAGGCATGCATTAAAATTCAAAGGAACGGTAGCACGGGCCATTGATCTACAACAACATAGATAGGCAAAAACTATCAGGACTAAGTTCATGATAAATTAAAGTTCAATTTAATCATATTAATTAAAGAACTCCCACTTAGATAGACATCCCTCTGGTCATCTAAATGATCACGTGATCCAAATTAACTAAACCATGTCCGATCATCACGTGAGATGGAGTAGTTTCAATGGTGAACATCTTATGTTGATCATATCTACTATATGATTCACGCTCGACCTTTCGGTCTCCAGTGTTCCGAGGCCATATCTGCATATGCTAGGCTCGTCAAGTTAAACCCGAGTATTCTGCGTGTGCAAAACTGGCTTACACCCGTTGTATTTGAACGTAGAGCTTATCACACCCGATCATCACGTGGTGTCTCGGCACGACGAACTTTCGCAACGGTGCATACTCAGGGAGAACACTTATACCTTGAAATTTTACTAAGGGATTATCTTATAATGCTACCGTCGTTCTAAGCAAAATAAGAAGCATAATAAGATAAACATCACATGCAATCATAAATATGTGACATGATATGGCCATCATCATCTTGTGCTTTTGATCTCCATCTCCAAAGCAACGTCATGATCACCTTCGTCACCGGCGCGACACCTTGATCTCCATCGTAGCATCGTTGTCGTTTCGCCAACTATTGCTTCTACGACTATCGCTACCACTTAGTGATAAAGTAAAGCAATTACATGGCGATTGCATTTCATACAATAAAGCGACAACCATATGGCTCCTGCCAGTTGCCGACAACATTACAAAACACGATCATCTCATACAAAACCGTATAACTCATCATGTCTTGACCATATCACATCACAACATGCCCTGCAAAAACAAGTTAGACGTCCTCTACTTTGTTGTTGCAAGTTTTACGTGGCTGCTACGGGCTGAGCAAGACCGTTCTTACCTATGCATACAAAACCACAACGATGTTTCGTCAAGTATGTGCTGTTTTAACCTTCACAAGGACCGGGCGTAGCCACACTTGATTCAGCTAAAGTGAGAGAGACAGACACCCGCCAGTCACCTTTAAGCAACGAGTGCTCATAACGGTGAAACCAGTCTCGCGTAAGCGTACGCGTAATGTCGGTCTGGGCCGCTTCATCTCACAATACCGCCGAAGCAAAGTACGACATGCTGGTAAGCAGTATGACTAGTATCACCCACAACTCATTGTGTTCTACTCGTGCATATCATCTACACATAGACCTGGCTCATGATGCCACTGTTGGGGAACGTAGTATTTTAAAATTTTCCTACGATCACGCAAGATCTATCTACCAGATGCATATTTTCCTCCCCTTGTCCTATTCGGACTCCTCCTAGGGAGGGGGCGCGCCACCTCCTAGCTGCTGCCCTCTCTCTCCCCTATGGCCTGTTGGGGAACGTAGCATAATTCAAAAAATTTCTACGCTTTCACCAAGATCCAACTATGGAGACATCTAGCAACGAGCAAGTAAGAGTGCATCTACATACCGTTATGGAGATTGCGTGCGGAAGCTTTCAACAAAGCGAGGATGAAGTAGTCGTACTCTTCACGTTCTTCGTCACCGATGATCTAGCGCCGAACGGACGGCACCTCCGCGTTCAACACACGTACGGTGCAGCAACGTCACCTCCTTCTTGATCCAGCAAGGGGGGAGGAGAAGTCGTCAGAGATCCGGCAGCACGACGGCGTGATGACGGATGCAGTGGAGATCGCAGCAGGGCTTCGCCGGGCGCCTTGCGTTAGGAGTATGGAGGTGTGACGGGAGGGGGAGAGGCGCCATGGCTTGGGTGCGGCTGCCCTCTCCCTCCCCACATATATATAGGGGCCAGGGGGGTGCGCCTGGCCCCCCTGCAGATCCAATCTGCAAGGGGGCGGCGGCCAGGGGGGGTTCCTTGCCCCCCAAGGCAAGTGGAGCCCCCCTCCCCCTTTAGGGTTTTAACCCTAGGCGCATGGGGAGGTGGGCCCCCTAGTGGTGCGCCAGCCCTGAGGGCTGGACACTTCCCCTTGCGGCCTAGGGGCCCCACCGGGATGGGTGGCCCCACCCGGTGGACCCCCGGGGCCCCTCCGGTGGTCCTGGAACGCTCCCGGTGACCCCCGGAGATCACCCGATGGCCGAAACTGGACTTCCTATATATCAATCTTTACCTCCGGACCATTCCGGAACTCCTCGTGACGTCCGGGATCTCATCCGACACTCCGAACAACTTTCGGGTTTCCACGTGCATTTATCTCTACGACCCTAGCGTTACCGAACCTTAAGTGTGTAGACCCTACGGGTTCGGGAGACACGTAGACATGACCGAGACTACTCTCCGGTCAATAACCAACAGCGGGATCTGGATACCCATGTTGGTTCCCACGTGTTCCTCGATGATCTTCATCGGATGAACCACCGTGTCAAGGATTTACTTAATCCCGTATGTTATTCCCTTTGTCCATCGGTACGGTACTTGCCCGAGATTCGATCGTCGGTATTCCCGATACCTTGTTCAATCTCGTTATGGCAAGTCTCTTTACTCGATCCGTAATCCATCATCCCGTGACTAACCACTTAGTCACTTTGAGCTCATTATGATGATGTCTTACCGAGTGGACCCAGAGGTACCTCTCCGTCATACGGAGTGACAACATCCCAGTCTCGGTTCGTACCAACTCAACAGACACTTTCGGAGATACCCGATGCGTACCTTTATAGTCACCCAGTTACGTTGTGACGGTTGGCACACCCAAAAAATTCCTACGGCATCCGGGAGTTGTACAACCTCATGGTCTAAGGAATAAATACTTGACATCGAAAAGCTTATGCATTACGAACTATACGATCTCGTGTTATGCTCAAGTTTGGGTCTTGTCCATCACATCATTCTCCTAATGATGTGATCCAATTATCACTGACATCTCATGTCCATGGTCAGGAAACCGTGACCATCTGTTGATCAACGAGCCAGTAACTAGAGGCCTACCAGGGACTCATTGTGGTCTGTGTATTCACACATGTATCGCTGTTTCCGTACAATACAATTCAAGCATGAATAACAGACAATTATCATGAACAAGGAGATATAATAATAATGCTTTTATTATTGCCTCTAGGGCATATCTCCAACAGTCTCCCACTTGCACTAGAGTCAATAATCTAGTTACATTGTGATGAATCGAACACCCATAGAGTTCTGGTGTTGATCATGTTTTGCTCGTGAAAGAGGTTTAGTCAACGGGTCTGCGACATTCAGATCCGTATGCACTTTACAAATATCTATGTCTCCATCCTGAACATAATTCCGGATGGAGTTGAAACAGCGCTTGATGTGCTTGGTCTTCTTGTGAAACCTGGGCTCCTTGGTAATAGCAATAGCACCAGTGTAATCACAGAAGAGAGTCATCGGGCTTGACGCGCTTGGAATGACTCCTAGGTCGGTGATGAACTCCTTCATCCAGACTCCTTCCTGCGCTGCTTCGGAAGCAGCTATGTACTCCGCTTCACATGTAGACGCTGCCACCACGCTCTGTTTGCAACTGCACCAGCTGACTGCCCCTCCATTCAAAATATACACGTATCCGGTTTGAGACTTAGAGTCATCCAGATCTGTCTCGAAGCTAGCATCGACGTAACCCTTTACGACGAGCTCTTCGTCACCTCCATAAACGAGAAACATATCGTTAGTCCTTTTCAGGTACTTCAGGATGTTCTTGACCGCTGTCCAGTGTTCCGTACAGGGATCACTTTGGTACCTCCCTACCAAACTTATGGCAAGGTTCACATCAGGTCTGGTACACAGCATGGCATACATGATAGAACCTATGACCGAGGCATAGGGAATGACACTCATCTTTTATCTATCTTCTGCCGTGGTCGGCGACTGAGCCTTGCTCAATCTCATACCTTGCAAAACAGGCAAGAATCCTTTCTTTGACTGATCCATATTGAACTTCTTCAATATTTTGTCAAGGTATGTACTTTGTGAAAGACCAATGAGGCGTCTCGATCTATCTCTATATATTTTGATGCCTAATATGTAAGCAGCTTCTCCAAGGTCCTTCATTGAAAAACTTTTATTCAAGTAGGCCTTTACATTTTCCAAGAATTCTATATCATTTCCCACCAGCAATATGTCATCCACATATAATATGAGAAATGCCACAGAGCTCCCACTCACTTTCTTGTAAATACAGGCTTCTCCATAAGTCTGTATAAAGCCAAACGCTTTGATCACTTCATCAAAGCGAATATTCCAACTCCGAGATGCTTGCACCAGCCCGTAAATCGAGCGCTGGAGCTTGCATACCTTGTCAGCGTTCTCTGGATCGACAAAACCTTCCGGTTGAATCATATACAACTCTTTGTTGAGGAAGCCATTAAGGAATGCTGTTTTGACGTCCATTTGCCATATCTCATAATCATAGAATGCGGCAATAGCTAACATGATTCTGACTGACTTCAGCATCGCTACGGGAGAGAAAGTCTCGTCGTAGTCAATCCCTTGAACTTGTCGACAACCCTTAGCGACACGCCGAGCCTTATAGATGGTCACATTACCATCCGCGTCTGTCTTCTTCTTAAATATCCATTTGTTTTCTATGGCGTGCCTATCATCAGGCAAGTCCACCAAAGTCCATACTTTGTTTTCATACATGGATTCTATCTCGGATTTCATGGCTCCAAGCCATTTATTGGAATCTGGGCCCGCCATCGCTTCTTCATAGTTCGAAGGTTCACCGTTGTCTAACAACATGATTTCCAGTACAGGGTTGCCGTACCACTCTGGTGCGGAACGTACCCTTGTGGACCTTCGAAGTTCAGTAGTAACTTGATCAGTTTCTTCATGATCATTATCATTAACTTCCTCCCTTGTCGGTGCAGGCACCTCAGGAACAGTTTCCTGTGCTGCGCTACTTTCCGGTCCAGGAGGGGTGACTGTCACCTCATCAAGTTCTACTTTCCTCCCACTCACTTCTTTCGAGAGAAACTCTTTCTCCAGAAAGCATCCATTCTTGGCAACAAAGACTTTGCCTTCGGATCTGTGGTAGAAGGTGTACCCAATTGTTTCCTTTGGGTATCCTATGAAGACGCATTTTTCCGATTTGGGTTCGAGCTTTTCAGGTTGAAGTTTCTTGACATAAGCATCGCAACCCCAAACTTTCAGAAACGACAGCTTCGGTTTCTTGCCAAACCAAAGTTCATACGGAGTCGTCTCAACAGATTTCGACGGATCCGTATTTAAAGTGAATGCGGCAGTCTCTAAAGCATAACCCCAAAAAGATAGCGGTAAATCGGTGAGGGACATCATAGATCGCACCATGTCCAACAGAGTACGATTTCGACGTTCGGATACACCGTTATGTTGAGGTGTTCCGGGCGGTGTCAATTGTGAAACAATTCCACAGCTCCTAAGGTGTGTGCCAAATTCATGACTTAAATATTCACCCCCACGATCCGATCGCAAGAACTTTATTTTTCTGTCACGTTGATTCTCAACCTCATTCTGAAATTCCTTGAACTTTTCAAAGGTCTCAAACTTGTGTTTCATCAAATAGATATACCCATATCTACTCAAGTCATCTGTGAGGGTGAGAACATAACGATAGCCTCCGCGAGCCTCAACACTCATTGTACCGCACACATCGGTATGTATGATTTCCAACAAGTTAGTTGCTCGCTCCATTGTTCCGGAGAACGGAGTCTTGGTCATCTTGCCCAAGGGGCATGGTTCGCATGTGTCAAATGATTCATAATCAAGAGACTCTAGAAGTCCATCCGAATGGAGCTTCTTCATACGTTTGACACCAATATGACCAAGGCGGCAATGACACAAGTATGTGGGACTATCATTATCAACTTTACATCTTTTGGCATCTACACTATGAATATGTGTATTACTACGTTCGAGATCCATCAAAAATAAACCATTGACCAGCGGGGCATGACCATAAAACATATCTCTCAAATAAATAGAACAACCATTATTCTCCGATTTGAAAGAGTAGCCATCTCGCATAAGACGAGATCCAGAAAAAATGTTCATGCTCAAAGCTGGTACTAAATAACAATATTCAGGTTTAAAACTAATCCCGAGGGTAGATGTAGAGGCAGCGTTCCGACGGCGATCACATCGACCTTGGAACCATTCCCGACGCGCATCGTCACCTCATCCTTCGCCAGTCTCCGTTTATTCCGCAGCTCCTGTTTTGAGTTACAAATGTGAGCAACTGCACCGGTATCGAATACCCAGGAGCTACTACGAGTGCTGGTAAGGTACACATCAATAACATGTATATCATATATACCTTTGACGTTGCCGGCCTTCTTGTCTGCTAAGTATTTGGGGAAATTCCGCTTCCAGTGACCCGTTCCCTTGCAATAAAAGCACTCTGTCTCAGGCTTGGGTCCATACTTTGGCTTCTTCCCGGCAACAGGCTTGCCAGGCGCGACAACTCCCTTGCCGTCCTTCTTGAAGTTCTTCTTACCCTTGCCTTTCTTGAACTTAGTGGTTTTATTGACCATCAACACTTGATGTTCTTTCTTGATGTCCACCTCCGCTGATTTCAGCATCGAATACACCTCGGGAATGGACTTCTCCATCCCCTGCATATTGAAGTTCAGCACGAAGCTCTTGAAGCTTGGTGGGAGCGACTGGAGGATTCTGTCAACGACCGCTTCATCTGGGAGATTCATTCCCAGCTGAGACAAGCGGTTGTGCAATCCTGAAATCTTGAGGATGTGCTCACTGACAGAACTGTTCTCCTCCATCTTACAGCTGTAGAATGCGTCGGAGACATCATATCTCTCGACTCGGGCATGAGCTTGGAAAACCATTTTCAGCTCTTTGAACATCTCATATGCTCCGTGGTGCTCAAAACGCTTTTGGAGCCCCGATTCTAAACTGTAAAGCATGCCGCACTGAACCAGAGAGTAATCATCACTACGCGACTGCCAGACGTTCAAAACATCTTGGGCCGCATCGGGAGCAGGTGCATCACCTAGCGGTGCTTCTAGGACATATGATCTCTTGGCAGCTATGAGGATAATCCTCAAGTTACGGACCCAATCCGTATAGTTGCTACCATCGTCTTTCAGCATGGTTTTCTCTAGGAACGCGTTGAAGTTGAGGGAAATTGGAGCGTGGGCCATTTGATCTACAAGAGATATTGTAAAGAATTTAGACTAAGTTCATGATAATTAAGTTCATCTTAATCAAATTATAATGAACTCCCACTCAGAATGACATCTCTCTAGTCATCTAAGTGATACACGATCCGAATCGAGTAGTCCGTGTCCGATCATCACGTGAGACGGACTAGTCATCAATGGTGAACATCTTCATGTTGATCTTATCTTCTATACGACTCGTGTTCGACCTTTCGGTCTTCCGTGTTCCGAGGCCATGTCTGTACATGCTAGGCTCGTCAAGTGAACCCTAAGTGTATCGCGTGTGTAAATCTGTCTTACACCCGTTGTATGCGAACGTTAGAACCTATCACACCCGATCATCACGTGGTGCTTCGGAGCAACGAGCTTTAGCAACGGTGCACAGTTAGGGGAAACACAATACTTGAAATTTTAGTGAGAGATCATCTTATTTACTACCGTCGTTCTAAGTAAACAAGATGCATAAACATGATAAACATCACATGCAATCAATTAAAGTGACATGATATGGCCAATATCATCTTGCTCCTTGGATCTCCATCTTCGGGGCACCATGATCATCTTGTCACCGGCTCGACACCATGATCTTCATCATCATGATCTCCATCATCGTGTCTTGAAGAAGTCGTCACGCCAACTATTACTTCTACTACTATAGCTAACGTTTAGCAATGAAGCAAAGTAATTACATGGCGTTATTCAGTGACACGCAGGTCATACAATAATTAAGACAACTCATATGGCTCCTGTCGGTTGTCAAGTTCATCGACATGCAAGACGTGATTCCCTATTACAAAAACATGATCAATCTCATACATCACATATATCATTCATCACATCTTTGTTTTGGCCATACCACGTCACATAGCACATGCTGCAAAAACAAGTTAGACGTCCTCTAATTGTTGTTGCAAATTTTTACGTGGCTTCTATAGGATTTCTAGCAAGAACGTTTCTTACCTACGCCAAAACCACAACGTGATTTGTCAACTTCTATTTACCCTTCATAAGGACCCTTTTCATCGAATCCGATCCGACTAAAGTAGGAGAGACAGACACCCGCCAGCCACCTTATGCATCTAGTGCATGTCTGTCGGTGGAACCAGTCTCACGTAAGCGTACGTGTAAAGTCGGTCCGGGCCGCTTCATCCCACAATACCGCCGAATCAGGATTGACTAGTAACGGTAAGAAAGTTGAACAAGATCATACGCCCACAACTGCTTTGGGTTCTACTCGTGCAAGATGCTACGCATAAAACCTAGGCTCAGATGCCACTGTTGGGGAACGTAGCATAATTTAAAAAATTTCTACGCTTGCACCAAGATCCAACTATGGAGACATCTAGCAACGAGCAAGTAAGAGTGCATCTACATACCGTTATGGAGATTGCGTGCGGAAGCTTTCAACGAAGCGAGGATGAAGTAGTCGTACTCTTCACGTTCTTCGTCACCGATGATCTAGCGCCGAACGGACGGCACCTCCGTGTTCAACACACGTATGGTGTAGCAACGTCACCTCCTTCTTGATCCAGCAAGGGGGGAGGAGAAGTCGTCAGAGATCCGGCAGCACGACGGCGTGATGACGGATGCAGTGGAGATCGCAGCAGGGCTTCGCCGGGCGCCCTGCGTTGGAGTATGGAGGTGTGACGGGAGGGGGAGAGGCGCCAGGGCTTGGGTGCGGCTGCCCTCTCCCTCCCCACATATATATAGGGGCCAGGGGGGTGCGCCTGGGCCCCCTGCAGATCCAATCTGCAAGGGGGCGGCGGCCAGGGGGGGTTCCTTGCCCCCCAAGGCAAGTGGAGCCCCCCTCCCCTTTAGGGTTTTAACCCTAGGCGCATGGGGAGGTGGGCCCCCTAGTGGTGCGCCAGCCCTGAGGGCTGGACACTTCCCCTTGCGGCCTAGGGGCCCCACCAGGATGGGTGGCCCCACCCGGTGGACCCCCGGGGCCCCTCCGGTGGTCCCGGGACGCTCCCGGTGACCCCCGGAGATCACCCGTTGGCCGAAACTGGACTTCCTATATATCAATCTTTACCTCCGGACCATTCCGGAACTCCTCGTGACGTCCGGGATCTCATTCGGGACTCCGAACAACTTTCGGGTTTCCACGTGCATTTATCTCTACGACCATAGCGTTACCGAACCTTAAGTGTGTAGACCCTACGGGTTCGGGAGACACGTAGACATGACCGAGACCACTCTTCGGTCAATAACCAACAACGGGATCTGGATACCCATGTTGGTTCCCACGTGCTCCTCGATGATCTTCATCGGATGAACCACCGTGTCAAGGATTCACTTAATCCCGTATGTTATTCCCTTTGTCCATCGGTACGGTACTTGCCCGAGATTCGATCGTCGGTATTCCCGATACCTTGTTCAATCTCGTTATGGCAAGTCTCTTTATTCGATCCGTAATCCATCATCCCGTGACTAACCACTTAGTCACTTTGAGCTCATTATGATGATGTCTTACCGAGTGGGCCCAGAGGTACCTCTCCGTCATACGGAGTGACAACATCCCAGTCTCGGTTCGTACCAACTCAACAGACACTTTCGGAGATACCCGATGCGTACCTTTATAGTCACCCAGTTACGTTGTGACGGTTGGCACACCCAAAGTATTCCTACGGCATCCGGGAGTTGTACAACCTCATGGTCTAAGGAATAAATACTTGACACCGAAAAGCTTATGCATTACGAACTATACGATCTCGTGTTATGCTCAAGTTTGGGTCTTGTCCATCACATCATTCTCCTAATGATGTGATCCCGTTATCACTGACATCCTATGTCCATGGTCAGGAAACCGTGACCATCTGTTGATCAACGAGCTGGCTACTAGAGGCCTACCAGGGACTCATTGTGGTCTGTGTATTTACACATGTATCGCTGTTTCCGTACAATACAATTCAAGCATGAATAACAGACAATTATCATGAACAAGGAGATATAATAATAATGCTTTTATTATTGCCTCTAGGGCATATCTCCAACAGTCTCCCACTTGCACTAGAGTCAATAATCTAGTTACATTGTGATGAATCGAACACCCATAGAGTTCTGGTGTTGATCATGTTTTGCTCGTGAAAGAGGTTTAGTCAACGGGTCTGCGACATTCAGATCCGTATGCACTTTACAAATATCTATGTCTCCATCCTGAACATAATTCCGGATGGAGTTGAAACGGTGCTTGATGTGCTTGGTCTTCTTGTGAAACCTGGGCTCCTTGGTAATGGCAATAGCACCAGTGTTTTCACAGAAGAGAGTCATCGGGCTTGACGCGCTTGGAATGACTCCTAGGTCGGTGATGAACTCCTTCATCCAGACTCCTTCCTGCGCTGCTTCGGGAGCAGCTATGTACTCCGCTTCACATGTAGACGCTGCCACCACGCTCTGTTTGCAACTGCACCAGCTGACTGCCCCTCCATTCAAAATATACACGTATCCGGTTTGTGACTTAGAGTCATCCAGATTTGTGTCGAAGCTAGCATCGACGTAACCCTTTACGACGACCTCTTTGTCACCTCAATAAACGAGAAACATATCCTTAGTCCTTTTCAGGTACTTCAGGATGTTCTTGACCGCTGTCCAGTGTTCCGTACCGGGATCACTTTGGTACCTCCCTACCAAACTTATGGCAAGGTTCACATCAGGTCTGGTACACAGCATGGCATACATGATAGAACCTATGGCCGAGGCATAGGGAATGACACTCATCTTTTCTCTATCTTCTGCCGTGGTCGGCGACTGAGCCTTGCTCAATCTCATACCTTGCAAAACAGGCAAGAATCCTTTCTTTGACTGATCCAAATTGAACTTCTTCAATATTTTGTCAAGGTATGTACTTTGTGAAAGACCAATGAGGCGTCTCGATCTATCTCTATAGATTTTGATGCCTAATATGTAAGCAGCTTCTCCAAGGTCCTTCATTGAAAAACTTTTATTCAAGTAGGCCTTTACATTTTCCAAGAATTCTATATCATTTCCCATCAGCAATATGTCATCCACATATAATATGAGAAATGCCACAGAGCTCCCACTCACTTTCTTGTAAATACAGGCTTCTCCATAAGTCTGTATAAAGCCAAACGCTTTGATCACTTCATCAAAGCGAATATTCCAACTCCGAGATGCTTGCACCAGCCCGTAAATCGAGCGCTGGAGCTTGCATACCTTGTCAGCGTTCTCTGAATCGACAAAACCTTCCGGTTGCATCATATACAACTCTTCCTTGAGGAAGCCATTAAGGAATGCTGTTTTGACGTCCCTTTGCCATATCTCATAATCATAGAATGCGGCAATAGCTAACATGATTCTGACTGACTTCAGCATCGCTACGGGAGAGAAAGTCTCGTCGTAGTCAATCCCTTGAACTTGTCGATAACCCTTAGCGACAAGCCGAGCCTTATAGATGGTCACATTACCATCCGCGTCTGTCTTCTTCTTAAATATCCATTTGTTTTCGATGGCGTGCCTATCATCAGGCAAGTCCGCCAAAGTCCATACTTTGTTTTCATACATGGATTCTATCTCGGATTTCATGGCTCCAAGCCATTAATTGGAATCTGGGCCCGCCATTGCTTCTTCATAGTTCGAAGGTTCACCGTTGTCTAACAACATGATTTCCAGTACAGGGTTGCCGTACCACTCTGGTGCGGAACGTACCCTTGTGGACCTTCGAAGTTCAGTAGTAACTTGATCAGTTTCTTCATGATCATTATCATTAACTTCCTCCCTTGTCGGTGCAGGCACCTCAGGAACAATTTCCTGTGCTGCGCTACTTTCCGGTCCAGGAGGGGTGACTGTCACCTCATCAAGTTCTACTTTCCTCCCACTCACTTCTTTCGAGAGAAACTCTTTCTCCAGAAAGCATCCATTCTTGGCAACAAAGACTTTGCCTTCGGATCTGTGGTAGAAGGTGTACCCAATTGTTTCCTTTGGGTATCCTATGAAGAAGCATTTTTCCGATTTGGGTTCGAGCTTTTCAGGTTGAAGTTTCTTGACATAAGCATCGCAACCCCAAACTTTCAGAAATGACAGCTTCGGTTTCTTGCCAAACAAAAGTTCATACGGAGTCGTCTCAACGGATTTCGACGGAGCCCTATTTAAAGTGAATGCAGCAGTCTCTAAAGCATAACCCCAAAAAGATAGCGGTAAATCGGTGAGGGACATCATAGATCGCACCATGTCCAACAGAGTACGATTTCGACGTTCGGATACACCGTTACGTTGAGGTGTTCCGGGCGGTGTCAATTGTGAAACAATTCCACAGCTCCTAAGGTGTGTGCCAAATTCATGACTTAAATATTCACCCCCACGATCCGATCGCAAGAACTTTATTTTTCTGTCACGTTGATTCTCAACCTCATTCTGAAATTCCTTGAACTTTTCAAAGGTCTCAGACTTGTGTTTCATCAAATAGATATACCCGTATCTACTCAAGTCATCCGTGAGGGTGAGAACATAACGGTAGCCTCCGCGAGCCTCGACACTCATTGGACCGCACACATCGGTATGTATGATTTCCAACAAGTTGGTTGCTCGCTCCATTGTTCCGCAGAACGGAGTCTTGGTCATCTTGCCCAAGAGGCATGGTTCGCACGTGTCAAATGATTCATAATCAAGAGACTCTAGAAGTCCATCCGAATGGAGTTTCTTCATACGTTTGACACCAATATGACCAAGGCGGCAATGCCACAAGTATGTGGGACTATCATTATCAACTTTACATCTTTTGGCATCTACACTATGGATATGTGTATTACTACGTTCGAGATTCATCAAAAATAAACCATTGACCAGCGGGGCATGACCATAAAACATATCTCTCAAATAAATAGAACAACCATTATTCTCCGATTTGAAAGAGTAGCCATCTCGCATAAGACGAGATCCAGAAACAATGTTCATGCTCAAAGCTGGTACCAAATAACAATTATTGAGGTTTAAAACTAATCCCGAGGGTAGATGTAGAGGTAGCGTGCCGACGGCGATCACATCGACCTTGGAACCATTCCCGACGCGCATCGTCACCTCATCCTTCGCCAGTCTCCGTTTATTCCGCAGCTCCTGTTTTGAGTTACAAATGTGAGCAACTGCACCGGTATCGAATACCCAGGAGCTACTACGAGTGCTGGTAAGGTACACATCAATAACATCTATATCATATATACCTTTGACGTTGCCGGCCTTCTTGTCTGCTAAGTATTTGGGCAGTTCCGATTCCAGTGACCCGTTCCCTTGCAATAAAAGCACTCTGTTTCAGGCTTGGGTCCATACTTTGGCTTCTTCCCGGCAACAGGCTTGCCAGGCGCGGCAACTCCCTTGCCGTCCTTCTTGAAGTTCTTCTTACCCTTGCCTTTCTTGAACTTAGTGGTTTTATTGACCATCAACACTTGATGTTCTTTCTTGATGTCTACCTCCGCTGATTTCAGCATCGAATACACCTCGGGAATGGACTTCTCCATCCCCTGCATATTGAAGTTCAGCACGAAGCTCTTGAAGCTTGGTGGGAGCGACTGGAGGATTCTGTCAATGACCGCTTCATCTGGGAGATTCATTCCCAGCTGAGACAAGCGGTTGTGCAATCCTGAAATCTTGAGGATGTGCTCACTGACAGAACTGTTCTCCTCCATCTTACAGCTGTAGAATGCGTCGGAGACATCATATCTCTCAACTCGGGCATGAGCTTGGAAAACCATTTTCAGCTCTTCGAACATCTCATATGCTCCGTGGTGCTCAAAACGTTTTTGGAGTCCCGACTCTAAGCTGTAAAGCATGCCGCACTGAACCAGGGAGTAATCATCACAACGTGACTGCCAAGCGTTCATAACGTCTTGGGTCGCCGGGAAAACGGGTGCATCACCTAGCGGTGCTTCTAGGACATAAGTTCTCTTGGCAGCTATGAGGATAATCCTCAGGTTACGGACCCAATCCGTATAGTTGCTACCATCGTCTTTCTGCTTGGTTTTCTCTAGGAACGCGTTGAAGTTGAGGGAAACTGGAGCGTGGGCCATTTGATCTACAAGAGATATTGTAAAGAATTTAGACTAAGTTCATGATAATTAAGTTCATCTTAATCAAATTTTAATGAACTCCCACTCAGAATGACATCTCTCTAGTCATCTAAGTGATACACGATCCGAATCGAGTAGTCCGTGTCCGATCATCACGTGAGACGGACTAGTCATCAACGGTGAACATCTTCATGTTGATCGTATCTTCTATTCGACTCGTGTTCGACCTTTCGGTCTTCCGTGTTCCGAGGCCATGTCTGTAGATGCTAGGCTCGTCAAGTGAACCCTAAGTGTATCGCGTGTGTAAATCTATCTTACACCCGTTGTATGCGAACGTTAGAACCTATCACACCCGATCATCACGTGGTGCTTCGGACCAACGAGCTTTAGCAACGGTGCACAATTAGGGGAAACACAATACTTGAAATTTTAGTGAGAGATCATCTTATTTACTACCGTCGTTCTAAGTAAACAAGATGCATAAACATGATAAACATCACATGCAATCAATTAAAGTGACATGATATGGCCAATATCATCTTGCTCCTTGGATCTCCATCTTCGGGGCACCATGATCATCTTGTCACCGGCTCGACACCATGATCTTCATCATCATGATCTCCATCATCGTGTCTTGAAGAAGTCGTCACGCCAACTATTACTTCTACTACTATAGCTAACGTTTAGCAATGAAGCAAAGTAATTACATGGCGTTATTCAGTGACACGCAGGTCATACAATAATTAAGACAACTCATATGGCTCCTGCCGGTTGTCAAGTTCATCGACATGCAAGACGTGATTCCCTATTACAAACACATGATCAATCTCATACATCACATATATCATTCATCACATCTTTGTTTTGGCCATACCACGTCACATAGCACATGCTGCAAAAACAAGTTAGACGTCCTCTAATTGTTGTTGCAAATTTTTACGTGGCTTCTATAGGATTTCTAGCAAGAACGTTTCTTACCTACGCCAAAACCACAACGTGATTTGTCAACTTCTATTTACCCTTCATAAAGACCCTTTTCATCGAATCCGATCCGACTAAAGTAGGAGAGACAGACACCCGCCAGCCACCTTATGCATCTAGTGCATGTCTGTCGGTGGAACCAGTCTCACGTAAGCGTACGTGTAAAGTCGGTCCGGGCCGCTTCATCCCACAATACCGCCGAATCAGGATTGACTAGTAACGGTAAGAAAGTTGAACAAGATCATACGCCCACAACTGCTTTGGGTTCTACTCGTGCAAGATGCTACGCATAAAACCTAGGCTCAGATGCCACTGTTGGGGAACGTAGCATAATTCAAAAAATTTCTACGCTTGCACCAAGATCCAACTATGGAGACATCTAGCAACAAGCAAGTAAGAGTGCATCTACATACCGTTATGGAGATTGCGTGCGGAAGCTTTCAACGAAGCGAGGATGAAGTAGTCGTACTCTTCACGTTCTTCGTCACCGATGATCTAGCGCCGAACGGACGGCACCTCCGTGTTCAACACACGTATGGTGTAGCAACGTCACCTCCTTCTTGATCCAGCAAGGGGGGAGGAGAAGTCGTCAGAGATCCGGCAGCACGACGGCGTGATGACGGATGCAGTGGAGATCGCAGCAGGGCTTCGCCGGGCGCCCTGCGTTGGAGTATGGAGGTGTGACGGGAGGGGGAGAGGCGCCAGGGCTTGGGTGCGGCTGCCCTCTCCCTCCCCACATATATATAGGGGCCAGGGGGGTGCGCCTGGGCCCCCTGCAGATCCAATCTGCAAGGGGGCGGTGGCCAGGGGGGGTTCCTTGCCCCCCAAGGCAAGTGGAGCCCCCCTCCCCTTTAGGGTTTTAACCCTAGGCGCATGGGGAGGTGGGCCCCCTAGTGGTGCGCCAGCCCTGAGGGCTGGACACTTCCCCTTGCGGCCTAGGGGCCCCACCGGGATGGGTGGCCCCACCCGGTGGACCCCCGGGGCCCCTCCGGTGGTCCCGGGACGCTCCCGGTGACCCCCGGAGATCACCCGTTGGCCGAAACTGGACTTCCTATATATCAATCTTTACCTCCGGACCATTCCGGAACTCCTCGTGACATCCGGGATCTCATCCGAGACTCCGAACAACTTTCGGGTTTCCACGTGCATTTATCTCTACGACCCTAGCGTTACCGAACCTTAAGTGTGTAAACCCTACGGGTTCGGGAGACACGTAGACATGACCGAGACCACTCTTCGGTCAATAACCAACAGCGGGATCTGGATACCCATGTTGGTTCCCACGTGTTCCTCGATGATCTTCATCGGATGAACCACTGTGTCAAGGATTCACTTAATCCCGTATGTTATTCCCTTTGTCCATCGGTACGGTACTTGCCCGAGATTCGATCGTCGGTATTCCCGATACCTTGTTCAATCTCGTTATGGCAAGTCTCTTTATTTGATCCGTAATCCATCATCCCGTGACTAACCACTTAGTCACTTTGAGATCATTATGATGATGTCTTACCGAGTGGGCCCAGAGGTACCTCTCCGTCATACGGAGTGACAACATCCCAGTCTCGGTTCGTACCAACTCAACAGACACTTTCGGAGATACCCGATGCGTACCTTTATAGTCACCCAGTTACGTTCTGACGGTTGGCACACCCAAAGTATTCCTACGGCATCCGGGAGTTGTACAACCTCATGGTCTAAGGAATAAATACTTGACACCGAAAAGCTTATGCATTACGAACTATACGATCTCGTGTTATGCTCAAGTTTGGGTCTTGTCCATCACATCATTCTCCTAATGATGTGATCCCGTTATCACTGACATCCTATCTCCATGGTCAGGAAACCGTGACCATCTGTTGATCAATGAGCTGGCTACTAGAGGCCTACCAGGGACTCATTGTGGTCTGTGTATTTACACATGTATCGCTGTTTCCGTACAATACAATTCAAGCATGAATAACAGACAATTATCATGAACAAGGAGATATAATAATAATGCTTTTATTATTGCCTCTAGGGCATATCTCCAATAGTCTCCCACTTGCACTAGAGTCAATAATCTAGTTACATTGTGATGAATCGAACACCCATAGAGTTCTGGTGTTGATCATGTTTTGCTCGTGAAAGAGGTTTAGTCAACGGGTCTGCGACATTCAGATCCGTATGCACTTTACAAATATCTATGTCTCCATCCTGAACATAATTCCGGATGGAGTTGAAACGACGCTTGATGTGCTTGGTCTTCTTGTGAAACCTGGGCTCCTTGGTAATGGCAATAGCACCAGTGTTTTCACAGAAGAGAGTCATCGGGCTTGACGCGCTTGGAATGACTCCTAGGTCGGTGATGAACTCCTTCATCCAGACTCCTTCCTGCGTTGCTTCGGAAGCAGCTATGTACTCCGCTTCACATGTAGACGCTGCCACCACGCTCTGTTTGCAACTGCACCAGCTGACTGCCCCTCCATTCAAAATATACATGAATCCGGTTTGTGACTTAGAGTCATCCAGATTTGTGTCGAAGCTAGCATCGACGTAACCCTTTACGACGAGCTCTTCGTCACCTCCATAAAAGAGAAACATATCCTTAGTCCTTTTCAGGTACTTCAGGATGTTCTTGACCGCTGTCCAGTGTTCCGTACCGGGATCACTTTGGTACCTCCCTACCAAACTTATGGCAAGGTTCACATCAGGTCTGGTACACAGCATGGCATACATGATAGAACCTATGGCCGAGGCATAGGGAATGACACTCATCTTTTCTCTATCTTCTGCCGTGGTCGGCGACTGAGCCTTCCTCAATCTCATACCTTGCAAAACAGGCAAGAATCCTTTCTTTGACTGATCCATATTGAACTTCTTCAATATTTTGTCAAGGTATGTACTTTGTGAAAGACAAATGAGGCGTCTCGATCTATCTCTATAGATTTTGATGCCTAATATGTAAGCAGCTTCTCCAAGGTCCTTCATTGAAAAACTTTTATTCAAGTAGGCCTTTACATTTTCCAAGAATTCTATATCATTTCCCATCAGCAATATGTCATCCACATATAATATGAGAAATGCCACAGAGCTCCCACTCACTTTCTTGTAAATACAGGCTTCTCCATAAGTCTGTATAAAGCCAAACGCTTTGATCACTTCATCAAAACGAATATTCCAACTCCGAGATGCTTGCACCAGCCCGTAAATCGAGCGCTGGAGCTTGCATACCTTGTTAGCGTTTTCTGGATCGACAAAACCTTCCGGTTGCATCATATACAACTCTTCCTTGAGGAAGCCATTAAGGAATGCTGTTTTGACGTCCATTTGCCATATCTCATAATCATAGAATGCGGCAATAGCTAACATGATTCTGACTGACTTCAGCATCGCTACGGGAGAGAAAGTCTCGTCGTAGTCAATCCCTTGAACTTGTCGATAACCCTTAGCGACAAGCCGAGCCTTATAGATGGTCACATTACCATCCGCGTCTGTCTTCTTCTTAAATATCCATTTGTTTTCTATGGCGTGCCTATCATCAGGCAAGTCCACCAAAGTCCATACTTTGTTTTCATACATGGATTCTATCTCGGATTTCATGGCTCCAAGCCATTTATTGGAATCTGGGCCCGCCATCGCTTCTTCATAGTTCGAAGGTTCACCGTTGTCTAACAACATGATTTCCAGTACAGGGTTGCCGTACCACTCTGGTGCGGAACGTACCCTTGTGGACCTTCGAAGTTCAGTAGTAACTTGATCAGTTTCTTCATGATCATTATCATTAACTTCCTCCCTTGTCGGTGCAGGCACCTCAGGAACAGTTTCCTGTGCTGCGCTACTTTCCGGTCCAGGAGGGGTGACTGTCACCTCATCAAGTTCTACTTTCCTCCCACTCACTTCTTTCGAGAGAAACTCTTTCTCCAGAAAGCATCCATTCTTGGCAACAAAGACTTTGCCTTCGGATATGTGGTAGAAGGTGTACCCAATTGTTTCCTTCGGGTATCCTATGAAGAAGCATTTTTCCGATTTGGGTTCGAGCTTTTCAGGTTGAAGTTTCTTGACATAAGCATCGCAACCCCAAACTTTCAGAAACGACAGCTTCGGTTTCTTGCCAAACCAAAGTTCATACGGAGTCGTCTCAACGGATTTCGACGGAGCCCTATTTAAAGTGAATGCGCCATTCTCTAAAGCATAACCCCAAAAAGATAGCGGTAAATCGGTGAGGGACATCATAGATCGCACCATGTCCAACAGAGTACGATTTCGACGTTCGGATACACCGTTACGTTGAGGTGTTCCGGGCGGTGTCAATTGTGAAACAATTCCACAGCTCCTAAGGTGTGTGCCAAATTCATGACTTAAATATTCACCCCCACGATCCGATCGCAAGAACTTTATTTTTCTGTCACGTTGATTCTCAACCTCATTCTGAAATTCCTTGAACTTTTCAAAGGTCTCAGACTTGTGTTTCATCAAATAGATATACCCGTATCTACTCAAGTCATCCGTGAGGGTGAGAACATAACGGTAGCCTCCGCGAGCCTCGACACTCATTGGACCGCACACATCGGTATGTATGATTTCCAACAAGTTGGTTGCTCGCTCCATTGTTCCGGAGAACGGAGTCTTGGTCATCTTGCCCAAGAGGCATGGTTCGCACGTGTCAAATGATTCATAATCAAGAGACTCTAGAAGTCCATCCGAATGGAGTTTCTTCATATGTTTGACACCAATATGACCAAGGCGGCAATGCCACAAGTATATGGGACTATCATTATCAACTTTACATCTTTTGGCATCTACACTATGAATATGTGTATTACTACGTTCGAGATTCATCAAAAATAAACCATTGACCAGCGGGGCATGACCATAAAACATATCTCTCAAATAAATAGAACAACCATTATTCTCCGATTTGAAAGAGTAGCCATCTCGCATAAGACGAGATCCAGAAACAATGTTCATGCTCAAAGCTGGTACCAAATAACAATTATTGAGGTTTAAAACTAATCCCGAGGGTAGATGTAGAGGTAGCGTGCCGACGGCGATCACATCGACCTTGGAACCATTCCCGACGCGCATCGTCACCTCATCCTTCGCCAGTCTCCGTTTATTCCGCAGCTCCTGTTTTGAGTTACAAATGTGAGCAACTGCACCGGTATCGAATACCCAGGAGCTACTACGAGTGCTGGTAAGGTACACATCAATAACATCTATATCATATATACCTTTGACGTTGCCGGCCTTCTTGTCTGCTAAGTATTTGGGGCAGTTCCGATTCCAGTGACCCGTTCCCTTGCAATAAAAGCACTCTGTTTCAGGCTTGGGTCCATACTTTGGCTTCTTCCCGGCAACAGGCTTGCCAGGCGCGGCAACTCCCTTGCCGTCCTTCTTGAAGTTCTTCTTACCCTTGCCTTTCTTGAACTTAGTGGTTTTATTGACCATCAACACTTGATGTTCTTTCTTGATGTCTACCTCCGCTGATTTCAGCATCGAATACACCTCGGGAATGGACTTCTCCATCCCCTGCATATTGAAGTTCAGCACGAAGCTCTTGAAGCTTGGTGGGAGCGACTGGAGGATTCTGTCAATGACCGCTTCATCTGGGAGATTCATTCCCAGCTGAGACAAGCGGTTGTGCAATCCTGAAATCTTGAGGATGTGCTCACTGACAGAACTGTTCTCCTCATCTTACAGCTGTAGAATGCGTCGGAGACATCATATCTCTCAACTCGGGCATGAGCTTGGAAAACCATTTTCAGCTCTTCGAACATCTCATATGCTCCGTGGTGCTCAAAACGTTTTTGGAGCCCCGACTCTAAGCTGTAAAGCATGCCGCACTGAACCAGGGAGTAATCATCACAACATGACTGCCAAGCGTTCATAACGTCTTGGGTCGCCGGGAAAACGGGTGCATCACCTAGCGGTGCTTCTAGGACATAAGTTCTCTTGGCAGCTATGAGGATAATCCTCAGGTTACGGACCCAATCCGTATAGTTGCTACCATCGTCTTTCAGCTTGGTTTTCTCTAGGAATGCGTTGAAGTTGAGGGAAACTGGAGCGTGGGCCATTTGATCTACAAGAGATATTGTAAAGAATTTAGACTAAGTTCATGATAATTAAGTTCATCTTAATCAAATTTTAATGAACTCCCACTCAGAATGACATCTCTCTAGTCATCTAAGTGATACACGATCCGAATCGAGTAGTCCGTGTCCGATCATCATGTGAGACGGACTAGTCATCAACGGTGAACATCTTCATGTTGATCGTATCTTCTATACGACTCGTGTTCGACCTTTCGGTCTTCCGTGTTCCGAGGCCATGTCTGTACATGCTAGGCTCGTCAAGTGAACCCTAAGTGTATCGCGTGTGTAAATCTGTCTTACACCCGTTGTATGCGAACGTTAGAACCTATCACACCCGATCATCACGTGGTGCTTCGGAGCAACGAGCTTTAGCAACGGTGCACAGCTAGGGGAAACACAATACTTGAAATTTTAGTGAGAGATCATCTTATTTACTACAGTCGTTCTAAGTAAACAAGATGCATAAACATGATAAACATCACATGCAATCAATTAAAGTGACATGATATGGCCAATATCATCTTGCTCCTTGGATCTCCATCTTCGGGGCACCATGATCATCTTGTCACCGGCTCGACACCATGATCTTCATCATCATGATCTCCATCATCGTGTCTTGAAGAAGTCGTCACGCCAACTATTACTTCTACTACTATAGCTAACGTTTAGCAATGAAGCAAAGTAATTACATGGCGTTATTCAGTGACACGCAGGTCATACAATAATTAAGACAACTCCTATGGCTCCTGCCGGTTGTCAAGTTCATCGACATGCAAGTCGTGATTTCCTATTACAAGAACATGATCAATCTCATACATCACATATATCATTCATCACATCTTCGTTTTGGCCATACCACGTCACATAGCACATGCTGCAAAAACAAGTTAGACGTCCTCTAATTGTTGTTGCAAATTTTTACGTGGCTTCTATAGGATTTCTAGCAAGAACGTTTCTTACCTTCGCCAAAACCACAACGTGATTTGTCAACTTCTATTTACCCTTCATAAGGACCCTTTTCATCGAATCCGATCCGACTAAAATAGGAGAGACAGACACCCGCCAGCCACCTTATGCATCTAGTGCATGTCTGTCGGTGGAACCAGTCTCACGTAAGCGTACGTGTAAAGTCGGTCCGGGCCGCTTCATCCCACAATACCGCCGAATCAAGATTGACTAGTAACGGTAAGAAAGTTGAACAAGATCATACGCCCACAACTTCTTTGTGTTCTACTCGTGCAAGATGCTACGCATAAAACCTAGGCTCAGATGCCACTGTTGGGGAACGCATCATAATTCAAAATTTTTCTACGCTTTCACCAAGATCCAACTATGGAGACATCTAGCAACGAGCAAGTAAGAGTGCATCTACATACCGTTATGGAGATTGCGTGCGGAAGCTTTCAACGAAGCGAGGATGAAGTAGTCGTACTCTTCACGTTCTTCGTCACCGATGATCTAGCGCCGAACGGACGGCACCTCCGTGTTCAACACACGTACGGTGCAGCAACGTCACCTCCTTCTTGATCCAGCAAGGGGGGAGGAGAAGTCGTCAGAGATCCGGCAGCACGACGGCGTGATGACGGATGTAGTGGAGATCGCAGCAGGGCTTCGCCGGGCGCCCTGCGTTGGAGTATGGAGGTGTGACGGGAGGGGGAGAGGCGCCAGGGCTTGGGTGCGGCTGCCCTCTCCCTCCCCACATATATATAGGGGCCAGGGGGGTGCGCCTGGGCCCCCTGCAGATCCAATCTGCAAGGGGGCGGCGGCCAGGGAGGGTTCCTTGCCCCCCAAGGCAAGTGGAGCCCCCCTCCCCTTTAGGGTTTTAACCCTAGGCGCATGGGGAGGTGGGCCCCCTAGTGGTGCGCCAGCCCTGAGGGCTGGACACTTCCCCTTGCGTCCTAGGGGCCCCACCGGGATGGGTGGCCCCACCCGGTGGACCCCCGGGGCCCCTCCAGTGGTCCCGGGACGCTCCCGGTGACCCCCGGAGATCACCCGTTGGCCGAAACTGGACTTCCTATATATATCAATCTTTACCTCCAGACCATTCCGGAACTCCTCGTGACATCCGGGATCTCATCCGGGACTCCGAACAACTTTCGGGTTTCCACGTGCATTTATCTCTACGACCCTAGCGTTACCGAACCTTAAGTGTGTAGACCCTATGGGTTCGGGAGACACGTAGACATGACCGAGACCACTCTCCGGTCAATAACCAACAGCGGGATCTGGATACCCATGTTGGTTCCCACGTGTTCCTCGATGATCTTCATCGGATGAACCACCGTGTCAAGGATTCACTTAATCCCGTATGTTATTCCCTTTGTCCATCAGTACGGTACTTGCCCGGGATTCGATCGTTGGTATTCCCGATACCTTGTTCAATCTCGTTATGGCAAGTCTCTTTACTCGATCTGTAATCCATCATCCCGTGACTAACCACTTAGTCACTTTGAGCTCATTATGATGATGTCTTACCGAGTGGGCCCAGAGGTACCTCTCCGTCATACGGAGTGACAACATCCCAGTCTCGGTTCGTACCAACTCAACAGACACTTTCGGAGATACCCGATGCGTACCTTTATAGTCACGCAGTTACGTTGTGACGGTTGGCACACCCAAAGTATTCCTACGGCATCCGGGAGTTGTACAACCTCATGGTCTAAGGAATAAATACTTGACACCGAAAAGCTTATGCATTACAAACTATACGATCTCGTGTTATGCTCAAGTTTGGGTCTTGTCCATCACATCATTCTCCTAATGATGTGATCCCGTTATCACTGACATCCTATGTCCATGGTCAGGAAACCGTGACCATCTGTTGATCAACGAGCTGGCTACTAGAGGCCTACCAGGGACTCATTGTGGTCTGTGTATTTACACATGTATCGCTGTTTCCGTACAATACAATTCAAGCATGAATAACAGACAATTATCATGAACAAGGAGATATAATAATAATGCTTTTATTATTGCCTCTAGGGCATATCTCCAATAGTCTCCCACTTGCACAAGAGTCAATAATCTAGTTACATTGTGATGCATCGAACACCCATAGAGTTCTGGTGTTGATCATGTTTTGCTCGTGAAAGAGGTTTAGTCAACGGGTCTGCGACATTCAGATCCCTATGCACTTTACAAATATCTATGTCTCCATCCTGAACATAATTCCGGATGCAGTTGAAACGACGCTTGATGTGCTTGGTCTTCTTGTGAAACCTGGGCTCCTTGGTAATGGCAATAGCACCAGTGTTTTCACAGAAGAGAGTCATCGGGCTTGACGCGCTTGGAATGACTCCTAGGTCGGTGATGAACTCCTTCATCCAGACTCCTTCCTGCGCTGCTTCGGAAGCAGCTATGTACTCCGCTTCACATGTAGACGCTGCCACCACGCTCTGTTTGCAACTGCACCAGCTGACTGCCCCTCCATTCAAAATATACACGTATCCGGTTTGTGACTTAGAGTCATCCAGATCTGTGTCAAAGCTAGCATCGACGTAACCCTATACGACGAGCTCTTCGTCACCTCAATAAACGAGAAACATATCCTTAGTCCTTTTCAGGTACTTCAGGATGTTCTTGACCGCTGTCCAGTGGTCCGTACCGGGATCACTTTGGTACCTCCCTACCAAACTTATGGCAAGGTTCACATCAGGTCTGGTACACAGCATGGCATACATGATAGAACCTATGGCCGAGGCATAGGGAATGACACTAATCTTTTCTCTATCTTCTGCCGTGGTCGGCGACCGAGCCTTGCTCAATCTCATACCTTGCAAAACAGGCAAGAATCCTCTATTTGACTGATCCATATTGAACTTCTTCAATATTTTGTCAAGGTATGTACTTTGTGAAAGACCAATGAGGCGTCTCGATCTATCTCTATAGATTTTGATGCCTAATATGTAAGCAGCTTCTCCAAGGTCCTTCATTGAAAAACTTTTATTCAAGTAGGCCTTTACATTTTCCAAGAATTCTATATCATTTCCCATCAGCAATATGTCATCCACATATAATATGAGAAATGCCACAGAGCTCCCACTCACTTTCTTGTAAATACAGGCTTCTCCATAAGTCTGTATAAAGCCAAACGCTTTGATCACTTCATCAAAGCGAATATTCCAACTCCGAGATGCTTGCACCAGCCCGTAAATCGAGCGCTGGAGCTTGCATACCTTGTTAGCGTTTTCTGGATCGACAAAACCTTCCGGTTGCATCATATACAACTCTTCCTTGAGGAAGCCATTAAGGAATGCTGTTTTGACGTCCATTTGCCATATCTCATAATCATAGAATGCGGCAATAGCTAACATGATTCTGACTGACTTCAGCATCGCTACGGGAGAGAAAGTCTCGTCGTAGTCAATCCCTTGAACTTGTCGATAACCCTTAGCGACAAGCCGACCCTTATAGATGGTCACATTACCATCCGCGTCTGTCTTCTTCTTAAATATCCATTTGTTTTTTATGGCGTGCCTATCATCAGGCAAGTCCACCAAAGTCCATACTTTGTTTTCATACATGGATTCTATCTCGGATTTCATGGCCCCAAGCCATTTATTGGAATCTGGGCCCGCCATCGCTTCTTCATAGTTCGAAGGTTCACCGTTGTCTAACAACATGATTTCCAGTACAGGGTTGCCGTACCACTCTGGTGCGGAACGTACCCTTGTGGACCTTCGAAGTTCAGTAGTAACTTGATCAGTTTCTTCATGATCATTATCATTAACTTCCTCCCTTGTCGGTGCAGGCACCTCAGGAATAGTTTCCTGTGCTGTGCTACTTTCCGGTCCAGGAGGGGTGACTGTCACCTCATCAAGTTCTACTTTCCTCCCACTCACTTCTTTCGAGAGAAACTCTTTCTCCAGAAAGCATCCATTCTTGGCAACAAAGACTTTGCCTTCGGATCTACTGCAATGTGTGCTGAGACAGCTGTATTTCTGCACCCTTCTAGCGAGTGCTGCGTGTATGCTATGGTTACTACTTGAGTAATGAACACGTGGTTTCTCCTAAAAAAAAAACGAAGAAACCTAGCGTGCGTCTGTGGTTTGTCTAGATTGACTCTATGCCACCGCCGCCGCCGCCGTTACTCGAGGTCGCCGCTCGGCGCGATGCCAGTCGCCAGACAACAGATAAGGGCACCACCGCAATGCGACGACGATGGTGCCGTAGCCATGGGCATCGTTGCCCCTGCCTCTGCTAATCCTGCCGCAATGTCGACTGCATCCGAGTCTATTGATCATGGTGTTTATTCTTCAAACTCAAATCTAAAGGTATCATCTACTTCAAACTTTTATTGATGGACTGCCGGCTGCATCCTACTCATCTAACTAATTGGTTCACTTTCATACAAGAGAATTGATAAATTTACTGCATGCGTTCTTTTTTATAATGAGAGATCACTTTCTTTGAACCTTTACACCGTCGCTATATGAAAAGATTGTTTGAGGGAAAGTTCTTCCAATTAAATTATCAAATTGTTCGATGAGCTTCATAGTCATGGATCTAAATTTATTAATTGAAGTGAAGTTTTATAATGCCAAATATACATTTCTATGTGGTTTATATCAATGTGTTGCCCAGACTTGTTTTTCTGTGACATCTTATCGCTTGTGCAAAGCCGCACCTTAGCGCGACACTGCATTTGTTTGCCATTGTTGTGTGCTCACACTTGCGACGAAGTAGAGTGAAGTGGAAAAGGTAGCATTAGACCCTGCATTGAACCCCTCTTACTTTAGGCCAATTTTTATCTCTTGTGTGGTTAAGTGGGAAAAAAATCTTCTTCGCCCCCTCATGTTTAAATCCTGGCTCCGCCCCTGATGAGCACCTCCGATAGACTGAGCTAGTACATCATCTTGAGATTGACAAAGTCATCAGTGACGCCTTCGTAGTCGAAGGGACCGTCTCCTCCCACTGTACGCATATCGTCGGAGGGCCTGAAATAAATTCAATAAAACATGAGCACCAAAGTCAAGTCCGTGACTTAAACTTTGGTGGAATGGAGATTTCATTGTCCTCCTAACCATCTAACCACATGTTGGTCCACACACTTCTATTTTTATTCATAGTTATGAATGAAAATCTAACTTCAAAATGGTGGTTCCTTAGTGTAGCCGACCGATGTTCTATGAGGACAAAGAGAAATGACGAGACAAGGGAAAATGAGACTGTAGCCGATCAATCAGCATGACAACAACGACAACAAGGAGGCAATGACAGGTCACAGAAGAAAAGGTGTGTGAAAGAGACCGGGAATTAGAAGGAGGGGCGACTCTCTAAGACTAACTCACCGCGCTAGCCCTACGAGCAAGTATAATAGTGGGCCATAAGACTGCTTACATGGCATGGAGGAGAGAGACGAACAAAATGGAGAGTGGTATCTGATGCAAGAGCCTGTCTCTACACATGCTCATAGGTAAGATGAGTAAATGGGAGGGAAGAGAAAGAGAGAAAGTGAAAAAACACTAACCTGAGAGCCAACCTTATAGTCAACCCTACTATATGAGTGAATGATATTGTTACGAAAGGGGTAGAGCGGCTAGACCTGCTTACTACAAGCCTTCCCATGAGTGAGACTTGGCCACTACCCACCCCCATGTCGCTCTCCTCTGGTAACACGGGGGGAAACCCTAAATCGTGTCGCTTCCCTCCTCTCATTCCTCTCCCTGTCTCGCTGCTACTAGAGGGGCCGCCAGCGAAGTCTGCGCTGGCTCTAGGAAAGGTGACGACAGGCCCTTCGTTGTCGTTCGTTGAGTGGCGGTTCCGGTCGTTCGGTAGCGGGGCTGAGGTGGCTTCGAGGTGTCGGCCTGCGCGGTGTCCCCGACGGTGCAGAGGTGACCTTCCCTGCTGCATGGTGGGTGCCTTGCGGTGGCGCTCAGGTGCGGCGGTGCTCCGGGTGAGCTCCAGATTTGGTGCGGTAGAGGTGCAGGTCATGTGCTGGGGCACGGGTCGCATGTGGCGGCGCGGTGAGAGGGCGGCGACACGATGGCCTCGTAGCTGTGGCTAGGCCTAGCGACAGAGGTGCAGGCTAGTGCGGTGGTGGGCACAACCCCGGTCAACGGGGTCTCCCTACCCGCTTACCATGGGAGGCGGCTCTCCTCCTTGCAGCTTTCCAAGATGACGACTTTTCCTTGCTTCTGTCTGGCACTGCTCTAGCGGTCTTCCAGGGGTCCGGACTGGGCTGGGGAAAATCCATGTGCGGCAGCTGCCATTGCACACGATGCCGACGACGCATGTGGGTGCCATCTGCTTCTTGGAGGCGTTGTCTTGGCCATGCCCAGGCCCTGCTCAAGCACCAAGGGAAAGCTTAGGCTGACTTGCTTGTCAGGCAGGAGCAACGCCGCAGCGTCGTCCATTCCTTGACGGTGCTTCCTGGGTGCTCATGGAAGCTACCAGAGTTGTTAGTGGAGGTGGTGACCGTGTCGGCTCTCCACGGGGATTTGGGTCAAAGTGCGATTCAGTGTTGGTTTCTGCTCTGGGCATGAGCTCTCAGGGTGCAATGTACACCGTCACCGGCTACTCTTGAGCGATGCCTTCTTCAATTCGGGTTGGTTACTGTTGTTCCCTGGCCGACTCATAGGTGTGAAGGGTGAAGAGTGCATTGACCCAACCTAAGATGTGGTGGGGTTGTGCATTTAGGTATTTGGTGTTGGTGACACAATCTTTGATCTCTTTGAAGGAAATATGCCCTAGAGGCAATAATAAAGATGTTATTTGTATTTCCTTATATCACGATAAATGTATTTTATTCATGCTAGAATTGTATTAACTGGAAACTTAGTACATGTGTGAATACATAGACAAAACAATATGTCCCTAGTATGCCTCTATTAGACTAGCTCATTGATCAAAGATGGTTATGTTTCCTAGCCATAGACATGAGTTGTCATTTGATCAATGGGATCACATCATTAGGAGAATGATGTGACGGACAAGACACATCCGTTAGCTTAGCACTATGATCGTTTAGTTTTACTGCTATTGCTTTCTTCATGACTTATACATGTTCCTATGACTATGAGATTATGCAACTCCCGTATACCGGAGGAACACCTTGTGTGCTATCAAACGTCACAACGTAACTGGGTGATTATAAAGATGCTCTACAGGTGTCTCCGAAGGTATTCGTGGTGTTGGCATAGATCAAGAATGGGATTTGTCACTCCGAGTGTCGGAGAGGTATCTCTGGCCCCTCTCGGTAATACACATCATAATAAGCCTTGCAAGCAAATGACTAATGAGTTAGTCACGAGATGATGTATGTAAGGGCATATTTCTCCCTAAGTAGTTTTGGTGATTGATGACAATGAATTTGCGGACTAATCGTGTGCACTAAGCTTTTTTAGATATATCTCACGTAGGCACAAGACGATTAAGTGCCCCTCGGAACCTATGGAAGACAGTGTTTCCTTTTGTTTCTTTTCAGCGGGATTGAGTCATAGGAAAGCCGTACTATTAAGAGGGGCTCCGCTTTGGAAAGGTTTGGGTGGAATCAACACGTACACGTCTACTCATTCGCACCACCTTTCCTTTGCTTCTCTGGAGCTCCGGCTGTTTTCCTTGTCGGAACAAAAACAGTGGCTTCCTACTACTACCACTGCTTGGCATGCGGTAGTACCGCTCATAGTTTGCGGTAGTACCGCGCAGTCACACGGAAGTACCGCTTCAGGTCCGCGGTAGTACCGTACCCTGAACACGGTAGTACCGTGTGGCCGGCCCAGCGTCAAAACTAGTACGGTAGTAGGCGCGGAAGTAATTTTTTACCTCCGCGTCCTACGCGGTAGTACTGCTTCGAGCAAGCGGTAGTACCGTGTCAGGTTTTTGCTACGACCGTATATCTGCGGATGTAGCTGCGGATGTATTTTATTTAGTCTGCGCTTCTCCTCAGCCTGTCTAGCCCTGCCTTGCGGTAGTACCGCAAGGACGTGCGGTAGTACCGCTCAGGCAGTACTACCGCCCGTTGCTTCAACGCAACAAGGCTAGTACTGGCCTGTACTACACCAGCGGTAGTACTGCATCCAGAGCGGTAGTACCGCTGGGCCGAGCGGTAGTACCGCAACTTATGTGCGGTAGTACCGCGCTCTGCGGGCAGATATGTGGGATAACGGTTCGATTTGTTCTCCCACTATATATAGGGAGTCTTCTTCTCCAAGAAGATAAACCTCTTTCTCCCCAAAGCTCCATTGTTGCTCAAAGCTCCATTTCCGCCCGATCTCTCTCCCTAGCCAATCAAACTTGTTGATTTCCTGAGGATTGCTTGAGAAGGCATCGATCTACACTTCCACCAAGAGATATTTGATTCCCCCCCCACTAATCCCTTGCGGATCTTGTCACTCTTGGGTGTTTGAGCACCCTAGACGGTTGAGGTCACCTCGAAGCCATATTCCATTGTGGTGAAGCTTCGTGGTGTCGTTGGGAGCCTCCAATTCGGTTGTGGAGATAGCCCCAACCTTGTTTGTAAAGGTTCGGTTGCCACCTTCAAGGGCACCACTAGTGGAATCACGGCACCTTGCATTGTGTGAGGGCGTGAGGAGAATACGGTGGCCCTAGTGGCTTCTTGGGGAGCATTGTGCCTCCACACCGCTCCGACGGAGACGTACTTCCTCTCAAAGGGAAGGAACTTCGGTAACACATCCTCGTCTTCACCGGCTCCACTTGTGGTTATTTATTTCCTTTACTTGTGCAAGCTTTCCTTGTTTATCTTAAGTAGCTTGCTTGTGAGGTTGTTATCTTTGCTTCCTATAAGTTGTCATCCTAGTTGCATATCGAGACAACTTACTTTGTTGCTTAATTTAAATTGGTTAAGAAAAGCTAAAAATTGTTAGTTGCCTATTCACCCCCCTCTAGTCAACCATATCGATCCTTTCAATGGATATCAGAGCCTCGTCTCTTTTTAAGGACTTTACCGTCCAAAGAGTATGGGTGACAACGTTGTCGAGACGGAGGAACATTCCGGTGGAACTTTGTCCTTGCCTACGTCCGATGGGGGAGCCTCGGTCTCTCGTGAGGAGTTCAATGTGGCAATGGTCACATTGAAAGAATCACTAGCAACCGAGGTCAAAGGCATGTTTTAGGAATTGCTTGAGGGGCTTAAATTATCCACCACACCATTGGAAGTGGTTCGTCCCGCTACCATCGTGTCGGAGGCTACTCCCTGTTGGGGAACGTAGTATTTTAAAATTTTCCTACGATCACGCAAGATCTATCTACCAGATGCATAGCAACGAGAGGGAAGAGTGTGTCTACGTACCCTCGTAGACCGGAAGTGGAAGCGTCAAGTGACGCGGTTGATGTAGTCGAACTTCTTCGCGATTCAACCGATCAAGCACCGAACGTACGGCACCTCCGCGTTCAGCACACGTTCAGCTTGATGACGTCCCACGAGCTCTTGATCCAGTTGAGCTTCACGGGAGAGTTTCGTCAGCACGACGGCGTGGTGACGGATATGATGTATCTACCGGCGCAGGGCTTCGCCTAAGCACTGCGACGGTATGACCGAGGTGTGTTTCTGTGGAGGGGGGCACCGCACACGGCTAGAACAATTCAACTTGTGTATCTTTGGGTGCCCCCCTGCCCCCATATATAAAGGAGCAAGGGGGGAGGCCGGCCGGCCCTCCTATGGTGCGGCTAGGGCTGCAATCCTACTAGGAATAGGATTGCAATCCTATTCCTAGTAGGAACTACCAAAGAAGGAAGAAGGGGGAAGGAAAGAGAGGGAGAGGGAGAGGGAAAGAGGGGCCGCGCCCCCCTCCCCTTGTCCTATTCGGACTCCTCCTAGGGAGGGGGCGCGGCACCTCCTGGCTGCTGCCCTCTCTCTCCCCTATGGCCCACTAGGGCCCACCATTCCCCGGGGGGTTCCGGTAACCCCCCCGTCACTCCGGTAAATTCCGAAACTTTCCAGAACACTTCCGGTGTCCGAATATAGTCGTCCAATATATCATTCTTTATGTCTCGGACATTCCGAGACTCCTCGTCATGTCCGTGGTCTCATCCGGGACTCCGAACTACCTTCGGTACATCAAAACTCATAAACTCATAATACCGATCGTCATCAAACGTTAAGCGTGCGGACCCTACGAGTTCGAGAACTATGTAGACATGACCGAGACTCATCTCCGGTCAATAACCAATAGTGGAACCTGGATGCTCATATTGGCTCCTACATATTCTACGAAGATCTTTATCGGTCAAACCGCATAACAACATACGTTGTTCCTTTTTTCATCGGTATGTTACTTGCCCAAGATTCGATCGTCGGTATCTCTATACCTAGTTCAATCTCGTTACCGGCAAGTATCTTTACTCATTCCGTAATACATCATCTCGTGACTAACTCATTAGTCTTTTGCTTGCAAGGCTTATTATGATGTGTGTTACCGAGAGGGCCCAGAGATACCTCTCCGACACTCGGAGTGACAAATCCTAATCTTGCTCTATGCCAACACCACGAATACTTTCGGAGACACCTGTAGAGCATCTTTATGATCACCCAGTTACGCTGTGACGTTTGATAGCACACAAGGTGTTCCTACGGTATTCGGGAGTTGCATAATCTCATAGTCATAGGAACATGTATAAGTCATGAAGAAAGCAATAGTAGTAAAACTAAATGATCATAGTGCTATGCTAACGGATGGGTCTAGTCCATCACATCATTCTCCTAATGATGTGATCCCATTGATCAAATGACAACTCATGTCTATGGTTAGGAAACATAACCATCTTTGATCAATGAGCTAGTCTAGTAGAGGCATACTAGGGACACTCTGTTTTGTCTATGTATTCACACATGTACTAGGTTTCCGGTTAATACAATTCTAGCATGAATAATAAACATTTATCATGATATAAGGAAATATAAATAACAACTTTATTATTGCCTCTAGGGCATATTTCCTTCACTCCCGACAAGGGAGAAGCTAGTAGTGAGCAATCCCCGGTTACTAAGAATGGGAGTGGGATCTTTGCCCACTCCGCTCCTCCTACCCACTATGGAGGACCCGTTCCTACTCCGCATTTAAATTCTGTTGGGCCTCCTCCTAAGTTTGTGAAAAATTCTGATTTTGCTACTTGGATGTTTTGCTTTAGACGTCATTTAAATCATTGTTCTACTAATCTTTGGAGAATCATTGAGCAAGGTTTTTACCCACGTGATCCCGATAGCTTAACTCCGAGAGAAGCTGCGGATCATCAATTCAACGAGTCCGCTCTTTGCATACTTCAAGATGCTATCCCTCCCGAAGACATTGCACATCTTCGACCCTTCACCGTGGCCAAGGAAGCTTGGAAGCATGTTGGCTCCATGTATAAGGGGAGCGCAAGCATTAAACGCTCTTACTATGAAGTTGTACAAGATGAAGCCGATGAGTTTGCTATGATCGAAGATGAAGATCCTCGCGAACTTTATCGGAGATTAACCACTCTTGCGGTTTCACTTCGAGATCATGGGAGCAAGGACACGGATGAAAATTGGATCAAGCGCAAGTTTCTCAAGGCCATGATGCCTTACCACAAGGCCATGTCCTCCGTCATTCGCCAAAGACCGGACTTCCACACTTTGTCATCAAATGAAGTGTTGGATGAGTTCGTTGCCATGAGGATCTTGGACAAGACCGCCGACAATGCGGTTTTAAGAGCTCAACGATCAAAGAAGCCTAACCTTGCCATGAAGGCCAAGGCTTGTGTGGAAGAAGAGGAGGAGGAGGATGACGATGAGTGTTGCCCCGAGGATACCAAATATGCCTATCATGAGCACATGGCTCTTGCTTAACGGCAATTTTGGGGCAACAAGAAGAACTCAAGGCCCAACTTCAACAAGAACAACTCAAGTGGCAACAAGGGCAAGCAACGAGTGAGGACGTGCTTCAACTGTGGGAATGTGAGCCACTTTGTTTTAGATTGCCCATATGAGAAAAGAGAAGACTTTGGAGGCAAGCTTATCCAGAAGGACAAGGCCAAGTCTTATCCCAACAAGAACAACCTCAACAAGAAGACCCCTCCTAAAGGGTTGGTGGCCCAAGAAGAATATGTGATAATGATGAAGATGATGAGATGGTCACCATGGTCACAATTGCTATTGCTACTACTCCACGCTCATCTCTCTTCGACTCACCAAATGAGAACATCACCGCCAAGTGTCTCATGGCTAAGGCCACCAACAAGGTAACTCCAAACATCAACACTACCATCATCTCTACTCCTTCATTGACGGATTGTATTGATGAGAGTAAGGGAGCAGAGGAGGAAGAGAATGAATTTGAGTTGTTTATGAGCAAACTCAAGGGCAAACCCAAGAAGCATTTTGTTGCTCTCTTGGAACAACTCGGTGAGGCCAATGACATGATCGAGGCTCACGAGGAGACCATTGCTAAAATGGAAGGACATGGTCGAGACTATTCCGATGAGATATCGGATCTCTCTAATGCTCTAGAGGAAGATGATACGTTCCAAACGTATCCATAGTTTTTGCTTGTGCCATGCTTGTTTTGCATCATTGTCTCATGTTTCTATCAAAGTTTTCTATCTTTTTAAGCATTTATTGGACTAACTTACTAATGGTTGCAAAAGTGCACAATGTTCTTGTTTTACACTTTATTGTGTAGGAATTACTTGGAAATTGACAAAAACGCAAAAGGAGTCGTATTGGAGTAGGACTCTGACTTTCCTGAAATCTGTCTGAGAACGTTTTTAGAAGATGGTCAGGTTCCGGCCCGAAGACGACGTCAAACGGAAAAATCCTAGTTGCGAAAGTTGTGGGGAATTTCGAGAGGATGCTTCTGGATATAAAATTCGTCCACATCGGAGTCCGGACGGCCGAGAAAAGCCCGTTTTACTGAAGCCCAAAATCTGATGACGGGAATCCGAGAGTCTATATAAAGGGAGGAAACCTAGGTCACCAAGGGCCAGATGCTCAAAAAAAAAAGGTCACCAAGGGCCACGAATTTTCCTCCTCCCAAGCCGCCATCTTGGAGGGGAGGACCAGCACCATTGCAGCACCATCCACAAGGAAGAAGGGGGGCCAAGGAGCCGCTGCCCCCTAGGGCCGCCGCCGCCCCGAGGGCCGCCGCCGCCCCGGAGGGCCGCCGCCGTTGCCACGGCTGCCGCCGGCCGCCTCCTCCTTCTCCGGGCTGCACCTCTCCATCAACACCACCATCAATCTCTTGCTCACCATGGTCATGTGTGAGTAGTCTTCTCCAAGACCGAGGGCTTGTACGTGTAGCTATGTGGTTATCTCTCTCTCCCATGATGTGATCTTCGTTGTGATCATAGGCTATGTTAATCTAGGGTGATCCCATGATATTTCCCCTTCCTCTATGTATTGAATTGATGTACTCACTTGTCTTTATCTAGTATAATTCCCGAGACCAAGGTGACAGCGGTCTATTGGACATGGATTAGAAGAATATTTTCATGAGTGATTTCCTCTTTTGTGTGTTGATTGAAGATTGAGAGTCTCTTGGTGCTTGTCTTTGATTATCCTGGAGATATGTTGTGGTGATTGTGGTACTCTCTTTGGATGGCCGCGGTGACATTGGGAAATCCATAGATTGAGAACTACGAACTTTGAGGTGTGCTTTTGTAGCCCTACATAATTCTCGTCCTCTCTTGACCACAAAGGAATGACCTCCGAGTGCGTCTCCATTGCATGTTTTATGGGAAATATCATGTGATTAGACTATGTCAATGTTGTTGGGAGTTGCCACTAGTGAAAGTATGAAGCCTAGGCCTTGTTTCCACCATTGCAATACCATTTGTGCTTACGTTTACCACTTGTTTGCTTGCTGCACTTTTTATTACAGATTTATATTACTTTGCTTTGCCACTCCTATCATCCATATTTTACCATCTCTTCGCCGAACTAGTGCACCTATACATCTGACAAGTGTATTAGGTGTGTTGGGGACACAAGAGACTTCTTGTATCTCGATTGCAGGGTTGCTTGAAAGGGGTACGTTCAACCTCCACTTCCCTGAGTTCGATAAACCTTGGGTTACTCACTTAAGGGAAATTTGCTGCTGTCCTACAAACCTCTGCTCTTGGAGGCCCAACACTGTCTACAGGAATAGAAGCGTGTAGTAGACATCAAGCTATTTCTGGCGCCGTTGCCGGGGAAGTGAGGTAAGTGAAGGTACCTTCTCTAGATCTTGCAATTAAATCTTTTTTGTTTCTTGTTTTTATTTTCACTAGTTTTGCTTAATGGAAAACAACAAAAATATGAGAGAGCTTTATAAGCTCTACCTTGAACTTGGACATGATGTGTTCGAAGAGAAAATTAAAAAACCTTTGGAACTTTATTATTTGCATAACAATCATGATGGTGGTGATGTTATTAGTATGTTTTTTTAATATCAATATTGCTAATGACATGGAAAGCTCTAAGCTTGGGGATGACACGTTTGATGAACATGATATTTTTAGTCCCCCAACTTTTGAGGAGAAAATTTACTTTGATGATACTATGCCTCCTATATATGATGATTACAATGATGAATATGATATTTTCAGTCCACCTACTATTGAGGATAAAATTTATTATGATTATGATATGCCTCCTAAATACGATGATTACCATGATGGTTATGATAGTCTTACTCTCACTATTCCTAATAAGAAATATTTTGCTTATATGAAGAGTAATGACACTTTTATGCTTTTGGATCATGGAAATAATGCCTTATCTGATAGTTATATTGTTGAGTTCATCCATGATGCCACTGAAATTTATAATGAGAGAGGGAGACATGGTTCTAAATATCTTAATAATAAGAAGTTTCCTCTATTTATGGTGAATATTTTGAAGTTATGCTTGTTTTGCCTTCCTATGCTAGTTGCTTTGTGCTTCAATGAATTATTCTATTGCAATATTCCTATGCATAGGAAGCATGTTAGGCTTAAATGTGTTTGGTATTTGCTTCTTGATGCTCTCTTTTGTTCTTCAACTCTTATTCCTACGAGAGCATCATTAAAGTCTTAAGCCTATCTTTATGGCTATAAAGAAAGAGCTCTAGGGAGACAACCCTTGTTATCTTTGCTTTCAGTTTGTTCTTTCAGTTTTTAGTGGTCTTGATGTTTGTTACTACTGTAGCAACATCATTGTATCGTTATTTTTCAGCTTTGTGCCAATTTTAGCCTCTGATTGCAAGAAAGTTCAAAAGTTGTGACATGTTGTCCAGAAAACATATTATGTCCTTGAAAGAAAAATTCGAATAAAATCACCAGATCATCTTTTTGATCTGAATTTTTTTGACAGCGTGCTCTATACAATTGGCTTTCGAGCGTCAGTTCTGAGTTTTTTGATTTGAGTTGCAGAAGTGCCCCGAAAAAATTATTTACTACCTGCTGGTCTGTTTTTCACAGATTCTGTCCCGTTTTGCCTTTTCTTCGTTTTGCAAACCTTGAGCTTGCTTTTTCTTTGCAAAAACCTTTTGGCAATCTTGAGAAACAGTAGCTCTTCAAGATTATCCTTATTTCCAGTAGGGAAAAATTATTTTATTGTGGGTACTAACCTCGCTAATCAGATTATGATGAGTTATGTATGAATGGAGTTTTCAAGTGTGCGAGGGAAGATGATAAAAGAAGATTCAGGAGGGTCAAACGCTCAAGCTTGGGGATGCCCCCGTGCACCCCCAAGAAATATACAAAGGTGATAAGAACCTCAACGATCTTTTGAGTAATCAAAAGGAGGTTGTGGCAAAGGAAGGAATTGGGTTTGCTCCCAAGCCCAAGAAGAAGAAGGACGACAAGACCAAGCTACCTCCTCCTCTCAAACAAACCTTTGTGAAAGAGGGAGAGGGTGCTTCTAAGAAAAAGAACAATGTAAAGGGTGGTGGAGTCAATAAAAACCCCACCATATCATCAAGCATAGCCGGCGACTTTAATCCTTCATATGTTTTATGTCGTGCTAGTGATGGTCATGTCTTTGCTAAATTTGTTGGTTCTTCTTATGAGTACATTGAATGGTCTATTTGGGTTCCTAAGACCCTTGTTACTAACCTCAAAGGACCCATTACCAAATGGGTACCTAAATCCAAGCATTGATCTCATGTAGGAGTTTGCTTTCGATGGGGGATCATGGTTGCTCGATAGTGGAGCTACAAATCATATGACCGGAAGCAAAGACTTGGTGGTGGACGTGCATCAAGGTTCATCCATGGCCACCAACGTCAAATGGGGTGATGCTTCATCTTCTAAGGTATTGGGGATTGGCAAGGTTGTTGTTTCTCATGATCTCACTATCGAGAAAGTCATGCTTGTTGAGTCCCTTGCATATAACTTACTTTCTGTTCGTCAACTTGCACTCATGGGCTTTTCTACATTCTTTGATATTGATACCGTGGCCCTCTTGTGGGAGCAAGACTCTTAAAGTAGCCTATGTTGGACATGTCGAGAACGATCTCTATGTGGTTAACTTCTTGGAGCAACCCACTAAGACCGTGACATGCCTAATGGCTAAAGTTGATGTGGGATGGCTTTGGCATCGCCGGTTAGCCCATGTCAATATGAGATCTTTGCAAAGTCTTCTCAAGGGGGACCATGTCCGTGGACTAACAAATGTTAGCTTTGCCAAAGATCGTGCTTGCAGTGCTTGTATTGAAGGAAAGTTACATGAGACGGCTCACCCTCCCACGACTATCATCTACTCAAAAAGACCATTAGAGCTCCTTCACATGGACCTCTTTGGGCCTCCATCCTTTGATAGTCTTGGGGGCAGAAAGTATTGCTTGGTGATTGTGGATGATTACTCAAGATACACATGGGTATACTTCTTCAAGAAGAAGAGTGAGACCCAACAAACCGTCATCAACTTTGCAAATGAAGCTCAACGACAACATGAAGCAAAGATTTTGATGATCCAAAGTGACAGCGGCACCAAGTTCAAGAACTACACCTTGGATGAGTTTCTTAGTGATGAGGGGATCAAACATCAATATGCCGCACCTTATACCCCTCAACAAAATGGTGTAGTGGAGAGAAAGAACCGGAAATTGATGGACGCGGCAAGGACCATGATGGCGGAATTCAAATCTCCATACAACTTTTGGGCCGAAGCCATCAACACAGCGTGTCATGCATCCAATCGGCTCTATCTCCGCAAAGGTTTGAACAAGACTCCATATGAGATTCTTACTGGTAACAAGCCCAATCTCAAGTACTTCCAGGTGTTCGGGTGTAAGTGTTTCATTCTCAAGAAAGGTGCTAGTTTGTCTAATTTTGAGTCTAGAGCTTATGAGGGCATATTTGTTGGTTATGCTACAAACTCTCATGCTTACCGTGTCCTCAACAAGTCCAATGGACTCATTGAGGAGATGTGTAACGTACAGTTTGATGAGAATAACGGCTCCCAAGTGGAGCAAAGTAGTACTTGTGATGTAGGTGATGAAATTCCTCCTCAAGCCATAAGAAGAATGGGTGTTGGATATATCCTACCCATTGAGGAACCCCTTGTGGCCGAAGGAGAAGGACAATGTTCCACACAAGTGGAACCATCATCAACCCAAGACACACACGCTTCCGAAGAACAAAGTGAAGGCCCTCAACCGGACGAACAAGGCCAAGTGCAAGATCAATCACAAGATGGTGGTGAGCCACCAAATGATGCACAAGGCTGAGTTCTCTCCTCTGAGTAAGATCAAGATCAAGAGGAAGCTCAAGATCAAGATCAAGCTCTTGACGTCGCTCAAGATGATCAACTCAGTGCTCCTCAATTATCACTTGAAGAGCAATTGGAGCGTCGTGCTGCAAAAATTGCCTCCAGGCTTGCTTCTAGAGAACATCACATGGAGAATATTCTTGGAAGCATCACAAAGGGGGTAAGCACTCGTAGACAATTAGCAAACTATTGTGCTCATCAAGCTTTTGTCTCTTGTGTTGAACCTCAAAAGGTGTATGAGGCGGTCGAAGACCCTGATTGGCTTAATGCCATGCACGAAGAACTCCACAACTTCGAGCGCAACAAAGTGTGGCGTCTGGTGCCGAGGCCAAAGGAGAACCATAATGTCATTGGAACCAAGTGGATCTTTAAGAACAAGAAGGATGCTCATGGCATTGTCATTCGCAGCAAGGCGCGTTTGGTGGCTCAAGGATACTCCCAAGTCGAGGGTATCGACTACGGTGAAACCTTTGCCCCCGTTGCTCGCCTTGAATCTATCTGTTTGTTGCTTGCCTATGCTTCTCATCATAATTTTAAGTTGCAACAAATGGATGTGAAAAGTGCATTTCTTAATGGTCCTATTAATGAGTTGGTTTATGTCAAACAACCCCTGGGGTTTGAGGATCCTAACTACAAGAGATCAGACATACTATGACGAGCTCAAAAATGACACGTGATAGCTAGAAACGTCACAAAACACTCATGTGTGACAATTTTCAGGCGTCACCAGCATCGTCACAGAATCCCCGTCACAGATTATTCCTAGTGACGCAATGCACAGAAAATGTCATCGGATATGGGACCTTCAGTGATGAAGCGGTCGTCACTAGAGTTTTCGTAGGCCAATGCGCACTGGGTTTCCAAATGGGCCAAGCCCAATAATTCAATTCATTTTTTTCCATTTTGGGTTCTAATTTTTGGTGGATCATAGCCAATTTACAACACATTTATGGTTGATCCAACTCGCCCTTTTTTATGGAGCAATTGACATTTTCTACTAGCCTTTTCAGAGATTTATTTTTTTATAGTTTTTCTCTCTAATAATACTTGAACATTGTCTAATTCAAAACATATTGTAGGGCTAGTGATCTTTTTAAGCCCATCTTTCCATTGACAAATTTTCACATCACATTACAAGCTAACTAGTCTCTAAACAATGTGCATATTACACATCACAGTTACATGCCACATGCAAAGTAACCAAACCTACATAACTAACGGATACCATCAAAACTTGGAATTTTTGTTGGATGCCTCTTCTCGTGAATTCTTGAAGGCAACTAGAGTTGTTTTGATCCTCCATTGTCCATATCAACTTCTTGAAAGATGACTTACAAATCAGCGTACTAGAAACAAAGACATAAATATAACATTATGAATGAGTTACAGAAAACCATCTACCACTGCAAAAAAGAACAACATGCAAGTAACTCGGAGCTCTAGGTTGGAACCTTAACAAAGAAAAATACATGTTAGTAATTGTCTAATAAGTGATATGATCAAAACTAAACATGTCGTACTCGTGAGCAACAAAGGTCATCTGAAATACCCCCCCCCCCCCCGTCCGGAAATACTTGTCATCAAAATGAATAAAAAGGGGTGTATCTAGATGTATTTTAGTTCTAGATACATCCCTTTTGTCCATTTTGATGACAAGTATTTTGGGACGGAGGGAGTATTAGATTGGAATAAACACATATCAATACATCAGAAAAGAGAACTATTGGTAAGAGGACACGCATAAATAATAGATCAACATAAAGTATGAAATACCGAGAGGAACAAATTAGCATTTATAGTACGTGCTCCTTCAATAATAGATCAACAAAGCTTCGAAGGAAGAAACCTTCAAGCAGCCTAGAACAGTGAAGAAAGCATGAACAACTTTTGCATAGCTTAGTTATTGTCCTGCACATAGTGTGATCAATAAAAAACTTCCATCTCAAAATAAATTACTTACAATTACGCTATGGTCACAGGCCGAATAAAGCTCGTTTAGGCTTTGATCTTTAGTTGTAAACTTGTAATATGTCTGCTTACTTGGACAGTAATCTGCATTAACATATAGTCAGTATCACTTCAAATTGCCTAAACGAGTTCAATGAATTAGTTCTCCATTAGTAATTTGCCAAAATCATGTCGAATCACTCATAAAACGACACTGCAGTTCTACAACAGAAACTCACTTGCAAATCTCTTCACATTCGCTCAAACAGAGTTGCCACGAGATCAGGACTACAAAATAACATAACAATATTGGTGGAGCATCAGCATAATAAAAATGTTTTACTGCAGCTAACAATTTAATTACTAACCCATTTCACATGTACTATCTCATAATAATTTCTCTAAAAGATAAATCGGAACAGGTATAATTCAGTTTACAATTTTTAACTTAGTGACACGTATAAACTAGCTTCCATATTCTAGCTCAAGACTACTGACAGTATGGCACAATAAATGACTATCTAACCTAGCAAATATTACTACAGAAGCATCTCGCGATTGACCAATAAGAACTCACTAACAAGGAGGAACAAAACAAAACTGATATTTGAACCAATCCCCGCATGTAAGCGGTTCATCAAAACTAATATCGGATAGCTGAGTGTGGTACACATGTTAACCCAGCCACCCAGGTTGCTGGTCGAGCTTGACGAACCTCCCGTGGAACTGCAGCGTGCCCCTATGGTCTGTGCTCAATGTAAATCTGACGGACAAAACGAAAGAAGAAGAACAACAGAGGGTCAACAAGATGTATCTAAGTGCGGAAGGTGGGACAACTACATGATGACTCATTAGTTAATCATATGTTCATACCCCAGTGGCGGTAGTTCCTACGAAGGTGGTGCGTAGGCGAACATCTACTCAAGGAAGCCATAGCCAGTACCCACATCGCCATGACTCATTTGTCCTCTCCTCATTTGCTCCGATGGAACTGAGAAGTGTATGGACTATGGAGTGGCACCATAGAGTGAGAGTTCAGTCCCTGCAATCACACAAGAGGGATCGGAGGATGCACGCACGCAGGAACTCACACTGACAAAGCACGGCACGCACACAGGCTGGGCCGCGGCCGTGGGACCAGCCTGGTCCGGCCGCGGTGCACGGTGGGTCCACCGCTGCGCGCCATGGAGGGCCTTGTCGCCACTAGCAGCTTCCGCAGCGGAGCACCCTCGAGGAACCCGACGGGAGAGGGAAGAGAGAGAGCAGCTACTCCTGCCGTCGTCGTCGTGTTTGGTACTTTGTTGCCTCCGATCTACAGCCGCCGCCACACAAGCGAAAGAAAACGAGATCGAACAGATAGGGTTTCGCTCGGGTAGGGGAGAAGGTGGACGGGGGAAACAAAATTGGCTATTATATGTGCGGTTGAGCCGGCCTGAGCCCACGTAGAAAAATTTAAAGAAAGGGCGTTTTGCTGGGCTTGATAAGCTATGGGCTGTGCTACACCCGTCACACAATAAATATTTTTAGTACAATATTATTTTAGCAATAGCCGCCAGCCGAACCATGCTGCCTTGCTGGCGCTGCTCCCCGCCGCGACTTCACGCTCTCTAGAACCCGGGATAGTCGAACCGATCGATCATACACGCCCCAGGGAAGAAATAACTAACCAGCTTGCCCTAAAAAAAAACTAACCAGCTAAGTGTTGTAGGCGTATATATACTGTCCAGAGCCATAATAAATATTTTTAGTACAATATTTTTTACCCGGGTTCAAACTCCCTATACCAACTTTTCCCCATTAACTTGTATATCCAATTTTTTTTAAATAGCATCAGCTCACGAACGCATGGATTCAAGATTTTTTTTTTGCCCGCCCAGTGTCTATTTATATTCGATAGAACAAAATAAGTTTTTCCCCGACCATTACCTATCTAATATTAGATGGAACAAAATAATACGGTGCTCACTAGACTGTGAAAAACTAGGGTGGGTCCTACTGCCAACAGTAGTATGCGGGTCCTACCGCTCAATAACCCGTGAACCAATTCCGGCGGGTCCCACTGGTAGGCATTAAAAGACAAACAAATTATTATCTCACATTCATAATATTTGGTGACTAGTGGGTTTATCATGGAAATTACCAAACCTTCATAGAAAGTGGCAGCCATGTGCGCTCAAAGGCTGAAGCTGATTCGTGACGTCGATCATCACCGACTTGCGGTAATCAATGACGCCACCTGCGGAAACATCACACATTAGGTATTTCTGTGACGTTGTCCATCTCCGTCACGAGGATTTTCGTCACAGTATGTCAGTTTTCTTGTAGTGTTCCCCAATCACGTGTATCAACTCGATAAGGCACTCTATGGCCTTAAACAAGCCCCACGTGCGTGGTATGAGCATCTTACCGAGTTGTTACAAGATCGTGGGTTTGAAACTGGGAAAATCGACCCCACTCTTTTTACTAAGAAGGTCAAAGGGGAGTTGATTGTCTGCCAACTATATGTTGATGATGCTATCTTTGGTTCACCTAACAAAGCTTTCAATGATGAGTTCGCCGCACTCATGACCACACATTTTGAGATGTCCATGATGGGAGAGTTGAAGTACTTCCTTGGGTTTGAGATTAAGCAAAGAAGAGAAGGAATATTTATCAAACAAGCCAAGTACACTCAAGATATGCTCAAGAGGTTTAATCTGAGTGATGTCAAGACGGCTACCACTCCAATGCCAACCAAGTGCCAACTTGACATTGATCCCAATGGTAAAGCGGTGGATCAAAAGGTATATCGTTCTATGATTGGTTCCTTGCTTTACCTTTGTGCATCTAGACCGGATATTATGTTGAGCGTGGGAATCTGTGCACGGTTTCAAGCCTCACTCAAGGAAAGTCACTTTGTGGCAGTCAAGCGAATCTTTCGATATTTGGCTCATACCCCAAACTTTGGCTTATGGTACCCAAGAGGAGCAAACTTCAACCTTGTAGGTTTCTCTGATTCAGACTGGGCGGGAGATAAAGTGGATAGGAAGTCCACTTCCGGAGGGTGCCAATTCCTTGGTTGCTCTCTGGTAAGTTGGTCTTCCAAAAAGCAAAGTTGTGTGTCTCTCTCGTCCACCAAAGCAGAGTATGTGGCAGCTGGCAGTTGTTGTGCTCAACTTCTATGGATGAGGCAAACTTTAAAGGATTACGGTGTCACTTATGACAAAGTGCCTCTTTGGTGTGACAATGAAAGTGCCATCAAGATTTCTCTCAACCCGATGCAACATTTCAAGACGAAGCATATTGAGATTAGGTATCACTTCATCCGGGATCATATTCGGCGAGGAGAAATTGAGCTTCACTATGTCAACACTCATGATAACCTAGCAGATATCTTCACAAAGCCTTTGGATGAAGCAAGATTTTGCGAGTTAAGGCATGAGCTAAATATCATAGATTTGAGCAATGTGGCTTGAAACCTTGCACACACCCCTCCCACTCAATATAGTTATCTTGCCTAGATGTAGGCATGGACATAGGGGGAGTATTGTTCTCTCAATGAACTCTTCCTCCCCTCATTATGCATAAATCGATCAAGTATTTGTCATTTGCCATGTTAAATGGTATAAGTGCTTCAAGACGAGTGTTGGCCATGGGCCCAAGGATAGTTCTTTGCGGTGCCATACCAAATAACTTAAACATAGGTGGCTTCGGCCACCGACCTCCTTCACGGAGGAGTGTCTTGTGTGTTGTTTCAGTTGTTTGTTGTCTCTCTTTCCGTGTGCCTTGCGTGTGCGCCTTTTGCTTTGCTTAAGCCTTCTTGTCGAAACTTGCATTTTCTTGGGGGAGCGGTACTACCATGAGTAGTCACGGTACTTCCGCAAGAGAGAATACGGTACTACCGCAACCAGCACAGCAATAATTTTTTACTGCCGCTGGTAGAGCGGTACTACCGCTCTGCGTGCGGTACTTCCGCCCGGGCGGTACTACCGCGATGACCGCGGTACTACCGCATTTGTTCGAACGGCTGGGGGTTATAAGCGGGCAGGGGGAGTTCTAACTCCCCCATACCCATTCATCTCGTCTCCCCACGCCTTCTCTCTCTCTCTCTCTCCCTCAAGAACGCCGCCGGAGGACCTCACCGGATCTCCTCCCCCGGCCACTCTCCTCGCATTCCGACCGGTGGGATCGTTCCCCACCTCGACCTCTTGCCATGGATGACGGTTTCTCCCCAAATCCCCTCTTCTTTTTTTCCCAGTTGTTGTTTCTAGGTTTTGCGGAGATGCTTGTTGTTCTTATGTTCTTCTTGTCCTTATCCATGGATGATTAGGGTGTAGGAGAGTTGTAGTGCAACAGAAATGCTAGTAAGTATGTTGCTACTAAGTTGCTATGATCAGCCGTAGTACCGTTCGCTGTTCTACGCGTTCTTGTTTAGATCCGCTTTCGGATCTGACCCGAGCGGTACTACCGCTGGCTGACCGCGGTACTACCTCCTTGCCGCGTAACGGTACTACCGCCCTAAGGAGCGGTACTACCGTGATGAATGCGGACGTAATTTTTTAGTACCGCTATCTGTGCGGTACTACCGCAACTCTTCGATGCGGTACTACCGCCCCCTATGTGGCACTAAAAATTTACTGTCGCCTTCTTCGCGTAGTACTACCACTTGGTTCATATCTACTTCGTAGCACATACATATTATCCTTTCTACATGTTTCGTGTGCTTTTTGTGGCTTTTGCATTGATTCTCTTTGTTTTTCCTTCGTGTTCTTGTGTTTGTGTCTTAGGTGGTGGCTCCGGTTCCAATGTTCGTCGCACCAATCCCAGCCGTGACACCGGGTCCAAGCGTCTGCGCACCCAAAGTGATATTCCTGAGGGCTCCAATGCCTCCCAACGCAGAACCAAGACCACCGCCACCAAGAACAAGGAACCAACTATGACCATGGAGGAGATACCAACTCATGAGTTCATCACAAGGAGGAAGATCAACCCTTATGCAGATCCCCGGGCTCAGTTCCATAGAGATGAACTGTTCTAGACCAAGCAGCAGTACCGTATCTACACAGAGGTACTCAAGAGCAAGCACAACCTGTATGTGGATGTACATTGGATTGACATGACCCACATGTGGAAGGATGAGCACCGGGCCTACTTTGCTGAGGCTCTAGATCTTGTGGAGCAGTTTGGCATTGAGCACATCATGACATTTCAGATGGATTTTGACCCAGAGATTGTGGCACAGTTCTATGCTTCAGTGCACTTCCATCCCAAGAATGAACGCAACATGACGTGGATGACAAATGGTCATAAGATGACTGGGACATGGAAGGACTTTATGGATCTGCTTCACATTGCTGACGAGGGGCTCCACACTCATGTTGGAGCTCGGCCCCATGCCAACGAAGAATCTGCCAACAAAGACCGACTGCTACCCTTTTATGTGGAGAAGATGCTTGCCAGTGGCAAGAAGACTTGGGTGATGAACCCCTTTTTAGATATCATGCATAGGATCTTCCGCAACACCTTGTTTCCTCGAGTTGGGGACAAGGACAAGGTACATGCATACCTCGTTGACATGTTGCTGATGTGTGAGGAGGCCCGCGGTGCTCAGACTCAGCCACTTGATATCTCCCATATCATGTGGTGTGAGCTTCGCTTTACGATTTTCTCTCGCAAAGTGCCTATCTACAGTCCGTTTCTGTTTCTGCTTATCTCCAAGACTTGGGAGAAGCTTTACTTTGATGAGGAGTTTGAGGCCCCGTAGTGGATTCGTCATGAGCCTATCCGACTTCGCATCAAGAGTCGTTGGGATAACACCATGTAATGCGCAGTATGGGGTTATACCTCCTACGTGTCAAGGCACGACTTAAAGGTATAAGCCCATACTAGAATGATCTCAAGTATGGTATCTTTGCACGACTCATGTAAAAATAGGGATTAAATTGCAAAAGGATAGTTGGCTTACACTCGCCACGTCACACAATACATTACATAAGCAAATCATCATCCAAATAACATCACAGTCCGACTACGGACGAAGATCCAAAAGAAAGATACCAAATACATAAAGCCACAAGGTCCGAATTGCCCCTAGTAGAAACCACTACTGATCATCGGGATAGTGCACATAGTATCGACTACGTTCTTCATCGAACTCCCAGTACAGCTCCGTGCCGTCACCTGAGTAGTTCACCATAGTACATGCATCTGGTGTTGTGTAGAATCTGTGAGCCACGGAGGACCCAGCAATCCCGTTCCCGGGTAGCAAAACTATCTAAGCCTTGGGTGTGGAACAAGGCTGAAGAAAGATAAAGGTTGCAGCAGCACTAGCACTAGCTTACGTGTTTAGAGCGAGAAGAGAAGTGCCACGAGTGTCAAAGTGATCACGAAGTGATCCTATCTAAGCACGTCAATCATAACCCCACCGTGTTCACTTCCCGAACCCCTTTTCGGAAAATGTCCGTCACGGTTACTCACGCTGGTAGTGTGTTCTGAACATGGTGTCAAGTTTTCTACAACCGGATATTAACAAATTCCCATCTGCCACATAACCGCGGGCACGACTTTCGAAAGTTCTAAACCCTGCAGGGGTGTCCCAACTTAGCCCATTACAAGCTCACGATCTGCGGAGTCGCAACTCCAAGGTGGGAAGGCCCGAGTATTCTTGGAATCCCGTGCTCAAGATATACCGACATAGGTAAAACTAATCCAGCAAGACCTCCCGGCATGCCGACACCCTGACAGTAGCCGCGCATATCTAGTCTTAGGCCACGACCGGATGGGACATCCTACAGGTAATACCAGATACCTCGGGTTTCCCCGAGGCGGCCCTGCAGTCCGCCCAGTTCGGACCAACACTCATGCGGAGCACTAGCCCGGGGGTTGTTAATTAAGATCACGGGATAGCTAGTCCCTATGCAAGTTTTAGTTATTAGGCAAACGGAGTACCAATGTTGGGCCTTGCTGGAAAAGGTTTAGCGCTAAGCGGGTTATCGAGGGGGTCCCATAGCCCCAACCGTGTTAGGAACGCATAATCAAGGAACATAACACCGGTTTATACGGTTCCTAGGGCGGCATGAGTGGAACAAATCACCAAGCAAGAGGCTTAGCCTTCCACCCATTACCAATATATAGATGATTTAGTTTAGGAGTTTATATAGTGCGATATCCCAACAATAACTTCAACATGAAGCAAGAATCTTCAAATCTTCTCCTGCAACTAGCAATGCTATAAGAGGGGCTGAACAAAGCTTACGTAGCCAAACAAAGGTTTGCTAGGTTGGGTGGTTAGGCAGATTCATGGTTACAATAGGAGGCTGACAAACAAACATGGGCATCGAGGCAATAAGCTAAAGAGCGAGATTGCTAGCAATAGGCAAAGATAGTAATGATATCTGGGTCAGGTCATCTTGCCTGTCGAGTCGTCGATGGGATCGTAAGACGGCTCCTCGTACTCAACCTCGGTAGTAACCTCATTCTCGTTCTCGGTCTCGGCTCCCGGCTCTACTCAACACAAGAACACAACGAGGCACAAAATCAAATAAAGTGCAATGCACAATAAACATGATGCACGTATGATGCATGTATGATTCAATACATGTCAAGGGAGGAAGCACACAAGAACAACACAAGACAACAAGATTAAATGAGGCCGGAATCCACATATAGCGAATCCAGTAAGTCCCCATATGCATATGTTGAAAATGGTCCAGATCTGAAAAAACCTTAATTTAAAGTTGTTAAACATCAAGTTAACATGCACCATGATGATCTACACGAAATTCTAGTCAAGTTTCATATAAAGTTTGTTTAATTCGGAGTTACGGTCTAGAAGATATGAGCAAAATAAGACAAGCATGACAACGGTGCAAGATGCACTCAAACATCAAGCAAACATACTCCAAGCATGTAAACAAGATGATATTATGATTCTACATGCAAAATCACACAAGTTTCATGTAGTACACGCTCAAAACGGAGCAACGGTTCAATACATACACACGAAACAAGATACAATGCAAAGCTGAAATTAACAGCCACATAGCAACTTGGGAGCAACAAATATATACTCTACAGCACTCAAACATGGTGACAAGAAGCATGGACATGAAGTATACATATCCTACAGCAAACAACTCCATTGGGGCAACTCCATAGGAGGCATGGATCAATAGCAACAAGCTACCACATTTTGATCATGACGTTAAAAACCTGACAGTTATATTTTATAGCAACTTGGGAGCAAGAATTAAATAAGCTACAACAAGCCATATGAGCAAGTGAGGGCATGGATCAATAGACAATAACATGTACAACAAGGAATAATCATTGGCCACTCCAAAACAAGTATGGATTTGACTAGGGCATCAAGCAAACATAGCATCAGGATATGACAGATTCCAGACTTAGCAGAAATTTCACTAAGTGTTAAAACAGTTATGTTGGCATGGCATGTTTACAAGCATGTTTAAGTCACCTCAAGGCATATCATGGAAAATGGTTTGCACCACAACAAAGACCACATGATGGAGATTCTAAAACATATTAACATGTGACATTGGGACAAACACATCAATAGCAACGAGCACTTCAAATCAGCATCTCATAACATGTTACAAAACTTAACAGCCACAAGCACTTTTGCAACAGAGATTAACATGGCAATATGAACCCTAACATGCATGCTACAGCAACCATCATGTAAAGCATCTCATGATGAACATTTTGACATCTCATTTGCTTCATTTGGATAAACATGCACCAAGTTATCACATCTCAAACATGGCATGAAAATAACAAGTAGCACTCTTGTCACGAAGATTAAGACCTCTAGATGGACTCAAACAAGCATGCCACAATGGAACAAAACGTAGAGCACATCACCACGATCATTTTGATATATCATATGCACAAAACGGATCTACGAGCACAAAGTTACGAGCATGCAAAGGAGGCAACAAAATGTTACAGATCTGGGACTTAGCCATATTTATACCTCACGAAAAAGTCAACGTGGACGGAACGGACCCGGGACGGAGGGATCCGGGCTGTGGGATGCGTTTGGATTGGGGAGGTGGTGGATCTGGTCCCAGCGACCAGATCCGGGACGGCTCGTCGGAGTGCGGCCGAAGGACGGCCAGGGCGGCTCGCCGGAGTGCGGCGACCTCGGGGTGCGAGCTGGGGCCGACCGGAGCGGTGGCCGGCCGGTGGAGGCGAGGTCGGTGGCCGGAGGAAGCGAGGCCTGCGGCGGTTGCCGGCGGTGGCGAGGCGGCGGGGTGAGGAGCTGGCGCGGGCTGGCGGCGCGGGGCAGTCGGGCCGGGCGGGCCCTGCCTGGGCCCGGCGGGCCGCGGGAGGAGGGAGCCGGCGGCGGTGGCTGGGTGGCCACGTGGCGTCCTGTGAGAGGCCGAGGGGGCGGCGGCGGATGTGTCCGGCCCGTCCGGACGTGTCCGGCGGCCAGAGGAGCCGCGGGCGCGGGGAAAACGGAAAAAAGGGGAACTAGGGTTTGGACACAAAAATGGACGTGGGGGTCTAATTTATAGGCATAGGGAGCTAGGAGACTCCAAATGGGGAGCGGTTTTCGGCCACATGATCACAATTCGACGACCGAGATGATGGGAAGGGTTGTTCTGGGTTTGTGGGCTGTTGTGGAGGGGTCTTGGGCCTTAAAGAAGAGGTTCTTTTAGCCCACTAGGTTAACCGTTGGAGTACCAAACGAACTCCAAACGCGACGAAACTTGACAGGCGGCCTACCCGTACCAAAACAACATCGCACGACAAGTCTCACGTCATTCCGGAAACGTTACACGGCCACACACGAAAGAAGGACTCGGGGATGCCACGAGCACGTGTGAGAGCGTCGGAACTCGAAACGGACAACGGGAAGAGACGAGTGGGACCGGGTGCAAGTGACAACACAAATGCAATGCAATGCACATGACAACATGACATGGATGAAATGCCACACACGCACACGACAAAACAAAGAACCCGAAATGAAAGAAGAGCCCGGAAATGAATTGATGAAGCCAAAGTTTATATATTGCCATATTTGGAAAGTGTTACATATGGGGCATTACAAACTCTCCTCTACTACGAAAAGATCTCGTCCCAAGATCTAGGACTGGAAGAAGGAAGGATACTCGGAACGAAGGTGATCTTCTCGTTCCCACGTAGCTTCTCGGTCGGTATGGTGTGACCACTTAACTTTCAAGAACTTGATGGACTTGTTGCGGGTCTTGCGCTCGGTTTCTTCAAGAATAGCAACGGGGTGCTCATGGTAAGACAAGTCTTGTTGAAGATCAATCTCCTCAAACGGAATGGTGCGTTCAGGTGTCTTGAAGCACTTGCGGAGTTGAGACACGTGAAGCACATCATGAACATTTGCAAAGTTGGATGGAAGCTCGAGTTGATAGGCTAGATCGCCTCTTTTGCCAAGAATCTTGAAAGGGCCCACGTATCTCGGAGCAAGCTTGCCTTTGATACCAAATCTTTGGGTGCCTTTCATAGGAGAAACACGGAGATAGACATGGTCTCCAATGTCGAAAGCCAAGTCACGATGCTTGCCGTCATAGTATCTCTTCTGACGCGACTGAGCGGCCTTGAGATTCTCACGTATGATTTTGCACATCTCTTCGGCTTCTGAGATCAAGTCATTGCCAAGAAGTTGACGTTCACCAGTTTTGGACCAGTTGAGAGGGGTACGACACTTTCTGCCATAGAGGATTTCAAACGGAGCTTTGCCGGCACTTGCTTGGAAGCTGTTGTTGTAAGAGAACTCGGCAAACGGAAGGCAATTTTCCCACTTCATGCCAAAAGAGATGACACAAGCTCTGAGCATGTCTTCGAGGCTCTGGTTCACTCTCTCGACTTGACCACTTGTCTGAGGGTGAAATGCAGTGCTGAAACGGATCTTAGTGCCCATGGCTGACTGAAAGGAGTCCCAGAACTTGGATGTGAACAAACTTCCATGGTCTGAGGAGATAACTTGAGGAATGCCATGTAGCAACACAATTCTGGAAGTGTACAACTCTGCCAGCTGAGCTGCATTGATGGATTCTTTGACTGGAAGGAAGTGAGCTACTTTGGTTAGCTTGTCAATCACCACAAAGATAGCATCATTCCCCTTCTTGGACTTGGGAGACCCAGTGACGAAATCGATTTCAATATGGTCGAATTTCCACTCGGGAATAGGAAGAGGTTGGAGGAGACCGGCTGGACGTTGATGCTCTGCCTTCACTCTTCCGCAGACATCACATTCATTCACGAATTGGGCAATCTCCCTTTTCATGCGTGTCCACCAGTAAGATTGCTTGAGGCCTTGATACATCTTGGAACTTCCAGGATGAATGGAGAGGAGGGAGTCATGTGCTTCATTCATTATGAGCTTCCTGAGATCACCCTTGGGAACCACAAGTCTGTCCTCAAAGAACAAGGTGTCTTTCTCATCAACGCGATAGCACTTGTATTTGGGAGTACCCTTTGCAATACCATGTTTCACTTTCTGCACCATAGCATCATTGAGCTGGGCCTCACGGATCTGATCTTCCAAGGTAGGAGCAACTTGAAGATTTGCAAGAAAGCCTTGCGGAACAACTTGGAGGTTGAGCTTCCTGAATGCTTCACAAAGCTCAGGCTGAAACGGCTTGATAAGGAGACTGTTGCAATATGCCTTTCTGCTCAAGGCATCTGCAATGACATTGGCCTTGCCAGGTGTGTATTCGATGCTTGGATCATACTCTTGGATCATCTCAACCCAACGAGTCTGGCGAAGGTTCAGGTTCGGCTGTGTGAAGATGTACTTCAAGCTCTTGTGATCGGTGAAGATGTCCACTTTTCTGCCCAACAGAAGGTGTCTCCACGTGATCAAGGCGTGTACCATTGCTGCTAGCTTGAGATCATGTGTGGGGTAGTTCTTTTCATTTGACTTCAATTGACGAGAAGTGTATGCCATAATTTTCTTGTCCTGCATTAGAACACCACCAAGTCCTTGAAGAGAAGCATCACAGAATATTTCGTAGGGCTTGGACTCATCCGGAGGAGTAAGAACCGGAGCAGAGATGAGCTTTTCTTTGAGAGTTTTGAATGCCACATCACAATCCGGAGACCAGTTGTACTTGACATTCTTCTGCAGCAAGTTGGAGAGAGGCTTGGCAATCTTGGAGAAGTTCTCAACGAACCTTCTGCAATAGCTAGCAAGACCAAGGAAGCTTCGGAGTTGCTTGACGTTCTGAGGAGGTTCCCAGTTGACAATCGTTTCGACTTTCTCGGGGTTGACAGCAATACCGTCAGCAGAGATGATATGGCCCAGATACAAGACCTTATCGAGCCAGAATTCGCATTTAGAGAACTTAGCATAGAACTTATGTTCACGGAGTCTGTCGAGAACCAAACGGAGGTGCTTGGCATGATCCTCTTCATTCTTGGAGAATACCAAGATGTCATCCAGATAGACAAGCACAAATTCGTTGGTGTAGGGGTTGAATATGTAGTGCATCATTCTCGAGAAGGTGGGTGGAGCATTAGCGAGGCCAAAAGACATGACTGTGTATTCATAGGAGCCGTAGCTTGTTCTGAATGCAGTCTTGTGAATATCTTCTTCACGGATACGGATCTGGTGATAACCCATCCGGAGATCGAGCTTTGAGAACACTTTAGCTCCTTTGAGCTGCTCGAACAATTCATTGATGTTGGGGAGCGGATACTTGTTCTTTATTGTCTTCTTGTTCAATGGCCGGTAATCAACGCAAAGGCGCTCTGTGCCATCCTTCTTCTTGACAAATAGAACACCAAAGCCCCAAGGAGAAGTGCTAGGCCTGATTAGACCCATACGCTCTTGCTCATCCAGTTGTCTCTTCAACTCCTTCAACTCTTCAGGGGAAAGCTTGTACGGACGCCGACATGCTGGCTCAGTACCGGGCTCGAGTTCAATAACGAATTCAACTTGACGATGCGGAGGCATGCCTGGAAGTTCTTCAGGGAAAACATCTTCATATTCATTGACCACCGGAATTTGGGAGATGGCATTAATCTCGCCCTTGTCATTGAGAGAGAATAGCCTGATTTCTCGAGAGGCAAAGATAATCACGTCTTCATCAGGATGAGTAAGCTTGACTTCTTTATTTGCACAATCAATGTGAGCATCATGCTGACAAAGCCAATCCATCCCAAGAATAAGATCAATGTCGGAGTTGCCGAGAACAACCGGAGAAGCCAGAAAGCGGTAATCACCCATGCGAATGGATACATCCGGAGCATACAATCTAGAAGTCATGTGTTTACCCGAAGAAATAATTTGTAACTCCCTTGGCAAGGCCACTGTGCCCACATTGTGCTTGGATGCAAATGGAAATGACATGAAGGAATGTGATGCACCAGAATCAAACAAAAGTTTAGCAGGTTTAAGGTTGACTGGAAGCTTACCAAGTATCACATCTGAAGAATTCTCTGCTTGAGCTGCATTCATCAGATTCACTCTTGTTGCCTTGGGGTTGTGCTTGACAATAGCAGTACTGACAGGTGGAGGAGGCGGAAGGCGCCTTGGGTTGGGGCACTTGTTAGCATAGTGACCCTTCTGGCCACACTTGTTGCACACCACTTCTGAGAGAGGACGGTGATAAGGAGCACTTGACTTCGAAGCTTGAAAGTGATTCTTTGACTGATTGCTTGGGTTGGGTGGGTGGGAGAAACCACGGCCACCAGAATGCTTGTTGTTGTTGTTGGGAGGTCGGATCATTGGAGGAGGTGGAAGCCAAAACTTTTGTTGCTTTGCAACCACTTGGGAATAAGAGGAGGAGTGAACAGCGTCTCTGATCCTCTTTTTGGAAGCTTCCATCTTGAGCTGGGCTACCTCTTGCTTAAGTGCCATGTTATAGAATTGATCAAATTCATCAGGCTCGAACAAGGTGAGAGCTAGTTGGAGTTCATCCTTCAGACCACCACGGAACTGATAAATCTTGCTCTTGGCATCTGGGATGTCTTTCTTGGCATAGCGGGCAAGGTTCTGGAACTTGACATTATATTGATAAACAGACATTGAGCCTTGCTTCAGGTTGCGGAATTGCTCACGCATACCTTCGATGACACTTGTTGGAATGTGGTGAGAGCGAAAATCCTTGCAGAAGTCAGCCCACGAGATTTCACGCCCTTCTCTGGAGTCTTTGAACTGCTGCCACCAATCAGCGGCTTGGTCCTTGAGTTGGAAGGCGGCAAACTTCACATAGTCCTCAGGTCTCACGTTACTGCACTCGAAATGCTTCTTGATATCTGTTATCCAGTCTTCAGCATCTAGAGGGTCCACACAGTAACTGAATGCCTTTGGTTGGTTTGCCAGGAACTGGTTGAGTGTAGCAAAGTGAGGTTGGTTGAAAAAATGGCCTTGGCCTTGGTTCCCATGAGCACCCTGATTTGCTTGATTTGCTTGAATGTTCTGCATCATTTGCATAAGCATCTGGGTGTTCTGGTTCGTCGCTTGCATAATTGCTCTCCAGGCCTCAGACGGAGGAGGAGGGGAAGGAGGACGATCAGGAACTTCTTCACCCTCTGGGTTAGCGTTGGGAACCCTTTTAGGAGCCATCCTGAATGACATGACAACTATTAGCCATTGATTGAGAAAATATATAAGCTAAATCAACGGCTAGAATTGCAACATGAGTCTTCACAATAACATTCGAACAAGATGAACGAATGTAATCCACAGTTTAATAGTAACAACAATCTTCACGAGAAGCCACTTGGGAGAATAAAAGGTAAATAAAACAACAAGGAGCAGATAGAACAAATACAAGATAGAAGCTTTGTTCGACATATTCATGCTGAAAGCTTATGGAACGTGTTACAAAAGGGTTTTGCAATCCCCGGATCAGCATAGCCAAGGACCCTTTAAGATGCAACTCCCGATTGGAACAACGCCCATAAAACTACTTCACTCAATATAGAACCCCGAACTCCATATCATGCATTCGTTGGAAGAATGCCTACAAGCTACTAGATGAACCCACCTATTAATTTCCGAAAGTTTCCAGTTATGCAATCTGGTGTTGGGGATACAGGGGAAGCATCGCGCACTCAACTCTAATCCTGCATCTAGCTGTATCCATCCTTCAACACATAACCAGTTATTTCCGGAAACCGTTTACCTCGGACCTTCGAAACGCATCTACTATACAAGCTATAGCAATACTCCCGAACTATCTCCCCAGTACTGGGTGATGTCGGGGTTATCTTGCCACTAACCGCATAGGAGAGTTTTCGATGTCGGCCGTCTTAAGTATTCCAGAACTGCTGCGATATATTTGTGACGACAACACCTCGGAGCTCAACTCCCCGGGACACTGCCACAACCCCTAAATGACAGGAGGCATCGAGAACAATGTTCTCGTCACAAAGACATCGGAACAATCCAAACAATACCCGCGTGATCCTAAAAAAAATTGGTGAATTTTTTAGAGTAGAAGAGATAAGTAATCGTCAGGAGTCCTCACCAGAGTGAAAAGAGATGAGGAGCAAAAGAAATCCTAATTTCCGATATATATATAGGACTCAAAACATTTTCAAGTGTGTGCCTAGACTCAACCATCAACGATTCGATCAATCAGTGGGGGCTTCTAGGTCGGAGAAGGCTCTGATACCAACTTGTAATGCCCAGTATGGGGTTGTACCTCCTACGTGTTGAGGCACGACTTAAAGGTATAAGCCCATACTAGAATGATCTCAAGTATGGTATCTTTGCACGACTCATGTAAAAATAGGGATTAAATTGCAAAAGGATAGTTGTCTTACACTCGCCACGTCACACAATACATTACATAAGCAAATCATCATCCAAATAACATCATAGTCCGACTACGGACGAAGATCCAAAAGAAAGATACCAAATACATAAAGCCACAAGGTCCGAATCGCCCCTAGTAGAAACCACTACTGATCATCGGGATAGTGCACATAGTATCGACTACGTTCTTCATCGAACTCCCAGTACAGCTCCGTGCCGTCACCTGAGTAGTTCACCATAGTACCTGCATCTGGTGTTGTGTAGAATCTGTGAGCCACGGAGGACCCAACAATGCCGTTTCCGGGTAGCAAAACTATCTAAGCCTTGGGTGTGGAACAAGGCTGAAGAAAGATAAAGGTTGCAGCTGCACTATGATGGGCTTCGAACCCCTCGTTGGTTACCCCAAGTGGAAGGTGTAAGATGCAGTAAGTAGAAGTGTTTTCCCTTAGCAAAGATGCCAAGGATCGAATCCCCAGAGACTCCTAGGTTCAACAAGTAGGTGTCAATTGCTAACGGCGCAATTAGCAATCAACGTGGACCTGCACACAGATACAAATAACTTTGCTCCCAACGAGTACAGAGAGGTTGTCAATCTCTCCGGCCTTGTAGTTCACAAAGGGTTAAAAGCAATATGATAGTAGTGATAGATAGTTTTTGCAATAGTAAGTAAATAGCGAAAAGTAAATAGTGGATGTGATCAATGATGGTAATATGGACCGGAGTCTCATGATGTTCACTAGTGATGTCTCTCTCCCAAAAGACGATAAAACAGCTATGTGAGGTAAACAAATTACAGCTGGGCAATTGACAGGACCACGAACGCAAACCAATGCTGACTACATTGCAAGAAAGGTTGAGGTT
>LR738712.1:734656932-734683981 GCA_902687465.1 Secale cereale
GGGGGGGCGCCCACAGGTCGCCTGGAGCCCCTGTGCCCCCCCCAGGCTGCCCTTCGGACGCAGTGTTGTTTCCGGTTCGCTGATTTTTTTTATATAATTTTTCTGGATTTTTCTGGGCAGTTCTCGAAACGTGAAAACCTGAAATACAAAAACAGCCGAAAACTGAAACTGGCACTGGGGTGCACTGGATTAGTAAGTTAGTCCAAATGTGATCAAAAGTGTATGGAAGTGTATGAATATCATAGCAATATCACCCAAAAGTGGCATGGAGCAAGCAGAAATTATAGATACGTTTTGGACGTATCAACATCCCCAAGCTTAATTCCTGCTCGTCCTCGAGTAGGTAAATGATAACAAGAATAATTTCTGTGGTGACATGCTATTAACCATATAGGACTTTCTCATAGTCATATGACAAAAGCTTACTGGGACAATGATTCTAAAGTAATTAAGTTGTCTCAAGAGAATATCACAAATGACTGAAAGTTTTACAACATGAAACTGAAACATCAAAAAGATTTGCAATGAACATGATGTGCAAATATGATCAAGTGATATCTAGCTTGCCCCCTTTAGTGATGCAAAACATAAATGCAAGGGCACCTTCAAGGTTTAAGTGATGACTAGATACCATCATTTCAGAATAAATGATATCATAATGATGCAAAAGACAATGCTACTTTGGAACAATGCACATTACACTCAGAATGACAATCATGCTCTCAGTAGTTGGTGCTTGAAGTGCTAGAGCTTTTTATTTTGAAACATGAAAGCAATTGTGTCAACGGTAGTAGTACTTCATATGTGTCATGCATAAAACATCCTATAAGTTGCAAGCCTCATGCATCGAATACTAATAGTGCTCGCTCCTTGTCCTAATTAGCTCGGATCCCCATGGGTTATCATTGCATTGCATATGTTTTAACCAAGTGTCACAAAGGGGTACCTCTATGCCACCTGTACAAAGGTCCAAGGAGATAGATCGCATTTGATTTCTCGTTTTTGATAGATCTCAACTTGAGGACATCCATACCGGGACAACATAGAAAATAGATGATGGACTCCTCTTTAATGCATAAGCATATTCTCATGAGAGATTGAGGATTAAGGTCCAAGCTAAAACTTCCACCATGATGCATGGCTTTGGTTGGCGGCCCAATGTTCTTCTCTAACAATATGCATATTAATTCAACCCACGGTAAATCACCCTTACTTCAGACAAGACGAACATGCATAGCAACTCACATGATATTCAACAAAAGTGTGACGGTTGATGGCGTCCCCAGAAACATGGTTACCGCTCAGCAAGCAACTCATAAGAAATAAGATACATAAGCAACATATTCTTTACCACAATAGTTTTTAGGCTACTTTCCCATGAGCTATGTATTGCATGGTTAATTTGCTTAGTGCAGGTGTAGGTTAGCAAAAGACTGTGAGCGACCAACTAAGAGAGCAATGACGGTCATAAGCATGCAGAGCGACAAAGCAATATTGAATCAGGCATGGTAGTTATATCGCTACTTAGAAACAAAAGATCACCAAGGCTTGACAGACTTTCTTTACAGTCTTGAATATGCGTGAGCATACGCCAAGTCAATCAAAATAAATTCTCGAAGGAAGATATTACTAAACCATACCACATCATAGGCAAACAAACCAAGTTGGTACTCCAATGACACATTGGGAACCCCCCAGCTATTTGAGATTAACCATAAGAAAACCTGAACTACTAAGCACCATCATGAAAGTAGCATCTTTATCATAGACACATTAACCAATGCAACGGAAGCAAACTCTCTTAATAAGGTGAGCATGGTAATTAAAGAGAGTTCAAGCAACCAACTAAATAAAAGCTCTTGAAGAGATAAGCATGAATACTAAGTGCAAAGTATGATAGTAGCTATTAAAAGACAAAGAACACACACAGCATAGATAGACATGAAAATTCTATGTAATGTTCTAGGTAGAGGTGGAGCGTGTTTCTCTCCCATATAAAGGAATGCTGGGTTCCGACTCGTTATGAAAAACTAAAAAGAAAACTAAAAGCAGGACGCTCCAAGCATAGCACATAACACATGAAGTGATAAAAATATAGCGGAACGAAAGACGAACTGATAATGTTGATGGAGAAGGGGGTGCACGGGGGGCATCCCCAAGCTTAGACGCTTGAGTCTCCTTGAATATTTCTTGGGGGTACACGAGGGCATCCCCAAGCTTGAGCGCTTGACACTCCTGAATCTTTTTATCATCTTCCCTCGCACACTTGAAAACTCCCTTCATACATAACTCATCATAATCTGATTAGCGAGGTTAGTACCCTTAATAAAATAATTATACCTTGGTGAAAATAAGGATATTCTTGAAGTTCTACTGTTTCTCAAGATTGCCAAAATGTTTTTGCAAAGAAAAAGCAAGTTCTTAATTTGCAAAGTGAAGGTAAGGCAAAACAGGACAGAATCTGTGAAAAACAGAACAGCAGGCAGTAATTGACCTGTTTAGGATACTTCTGCAACTCAAATAAAAAAACTCAGAACTGACGCACGAATGACAATTATATAGAGAACGCTGTCGAAAAAATTCAGACCAAAAAGATGATCTGGTGATTTTATACGAATTTTTCTATCCAAGGACAGAATCTGTTTCCTGGACAGCACCTCACAACTTTTGAACTTTCTAGCAATCAGAGGCTATACTTGGCACAAGTATGAAAAGTAAAGATACAATGATGATGCTACAGCAGTAAACAACATCAAGACACAACAAAAGCAAAAAATTTATTCATGTGGGCTGCCTCCCAAAAGCGCTTTCTTTTATGCCTTTAAGCTAGGCATACTGCATAGATCAAGTTTTATCAAGGGTAAAAGAATAGCTAGCCCGTACAACGGACTCAAAAGGTAACTTGACCTTCTTACGAGGGAAGTGTTCCATCCCTTTCTTGAGAGGAAACTGAAATTTTATATTACCCTCTTTCATGTCAATGACAGCACCAACGGTGCGCAAAAAGGGACGTCCCAAAATAATTGGACAAGAAGGATCACATTCAATATCGATAATAGTGAAATCAACGGGCACATAATTATCATTGACAACAATAAGAACATCGTCGATCCTCCCCAAAGGTTTCTTTATGGAAGAATCAACGAGACGAACACCAAAAGAACAAGAATCATAAGGTTTCAATTTAAGCATATCATAGTCTTTTGGGCATAATAGAAGCATTAGCTACAATATCACATAAAGCAAAGCATGAGAAATTGTTTATCTTAATTTTAATCATAGAATCCCAACCATCTCCTAGCTTTCTAGGTATGGAGGCTTCTACTCTAAGTTTCTCCTCCCTAGCTTTGATGAGAGCATTAGTGATATGCTCTGTGAAGGCAAGATTAAGCGTGCTAGTGTTGGGATCCTTAGCCATTCCTTGTAGAAAGGCGACAACTTCTGAAATACTACAATTATCAAAATCAATTTTATCATTAGTGGGCAGAATTGTAGTGTCATCCTCTTTGTTTAATTCGCTCTCTATTATAAGAGTTTGAACCTCTTCCCAAGTTTGGGGAAGCTCAGGAGCAATTTTAAACTGAGGCTCATACTTTTTTCCTGGAAGACCATGCCACGGGCATAACTCTCCGTCATAACTAGTGTAATCACAAGGTTTATTCTTTTTGTAAATCCCGTCAGAGATAAGTGGGGCAATGGATGTAGGGGTGTACTCCTCCCATTTAGTGTTTTTGGTAGAACCCATAATAGCAAGCAAGCAAGATAACTATTTTTGTGATTTTCGATAAAAGGAACTAAAGCAATAATGAAAGGTAAACTAACAAGACTAAAAAGCAATCAACGTGGACCTGCACACAGATACAAATAACTTTGCTCCCAACGAGTACAGAGAGGTTGTCAATCTCTCCGGCCTTGTAGTTCACAAAGTGTTAAAAGCAATATGATAGTAGTGATAGATAGTTTTTGCAATAGTAAGTAAATAGCGAAAAGTAAATAGTGGATGTGATCAATGATGGTAATATGGACCGGAGTCTCATGATGTTCACTAGTGATGTTTCTCTCCCAAAAGACGATAAAACAGCTATGTGAGGTAAACAAATTACACCTGGGCAATTGACAGGACCACGAACGCAAACCAATGCTGACTACATTGCAAGAAAGGTTGAGGTTCAAAGCATGGGCGGTACGCCAAAGTAAGTAGACCGAAATCCATCAATATCTACTACTAATCATCCACCTTGAGATATCTATCCAGAACATCTCGCTGGTATTAAGTTGCGAGTCCCACCCATAGTGTAAACTCAATGCAACAGACAACTGCATTAAAAGAACTTTGCGTAAAGTAAACAATCCTTGCACCCGCGGGCACAAGCACCGTTGTTTTCCCCCTTGTGGCAACAGCACATCCCCTAGACTCATGTTTCTGTCACTCAAGCTAGTCATCGAGGGGCATGAACCCACAATCGAGCATAACGTTCCCTCTTGGAGTCACTACCTATTACTTGGCCAAAGCAATAAATAACAACGGAGAACATGCAAGAATTACTTATGAACTAAAATATAAAATAGGTGAATCAAATATATTACTCAAGATCAATCTGAACATAATCTCATAATCCATCGGATCCCAGCAAACTCAACATAGCAACAACATAAGGATTACATAGGTGCCTCGATCATGTAGGGCAGCTCACGAGGACTAATTAGTGAAGCACAAGAACAGGAGGAGAACATCACATAGCTACTGGTCATGGACTCATGGTCCAAGGGAGACTACTCACGAGTCATCCGGGAGGCGTCCATGGTGGTGGAGAAGCTCCCGGTGGTGATCCTCCCCTCCGGCAGGGTGCCGGGAAGAGTTCTCCTGGTGCTCCCGATCTTGGAAGCGGCGGCGGCGGCGGAACAGAGATGGGATCGTGAAAAGAAGTCCTGTTCTGAGGGTTACGGGGAACCCTTTAAATATATGCCAAAGTAGGGCACCGGGGGAGCCTCGGGGGGCCCAGGCGCCCCCCCGGCGCGGCCCAGGGGGGGCGCGCCCACAGGGCGCCTGGAGCCCCTGTGCCCCCCAGGCTGCCCTTCGGACGCAGTGTTGTTTCCGGTTCGCTGATTTTTTATATAATTTTTCTGGATTTTTCTGGGCAGTTCTCGAAACGTGAAAACCTGAAATACAAAAACAGCCGAAAACTGAAACTAGCACTGGGGTGCACTGGATTAGTAAGTTAGTCCAAATATGATCAAAATTGTATGGAAGTGTATGAATATCATAGCAATATCACCCAAAAGTGGCATGGAGCAAGCATAAATTATAGATACGTTTTGGACGTATCACACTAGCACTAGCTTACGTGTTTATAGCGAGAAGAGAAGTGCCACGAGCGTCAAAGTGATCACGAAGTGATCCTATCTAAGCACGTCAATCATAACCCCACCGTGTTCACTTCTCGAACCCCTTTTCGGAAAATGACCGTCACGGTTACTCACGCTGGTAGTGTGTTCTGAACATGGTGTCAAGATTTCTACAACCGGATATTAACAAATTCCCATCTGCCACATAACCGCGGGCACGGCTTTCGAAAGTTCAAAACCCTGCAGAGGTGTCCCAACTTAGCCCATTACAAGCTCACGATCTGCGGAGTCGCAACTCCAAGGTGGGAAGGCCCGAGTATTCTCGGAATCCCATGCTGAAGATATACCGACATAGGTAAAACTAATCCAGCAAGACCTCCCGGCGTGCCGACACCCTGATAGTAGCCGCGTATATCTAGTCTCATGCCACGATCGGATGGGACATCCTACAGGTAATACCAGATACCTCGGGTTTCCCCGAGGCGGCCCTGCAGTCCGCCCAGTTCGGACCAACACTCATGCAAAGCACTGTCCCGGGGGTTGTTAATTAAGATCACGGGATAGCTAGTCCCCATGCAAGTTTTAGTTATTAGGCAAATGGAGTACCAATGTTGGGCCTTGCTGGAAAAGGTTTAGCGCTAAGCGGGTTATCGAGGGGGTCACATAACCCCAACCGTGTTAGGAACGCATAATCAAGGAACATAACACCGGTTTATACGGTTCCTAGGGCGGCATGAGTGGAACAAATCACCAAGCAAGAGGCTTAGCCTTCCACCCATTACCAATATATAGATGATTTAGTTTAGGAGTTTATATAGTGTGATATCCCAACAATAACTTCAACATGAAGCAAGAATCTTCAAATCTTCTCCTGCAACTAGCAATGCTATAAGGGGCTGAGCGAAGCTTACGTAGCCAAACAAAGGTTTGCTAGGTTGGGTGGTTAGGCAGATTCATGGTTACAATAGGAGGCTGACAAACAAACATGGGCATCGAGGCAATAAGCTAAAGAGCGAGACTGCTAGCAATAGGCAAAGATAGTAATGATATCTGGGTCAGGTCATCTTGCCTGTCGAGTCGTTGATGGGATCGTAAGACGGCTCCTCGTACTCAACCTCGGTAGTAACCTCGTTCTCGTTCTCGGTCTCGGCTCTACTCAACACAAGAACACAACGAGGCACAAAATCAAACAAAGTGCAATGCACAATCAACATGATGCACGTATGATGCATGTATGATGCAATACATGTCAAGGGAGGAAGCACACAAGAACAACATAAGACAACAAGATTAAATGAGGCCGGAATCCACATATAGCGAATCCGGTAAGTCCCCATATGCATATGTTGAAAATGGTCCAGATCTGAACAAACCTTAAGTTAAAGTTGTTGAACAGCAAGTTAACATGCACCATGATGATCTACACGAAATTCTAGTCAAGTTTCATATAATGTTTGTTTAATTCGGAGTTACGGTCTAGAAGATATGAGCAAAACAAGACAAGCATGGCAACGGTGCAAGATGCACTCAAACATCAAGCAAACATACTCCAAACATGTAAACAAGATGATATTATGATTCTACATGCAAAATCACACAAGTTTCATGTAGGACACGCTCAAAACGGAGCAACGGTTCAATACATACACACGAAACAAGATATAATGCAAAGTTGAAATTAACAGCCACATAGCAACTTGGGAGCAAGAAATATATACCCTACAGCACTCAAACATGGTGACACGAAGCATGGACATGAAGTATACATATCCTACAGCAAACAACTCCATTGGAGCAACTCCATAGGAGGCATGGATCAATAGCAACAAGCTACAACATTTTGATCATGACGTTAAAAATCTGACAGTTATATTTTATAGCAACTTGGGAGCAAGAATTAAATAAGCTACAGCAAGCCATATGAGCAAGTGAGGGCATGGATCAATAGACAATAACATGTACAACAAGGAATGATCATTGTCCACTCCAAAACAAGCATGGATTTGACTAGGGCATCAAGCAAACATAGCATCAGGATATGACAAATTCCAGACTTAGCAGAAATTTCACTAAGTGTTAAAACAGTTATGTTGGCATGGCATGTTTACAAGCATGTTTAAGTCACCTCAAGGCATATCATGGAAAATGGTTTGCACCACAGCAAAGACCACATGATGGAGATTCTAAAACATATTAACATGTGACATGTGGACAAACACATCAATAGCAACGAGCACTTCAAATCAGCATCTCATAACATGTTACAAAACTTAACAGCCACAAGCACTTTTGCAACAGAGATTAGCATGACAATATGAACCCTAACATGCATGCTACAACAACCATCATGTAAAGCATCTCATGATGAACATTTTGACATCTCATTTGCTTCATTTGGATAAACACGCACCAAGTTATCACATCTCAAACATGGCATGAAAATAACAAGTAGCAGCAGTTTATATCAAGTAGCACTCTTGCCACGAAGATTAAGACCTCTAGATGGACTCAAACAAGCATGCCACAATGGAACAAAACGTAGAGCACATCACCACGATCATTTTCATATATCATATGCACAAAACGGATCTACGAGCACAAAGTTACGGGCATGCAAAGGAGGCAACAAAATGTTATAGATCTGGGACTTAGCCATATTTATACCTCACGAAAAAGTCAACGTGGACGGAACCCGGGACGGAGGGATCCGGGCTGCGGGATGCGTTTGGATTGAGGAGGTGGTGGATCTGGTCCCAGCGACCAGATCCGGGACGGCTCGCTGGAGTGCGGCGACCTCGGGGCGCGAGCTAGGGCCGACCGGAGCGGTGGCCCGCCGGTGGAGGCGAGGTCGGCGGCCGGAGGAAGCGAGGCCGGCGGCGGCTGGCGGCGGTGGCGAGGCGGCGCCGCGGGGAGCACGCGGCGGCGGGGCGAGGCGCCGGCCAGCGCGGCGGCGGGGCGAGGAGCCGGCGCGGGCTGGCGGCGCGGGACGGTCGGGCCGGGCGGGCCCCGCCTGGGCCCGGCGGGCCGCGGGAGGAGGGAGCCGGCGGCGGTGGCTGGGTGGCCACGTGGCGTCCCGTGAGAGGCCGAGGGGGCGGCGGCGGACGCGTCCGGCCCGTACGGACGTGTTCGGCGGCCAGAGGAGCCGCGGGCGTGGGGAAAACGGGAAAAAAGCGGGAACTAGGGTTTGGACGCAAAAATGGACGTGGGGGGGGGGGCTAATTTATAGGCATAGGGAGCTAGGAGACTCCAAATGGGGAGCGGCCACGCGATCACAATTCGACGCCCGAGATGATGGGAAGGGTTGTGCTGGGTTAGTGGGATGTTGTGGAGGGGTCTTGGGCCTTAAAGAAGAGGTTCTTTTAGCCCACTAGGTTAACCGTTGGAGTACCAAACGAACTCCAAACGCGACAAAACTTGACAGGCGGCCTACACGTACCAAAACAACATCGCACGACAAGTCTCACGTCATTCCGAAAACGTTACACGGCCACACACGAAAGAAGGACTCGGGGATGCCACGGGCACGTGTGAGAGCGCCGGAACTCGAAACGGACAACAGGAAGAGACGAGTGGGACCGGGTGCAAGTGACAACACAAATGCAATGCAATGCACATGAAAACATGACATGGATGAAATGCCACACACGCACACGACAAAACGAAGAACCCGAAATGAAAGAAGAGCCCGGAAAGGAATTGATGAAGCCAAAGTTTATATATTGCCATATTTGGAAAGTGTTACATCTGGGGCATTACACACCACTACCCGTGCAGAGGCTGCTGCAGCTCAGATGGATACAGATGAGTAGCCAGTGGAGGAGGAGCCAGCTGAGGACAGTTCTGGAGGATATGCTCCTCCCTCGTCTGAGCCCTCGTGGGCTAAGAAGCTGAAGAGGAAGATGAAGGCACTATTTTGCATGCAGGCAAAGGGGCAGTACAAGGCTCATGTGACTCACAAGCAATCTCGCCAGCGTGACAAGAAGATAATGAAGATCTTTCGTGAGGAACCATCTGACGGGTCAGAGGAGATCATCACTCCAGAGGTGGATTGCAAAACAGGGCTACACGTAGTCTGAGTCTGAGGAGGAGCAGCAGGAGTCTGACGGAGCGCATGACGACTGACGTCTTCCGCCTGAGCTACCACCTGTCTTAGGTGTCCTCTTTCCCTTTGTGGTGTCTCGATGCCAAAGGGGGAGAGAGTGTTAGGATTTGCGTCTTGTGCCGTGTTTATTTGCGTTTCGTTGGTTGAACTTTGTCTGCTTGCTTGTGTTTGTGTCGTGTGTGTGGGACCTTCATATGGTGTGAGACATATGCTCCCTTCTCGTTAACTCGTTATTATGTCTATGCTATCTGTTAGGTTGTGAGCAGTTGCTTCACCTACCCTTTATATGTGCTCACCCTATCCTCCTTACTTCTGTGCATAGAATCTTATTCTTTGTAAGCAAGGAGTATATTGTTTGTAGAATATAGGGGGAGCATTGATCCTAGTATGTGTGCTGTGCAGTCCAAAGCACCTTCTCTTGTATGCACACATCCAGGGGGAGCTTACCTATATTCTATTACTTTGCTAGGTTTGCTCTTTCTTATTTATCCTTGTGCAAATCCCGTATTGTCATCAATCCACCAAAAAGGGGGAGATTGTAAGGGCATATTTCTCCCTAAGTAGTTTTGGTGATTGATGACAATGCATTTGCGGACTAATCGTGTGCACTAAGCTTTTTCCGATATATCTCACCTAGGCACAAGACGATTAAGTGCCCCTCGGAACCTATGGAAGACGGTGTTTCCTTTTATTTCTTTTCGGTGAAATTGAGTCATAGGAAAGCCGTACTATTAAGAGGGGGCCCGCTTCGGAAAGGTTTGGGTGGAATCAACACATACACGTCTACTCATTCGCACCACCTTTCCTTTGCTTCTCTGGAGCTCCGGCTGTTTTCCTTGTTGGAACAAAAACAGTGGCTTCCTACTACTACCACTGCTTGGCATGCAGTAGTATCGCTCAGAGTTTGCGGTAGTACCGCACGGTCACACGGTAGTACCGCTTTAGGTCCGCGGTAGTACCGTACCCTGAACACGGTAGTACCGTGTGGCCGGCCCAGCGTCGTAACTAGTACGGTAGTAGGTGCGGAAGTAATTTTTTACTTCCGCGTCCTACGCGGTAGTACCGCTTCGAGCAAGCGGTAGTACTGTGTCGGGTTTTTGCTACGACCGTATATCTACGGATGTAGCTGCGGATGTATTTTATTTAGTTTGCGCTTCTCCTCAGCCTGTCTAGCCCTGCCTTGCGGTAGTACCGCAAGGACGTGCGGTAGTACCGCTCAGGCAGTACTACCGCCCGTTGCTTCAACGCAACAGGGCTAGTACTGGCCTGTACTGCACCAGCGGTAGTACCGCATCCAGAGCGGTAGTACCGCTGGGCCGAGCGGTAGTACCGCAACTTATGTGCGGTAGTACCGCGCTCTGCGGGCAGATATGTGGGATAACGGTTGGATTTGTTCTTCCACTATATATAGGGAGTCTTCTTCTCCAAGAAGATAAACCTCTTTCTCCCCAAAGCTCCATTGTTGCTCAAAGCTCCATTTCCGCCCGATCTCTCTCCCTAGCCAATCAAACTTGTTTATTTCCTCGGGATTGCTTGAGAAGGCATCGATCTACACTTCCACCAAGAGATATTTGATTCCCCCCCCCACTAATCCCTTGCGGATCTTGTTACTCTTGGGTGTTTGAGCACCCTAGACGGTTGAGGTCACCTCAGAGCCATATTCCATTGTGGTGAAGTTTCGTGGTGTCGTTGGGAGCCTCCAATTCGGTTGTGGAGATAGCCCCAACCTTGTTTGTAAAGGTTCGGTTGCCGCCTTCAAGGGCACCACTAGTGGAATCACGACACCTTGCATTGTGTGAGGGCGTGAGGAGAATACGGTGGCCCTAGTGGCTTCTTGGGGAGCATTGTGCCTCCACACCGCTCCAACGGAGACATACTTCCTCTCAAAGGGAAGGAACTTCGGTAACACATCCTCGTCTTCACCGGCTCCACTTGTGGTTATTTCTTTCATTTACTTGTGCAAGCTTTCCTTGTTTAAGTAGCTTGCTTGTGAGGTTGTTATCTTTGCTTCCTATAAGTTGTCATCCTAGTTGCATATCTAGACAACTTACTTTGTTGCTTAATTTAAATTGGTTAAGAAAAGCTAAAAATTGTTAGTTGCCTATTCACCCCCCCTCTAGTCAACCATATCGATCCTTTCAATGTATTACGGAACGAGTAAAGAGACTTGCTGGTAACGAGATTGAACTAGGTATTGAGATACCGACGATCGAATCTCGGGCAAGTAACATACCGATGACAAAAGGAACAATGTATGTTGTTATGCGGTTTGACCGATAAAGATCTTCGTAGAATATGTAGGAACGAATATGAGCATCCAGGTTCCGCTATTGGTTATTGACTGGAGATGAGTCTCGGTCATGTCTACATAGTTCTCGAACCCGTAGGGTCCGCACGCTTAACGTTTGATGACGATCGGTATTACAAGTTTATGAGTTTTGATGTACCGAAGGTAGTTCGGAGTCCCGAATAAGATCACGGACATGACGAGGAGTCTCGGAATGTCCGAGACGTAAAGATTGATATATTGGACGACTATATTCGGACACCGGAAATGTTCCGTAAAGTTTCGGAATAAACCGGAGTGCCGGGGGGTTATCGGAACCCCGAGGGGAAGCTATGGGCCCTAATGGGCTTTAGTGGAAAGAGAGAGGGCCTGCCAGGGCTGGGCCGCGCGCCCCACCCCCTTGGTCCGAATTGGACAAGGAAAGGAGGGGGGCGCCCCTTTGCTTCTCCCTCTCCCTCTCCTTCCTTCCCCCTCTCTCCCTCTTGGTGATTCCTACTAGGAATAAGATTGCAATCCTATGCCTAGTAGGATTGCTCCTCTAGGCGCGCCATAGGAGGGCCGACCGGCCTCCCCCCTTGCTCCTTTATATATAGGGGCAGGGGCACCCTAGAACACACAAGTTGATCTTTCCAGCCGTGTGCGGTGCCCCCCTCCACAGAAACACACCTCGGTCATACCGTTGCAGTGCTTAGGCGAAGCCCTGCGCCAGTAACTTCATCATATTCGTCACCATGCCGACGTGCTGACGAAACTCTCCCGTGAAGCTCAACTGGATCAAGAGCTCGTGGGACGTCATCAAGCTGAACGTGTGCTGAACGCGGAGGTGCCGTACGTTCGGTGCTTGATCGGTTGAATCGCGAAGAAGTTCGACTACATCAACCGCGTCACTTGACACTTCCGCTTTCGGTCTACAAGGGTACGTAGACACACTCTCCCCTCTCATTGCTATGCATCTGGTAGATAGATCTTGCGTGATCGTAGGAAAATTTTAAAATACTACGTTCCCCAACACTCTTGTTGTTGTAGTCATGGTGTTGTGAATTGTTGGACGAAAGGCGTTCTATCAGCAGCTTGGCTCTTCTTCTATGATATTGATACACCTCTTCATGGTGCATCCTTGACAAAAAGAATGATATTGCTAGTTTTTAATGACATGGCGGTTTATATAGCCAACTATTGGCTATATTATTAATCTTGCTCTAAGCATCATGTATAACAGCGGTAAAAGAAATTGATGTACCTAGACGAACTTGCAAATCTTGGACAAAGCGCCTAGACCACTGGCTTTTGATGGAAGGCTTCTGAACATGGATTTGTATGATAAAGTGAATTTCCCTGATGTCGAGTTTTGTTGAGATAGTCATTAGAGTTGCACAAGATGAAATGAGTTTTAATCTCGAAGTAGATTGAGGGACGATGAATTGAAAAAAAAACAAGATGTTCCTCGAGTTCTAGAAAACATGAGGCTTAGAGGAAAGGAAACTTAATATGCCAATTTTTATGGCAATCCTGAGAATTCAACTAGAATCATGGATGAAACAGGGGTTTTAACAAGCTTAGCCACACCCATATACATGATCATACATAGTCCATAAACGCCTAGAAGTTGTCACGTCCAGGTTTCAAACTCTAAACCCATATAATCTTGCTTTGAAACTCCAGCAAAGCTAGACAATATTTGAATTTTGCGCCGGTGGCCAATGGACATATCTTCCTACCAGTATTTCCAATGGACAAGTTTGTATCAATTCTTTGCATGCATTTGCCTATTTTTCACAAGTTTTTGAAACATAAAAAAAAATGTGATTTAGCTAAAATTTCGAGAAGGGAACATCCATGCCCGGCTTCGAATTTTTCTCTACATCTAGGTTTCAGAAAAAAAAACATGATGTCATCAAAAATTCAGGCAAGCAACAGAGGAAAGGAAAAAGAAGCACGAAAGCATCAACAGTTACACAATGCATATAAGGATGGTTAAGAATTGTTATTCAAGTAATCCAAACCGTACAATATGAGCGACACCTCAATCAACGTAAACGAGGCGCGACGAGACCATGCACGCGTTACATTCTGGAAGCTAAGGGAACTTCTCCCGCCCTCGCAACCATGCAACGGAGGTAGTAGTATAACAAGTAGCAATACATCATCATATATACTACTATGTAGTTTTATTCTTCCTGGATCGTAGCTTGCGAGTGTGACAATGGTTGGCCTTGTCCCGAGCCATCTCGCCGCGCCTCTCGATCTCAGTCGGCATGGTTGGTCCTTACTTCCCAGTGCCTGTTTATTTTGGACAACAGAACCATTCCATTTTAGGGCATAGAGAATAGATGTTGGACAAACATTTCAAATGGTAGTGCAAAATAATGATTTCGGGATTGCTTGATGAGACAGCTACAAGTAATTTTTACTACAACTAATTGATGTCAAACAGTTTTTCAGCTCTTCTGCATTGACCGTTGCATGCAAATTTGAATGAAACATGCATGTATTTGATCAAAGAGCAGTTGTACATTATTAACACACCAAAATAAACATAGGTTGCAAATTGAAGAAGACAATATACCTGCTTCCCTAGGTGCATTGCAATGATAGCACTCAATTCTACTTGCAAAGTTGTGCACATTGCAGCCAGGCCTGGAAAAAATAGAAAAGGCCAAATAGTTTTATGTCAAAACATGATTAAAACTATTCCACAAGAGTATGTTCTATAAGTGTTGTTGTTTAGTTAATGTTCATCTCAAAATATGCAGCTTGCATATTACTGTTTCTTGCCATGCATAAGGTATCAGGATAAATGATGCATATAGGCTATATAGCTGGCATCTATGTTTGAAGTGAAGCTATAGCTCACCTTGCGCATATCCAATCACCCGCTTTCCACCCAGCACGAACTCCACCGCTCTCAGCAGCGCCAGTGCCACCCTGGCCTGCTGGGAAGTCCCTCACAATGGTGCCACACTTGAGGCAGCTGGAGCGGCTGGCGAAGTTGTGGTAGCCGCAATTGCAGTACCAGTCACCTGGGCGGACGTCCAGGGAGGTCAGCACGCCACCTATACAGCGGCCGTCTCCGAGCTGCAGATCCGAGCGCGTGGCACGGCAGCGCTGGCAGAAGTCACGACGGCTGAAGTTGAGGTGCTGGCACGAGTTGCAGTTCCAGTCTCCAGGCTTCCTCTGGGTGTTCATTCGCAGTAAGGCCTGTATACATGCATGCATGGATGTGTCAACAAGTTGTGACATAAAGGGAAGTAAAGAACTAGACATAAGCTATACTACTAATGATTATGGGCTAGAAAACCAAGAATGAGAATACATGTACTTAAGATGCTTGTACTGCACATAGCCCATGTAAGCACAAACTAAAAGGAGGAATATTGTACAGGCTAGACAAGGCAGCAGAGAAACAAAATCAAGGTCGCCTTAACTAAATTAGGCTAAGTGGGTGCTCATATCTATCATTTACACATGTAGAGACATAAGATAATATTTTTAGATGGTGTCCCAAAAGGTGGAGAATACAAGGCAAGCAAAACGCTATGCAAAGAGAGAACATGCTAATTACCAGATAAGAATAACAAAAACAAAACTAGCCAATTTAATCTATGAAAGAACCAGTTGGGTCTGTTTAGCTAGTATTTAAAATCTTATGCACATCACGTGCATCACACTTACGCTTGCGCATAATACTTTTGAGCAACTATTAGTAGATTAAGAACCAGAATAAGACTATATGGCCTTTTTTTCAAGAAGATTACATAGGCAAAATGGTCCTAGTCTGATAGATGAGCCGGAATAACAATAGAAGAACTTGGTCTTAAACAAATCGTCCAAACGAACGAGAGGAACAGGAAGGGTCACATACCCTGTGAAAGCTTTTGGTTCAGTACTAGGGTTCTCGGTTGCTGTCTTGTCCTTGTTGTGTGCTTGCTTGCTTGCTTCCTTGCTCGCTGTGTTCTTACTTCTTGTGGATGGTTGCCTTTTTATAGTGGAGGTGCCTCAATAATTGCGAATCCAGTGGGGCTGTGGAGGCACGGAGATGCTCTGACCTAGCCTTTCTAACTGAGCTATCCAGATTGAAGAAGGGGGTGAATGGAAAAAAAAAGGATGGGGGGCTGGGGGGAGGGGGAACCAAGAAAGCCCACAAGACAACAGAAAAGTGGTGCCAAAGATAGGAGAATTTCAGTGTTACATCCCGAGTCTAAACTGCGGTATATTACTTCTGAATACGCACTAACTGATTCTTCCAAACATAAATGTAATTGCTGCTACAATTAACTACTCCAAAAATCAAATAGTTGTCTAAATAACATAATTTGGTTAAGGTAATGCAGGCAAATGTTTCGTGTATATACGCCCAAATCAACTTTTCATTGGCATGGATAACTCACTGGTTTTATAATTATGTAATTATGATCAAAATTTCAAGCTAGGGCTACAGCAGCTTAGTTGTAAATGTGCAGGCAGGCAAATGTCAAGTAAAAAACGGTGCCTACGGGGCATTCAAGTATAAACCAGTCTTTTATGCATGTTGCTTAAAGAGTTTTAGTTACTACAAACACAGTTAATTAGTTAGACCATAAAAATAGCTCGAGACTGAAGCGACATCATGGATATTACAAGATTCAAGAGCAACAAATTCAGCACAATAAGATAGCCTGACCAATAACTTGTTTTCTGCTATATATTACTGGCCACCTTTTCTCTCTTTTTTCAAATAAATTGTTAGTTTAAGGTCTTTTAATTTATCCATGGACAAAGGTGTGAGGAATTAGGATCAAAGGATATATTCTTTAGATTTTGATTCTTCCACAATATGTACCTGGGGAGGTGCAGATCTCGTAGTTATGCACACTTCGTGTGGCTAATAGAAATCCTAGTGCCCCCACCTTAGACCAAAGTGCCACATTACTTGAGTAACTGTAAGAATGAAAAAGAAAGGCAGATAAACAAAAAGGAGGCCAGCAATTACAATTAAAGTGAGGAAAATAAAAGTTCATAAACGAATTTGAACAAATTCAACTGTATGTAAAATGTAAATATAGTTCTGAATAGTAAAAATGCTGGATAAAATTTCAGCTTAAATGAATTGTTTAAATTAGCCTTTCTCATATGTATTGGCTCAACGCAAAGCTTGTAAGTGTTGTATCCATGGAATCATACTGTCATATGTGTAAATCCATTGCCGAGTAGATGTGCTCTAGATCCATTACAGAGTAAATGTGCTTCTAGCTTCGTTACAGGTTTCTTATATGGGCATCCCTGATTAAGCATGCAGCTGTGTATAATAATATATTTGCTTGCGAGAAAAGTACAATATGCATTACAACACACCTAAAAAATAACTGTCATCCTCTGTTCTGTAGTGCACAATGGTAGGCAAAAAAATAACTGGAAAGGCCAAAATAGATGCATGTAACTTTTAAGAAAATGGTCTACAAGATTCATGGTGACAAAATTAACAGTTCAATGAAGATACTAGTAGCTCAGGACTTAGTAGACTTATTATTTCAAGCGAAAATAGTGAACAAGAAAAGGAAAGTTTCTTGGCTCCATGGAGCCATAACTCAAACTCAATCACCCTTGGATGCTTCATCAGGGTTTGTATCACTGACCATTACAAAATTGCTTGGTGAAGATGCAGTACTAATCACAACACTCTTCCTACAAACTCCCTCTAATATCTCTCTACAGCATCAACACACAAAAATATTGTTGGAAATGCACGATAAACAAGGCGAAGCATGATTGAAAACCTTACTACACACCTAAAAATTAAGAAAGTAGCAGACATTCCTATGTGGACCAATCTGCATCAAACAACGCTAGAGGGTGGAGCCATGGCTGCATGGAGCTGAAACTCCAGACCTGAAAAGAAAATAGGTAAAGCTAATTCTCTTTGGTTAACATTTTACCTTTTACTAATTTAATTTAATACAGAGTTTACATGTCTTGTCCATTCTAGATGTTGTGCAACCTCCCAAAGATAGCACTAAAGTTGGAAATGGCATTATATGCCAGGGGCAGATTGTATTATTGGGGTTAAATATATATAGCCACTTGAGAATCGATTCTCTGCATACGTGCATGACCTACAGACGTTCACAAAACCTATTCTGATCAACATATATTCTCCCAAATCACACCTTTACACAATAATTCAAGAGGTTCCATGTTCACTTCTAGTCAGCTGTCCGTACTGTTTTACTTGCATGAAAAGGATCTGTCGGGACTACCCTAAGTATGTTTGTTCCTTTCCCTCTGTTGTCATCAGGAACTCAAACGTGAGTAGAAGAAACATGAATAACCCTGTTTCTCATAGACCAAGTAAGACCTGCAGAGTAATATATGAATATAAATGATAGAAGTTTGGTGATAAGAATATGATTCCCGTATTTTAAAGAAAGAAGTATGTTTTTAACCAAGGCACACTGTATTTACAGATTTCCTACAACTGGACAGCTCTACTACTAACTTACAAGTTCATTTGGGTTTTTCACAATCTAATCTAGAATAAACATACTTTTGTGCAATTTAACATATTTATTTATTCGGAATTGTTCCTCTGTGTGGCATATCGTGGAAACCGATCTGTTGCAGATAATTGGAACAAGCGTTCACACTAGCCAGATTGACCACCATAAAAAAAAAATCAAAACATTAATCAAGTGTAGACACATCAGCAAGGTGTTCCCTTTTCAACAAAGAGAATGGTCAGTTACCATCTACCATACAGCTTTGGTTTTCTGACCGGGATGCTTTAGTGTCTATAAACGGCTGGGCAAGAGCAAGGTTGAGTCGATGCTTCCGCCGCTGCTGGTTTGCAGAGGAATCAATTCCACACTGGAGTGCAAGAATAAGGACGTTATCGGTTGCAAAATACTGTTTCCACTAAACCATGTTCGTTCTCGATCCATGGGATGTCGACCGGCAAAGCAAATCAAAGCCCAACTGGTGAAAATCTAATCTAATAAATCTCATCCTGTGAATGGGTACTGATCTGGTGAAGGTGAAGTTCAGTCCATGCTGCAACTAAACGGCACTCTGCTTTCTCGAAAAAAAAGCAGAGGATTCTAAGCTTGGAATTCCAATTCAATTATGATTTGCAAAGATTGTTCCCCGTGTCCACAAAGAATATTGTTCTTTGTTCCCTCAGAGGAAGCTCATGTGCAAAGCACGCGCTACCGCATATACAGATTTTTGTTTAATGCAGCGGAAACTCCGCGTAACCAGCAGTGCCCTGACAGCTACAGATACTATCCGGTGAGAAAAGAAAAATCCGCTGCTGCATGCACGAGGAAATATACCTGGGACTATTGGGAGTTTGCTTAGGAAAAAATTGGTTTTATTTGAAATGACAAGGACATCTGATCAAGCTCCAGGTTCCAGACATGCAGAGCACTATTGGGGCCACTTTATTCCCTTTTGTCAATCCGAATTCGTCGATTTATTCCAATCCAGAAAAATTCCATCGCCCCTTATCGCTTGTAAAGCAGCACGAAACCAAGAACCCCCTCCCTCTACAAAGAAGATTAAAGTGTGGCATTTCAGCTTTTATCCCCGTCTTCCTGTTGAAGTCTAAAAAGGATAATGGCATCTCACATTTTTATACTGGCGATGGCCGTGGTAAAAAAGGAGGCTTTGGTTGGGCGGGTGGTACCTAGAGCAGATCTGCCCGAAGCTTTTCTTTTTTGGCGCGCTACCCGGGCGCTAGGGTGGGCACGAGGGAGGCTTGGGCTCGGGCAGGCGCGGCTCCTCGCTTCGCCTTCTTCTTCCCCCTCGGCGGCACGCGCACCGGCCGCTGACGGCGGGCGCCCCTTAGATCCGGTCGCCGTCGATTGGGTCGACGGAGCCGGCATACGAGCGGCTCAAGCCGACCCCACCCGCGCGACCACATCGGCGCTGCTTCTCCTCCATCGTCCTCACCGCTTCCGCACTCTGCAGCCGACGGCCGGAGCCAGCGCCGACCGCCACGAGTCGTTGTTTTTCTTTGGGGGACAACATTTGTTTTAGGCAACTGAGATGTTTTTCTTTTTGGAATTGGTAAATCTCAGTCAACTGAGACTTGGCCGATCTCAGTTGATGCTATAGTTGTGAGATCTTACGTGAAGATTGTAAATTTTTTAAAGATTTTTCCTCATTTTCTTTATGTGTTATGTTACTTTTTTTTTCGAAAAAATTTCCGATCTATTCATCTTTAATCATGGTAGTATAACGAATAGCAGAAATAATAGAAATTGCATCCAGATTCGTAGATCACCTAGCGACGACTACCAGCACTGAGCGAGCCGAAGGCGCGCCGCCGTCATCGCCCCTCCATCGCCGGAGTCGGGCACAACTTGTTGTATTAGACAGTCGGGAAGCGTCGTGCTATGGCCCCATAGGACCAGGCGACCAGCACACCAGAACAGCAACCGCCGCAGATGAAGAATAACGTAGATCAGAAAGATCCAGTCCAAGGACACACGAACGTAGACGAACAACGACGAGATCCAAGCAAATCCACCAAAGATAGATCCGCCGAAGACACACGTCCACACGCCCACCAACGGTGCTAGACGCACCGCCAAAACGGGGGCTAGGCGGGGAGACCTTTATTCCATCTTCAGGTAGCCGCCGCCGTCTCGTCTTCCTGAGCAGGATACAAACCCTAGCAAAACTGAAAGAGACGACTAAAAACGGAACCCTCTCGCCGACCCTTGCCGAGATCCACCGCGCCCCCATGGCCCTAGGGCCACCGAAGAGAAGGCGAACCTGCGTCGGCGTCGGCGGGAGGCAAAAACCCTAACTTTTTTGTGGAGAAGGAGAAGTTGGAGGCGGCGGTTCTCTTTTGACCAGCCTACAGAAGTACTTGATTGAGACTTGGTTATCAGTCGACTAAGATCTAGCCACACTCTTTTTTTAAAGACTAAAATGTTTTTTTAGGATTGAATACTAAGATGACTTAGTTGGGCTGGTTAGTACAGTTGCACAATTTTTTGGTCTTTCAATCTATTAGGGCATATCCAATATATTTTGGCTAGAGCTCTACGTATGGCATTTCGCTTCAGGTGCTGGTTACAGTGTAAAATTATAAAATTATTAGTTAAAAAGTACTCCTTATTAAAGTTATCAGAAACGTGACTCAAGCCTTAAAATCTTAGGACTTTATGATCCAAACTAGCCCCTCTGATACTATGATCTTGCTCATCTTTCCCTAATAATAAAGCACAGATTGACTCTGTTGGGTTCATCGTCGCGCCCTTTTTTTTTAAAAGTCATTTTACTTTATGAGAATCAACCCGCACTCCTCCTGAGAAACGTCCTTGTCCTTTCTTAGAAACGGTATTTTTCTGGAAAAAAATTGCACGCCATGCTTCTCTCGCCGCACGCTGCTCCTATCCCTCCCCCGTCGCCATGGATCTTGCGCTGCTGGACCCGCTCCTCTCCCTCCCAGAGCCTCCGCTCCTCTCCCTCCCCGAGCCTCCACTCCTCTTCCTTCACGAGCCGATGTGGATCTCTCGCTGTAGCCAATGTGGATCGCGCTGTAGGTGGTGCCCGTTGTAATGGCCATGGCAGACTCGCCAGACACTGCCAGAGGGAGCCCAACATACCCTAGCTCGATGGGCTCGCCAGCTGTCAGGGATACGGTTAGTAAGTATAAACCGGATGTTGTAAACCGGTTTAGTTATGTTGTACTTGGTTCATTATTTTAGTAGAGATTACGGCCTATGAGATTTCAAGGCCCATGTATAGAAATACGGTTGTAAACCGCCAAGGAGATATAACTTGGGAGATAAGAAAGAAAGGACAGAGACCGAGGCGGACACGATTATGAGCCGGCCTCGGGATTCTGTAAACCGGACCAGGCGTCACCTCTATATAAAAGGGACGGCCCGGCACCGGTTCAAGGACAAGCAACAATCGATACGTCGAGACGCAGGCAAGCGATTCCGCTCCCTGTAAACCGACGCCCAAGCAATACCAAACCAACTAGACGTAGGCTTTTACCTTCTCAAAGGGGCCGAACTAGTATAAAATCTTCTGTGTCCTTTGTGCGCCATGAACCCTTTCAAGCTAACCCGTGCGATGGTTCCATCATCAAGTCCGTTAAACCGGACATCTGCCGTGTTAATTCCACGACAGTTGGCGCCCACCGTGGGGCTCGCGCACGATGGTTTCGAGTTCTTGAAAGGCGGCTTCGAAGGGTTAAAGGGCTACGCGGTCGGCCGGATGACCAAGAGTCGTCGCGGCCGGATCTACATCGACGACGCGGGTTGGGGACCGGAGGCCGATTCAATCGAATACGGGTACCGGGTCCCCTTCGGCAGCATCCAAGTCTTCATCGGAAAAATTGGCGAACCGGGACCTGAGCCGGACACCCTCCCCAGCATCGTCGAGCCGGCTCAGCGGGCGAGATCGCCCCGGATCCAATCTGCTATGAGGCATGTGTTTGTGGGGGCAATCCACGAAGGTTGGACCGAGGACGGTTCGGAATCTGATGGGGCAACAGTCATCTACTCAGATGGCGAATCTTCATCCGGGGAAACTGAATCTCTGTATCAGTTGCGGGACGGCCGGTCTGAGGGCGAGTCCGATGGGAACAGTATTCCGGACCCCTTTGACCCGCCAAACCGGGTGGCGGTCTTCATGGCCGGTTCACAACCCCCGGTGAACGGAACAACAGCGGAAACCGGCGCAGGGGGAAGCGGTTCAAATCCCCCCCTCACGGAAGTTCTATCCACCTTGATCGAAGAGCTCGCAGCTAAAGCGGTAGAGGTCGTGGCTCCAGCAGACAAGGTGCAGCATGATGCAGTGCTTCTTCAGTTAACGGCCCGGATCAATCAATTGAAGGAGGACTTAAAGGCAGAAGGAGAGATGTTAGCTATCAGGCAAGCGGAATTGGATGATCAAGCTTTTCACTTGAGGATGGAGCAAGCTTCGGTGGAGGCAGTCAGGGGGAGAAAGTATCGATCCCGCCTACCGCCGGGTTACGAATCTGCGAATTTGTTTAGAACCCCGGGAACGGGGGCTAGCAATGATCCGGCTTTAAACCGGAGGAGTCCGCCGGTTCAGGAGGAGCCGGTTCTGCAGCCCATTGCCGAACGAGAGCGGCGGGTTGCATCGGTGCCTTATGTGCCTGTCCCTCCGGGTCATTATTCAAACCCTGTGGATAATATTGCTGCTGCGGCCGCACGGTTGGCCGCTTTACCCGCAGAAGGAACATCTCCGGTGGCGATAGAGGCGCGCAGGGTCCAGAAGCTGCTTAATACGGCATTAATACAGCATCAAGCATATTCTCATAGCAGGGAGAGGTTGCATTCAACACCACGTCCCAATCGAAGTTACACCAGACATTGGGAAGAACCTGAAGTTTCTAGCAGTGAACGGAGGAGGCATCAGCGTATGCAGAATAATCCGGCGGGGGCAGAGATACCGACCCCGGATCAAAACCGGCCTAGATCGGAGGCCCGAGAGGAGATCCGCCAGTCGACGCCGGCTTACGCCGGCGCTACAGGAGCAGGAGCCACAGCGAGCAGCTTTGGGATACAATGTCTTGTCCCTGCCCTGCGGAGCGTCAAGCTGCCCAAGGATTTTAAAGGACCTCGCAAGGTGCCTAATTACACCGCCGATTTACCACCCGAAGCTTGGGTGGAGAGTTACGAGATGGCCATGGAGATGCTGGATGTGGATGAGTCGGCGTGTGCTAAATATTTCACTATGATGCTGGAAGGCACGGCCCGGACTTGGTTAAAGGCGTTACCACCGAATTCCATTGGATCATGGGCAGAGCTGCGCAGCCAGTTCATCAAAAATTTCAAGGATACATGCAAGCAACCTATGTCGATAATAGATTTAGCAGCATGTGTGCAAGGAGAACGGGAGTCTACAGCAGCGTGGGTACGCAGAGTGGCCGAGATCTTGCATTCCTCAAACGGTATTAACCCGAGCACAGCGATTGTAACTCTGGAGAACAATTGCCGGTTTGAATCCTTGAAATTAAAACTCGGACGGCTCAAACGGGAGTGCAATGATATGGGGACTTTAATGAGCGCCCTAGTGAAGTACGGGGACTCAGATAATACTAAGTACCCGGAGCCAGAAGGAGATAAAATAGAGAAGGCCAGTAAGCCTGGTAAACCGGCGCCGGTTAATCCGGTTACTTCAAGCTTCTTGGGCAAGCGAAAGGCAGAGAATAGCTCCGATTTTGTGGCTAATACGCAGGTTCAAGGTGGTTTCCGGGTCAACCAGCAAGGTCCCACTCGCCAAGCTGGGGGAGGAAACCCGGGTTGGGAGCAGGACCCGGATCAACCCTGTCTAAGGCATAGCGGAGCAAGGGGGCCTGCAAAGCACACTGCAAGAGAATGCATGGGCCCAGGGTACAGCCGTTTTAATACCTTTAGCCGGCCCCCAAGTGGCGGTTCGGGGCCCGGGTTTCATGGTCCGGGTTACCAAGGGAACAGCTCCGGTTCAGGATATAGGGGCAACAGCGGTTATCAAGGGAACGGCGGTGGTTATCAACCCCGGCCGGGTGGCCAGAGTACTCAAGGAAGCTACAATGGTCAAGGAAATCAGTATCAAGGTGGTTATCAGGGTCAGGGGAATCAATCGTATCATCAAGGTGGTTACAACAATCAGAATAATCAGCAGCAGGGCCAGGGGGGTCATAGTAACCAAGGAAATCAGCAGCAGCAGCGTCCGCAACAGCAACAGCAATCCGGATACCAGAGTAATCCGAAGGAGTTAAGCAGCGGTCAGTATCATGTCTTCACCACGAGTTTATGTAAGAGAGATCAGAAGGTTTTGAAGCGGGCCGTCCATGCGGTAGAACCGGCAACGCCACAGTTTCTACGATGGTCAGAGCAGCCCATTGTGTGGAGCAGAGAAGACCACCCGTTACGGGTGGATAACCCGGGACATTTAGCCTTGGTAGTGGCACCTCAGGTGGGAGGATACCGGTTTACTAAAGTACTCATGGATGGAGGCAGCAGTATCAATATACTATATTACGAGACCTTTCGCCGTATGGGTCTGACAGATAAACAACTGAGGACATCAAACACAGTATTTCACGGAGTGGTCCCAGGTAAGTCAGCCTATCCAGTTGGTAAGATTGACTTAGAGGTTACCTTTGGGGATGAGCATGATTCCAGGTCAGAGATGATCACTTTTGAAGTTGTTAAAATAAGAAGCCCGTATCACGCTTTGTTTGGGAGGACGGTTTACGCTAAGTTTATGGCTAGGCCATGTTATGTTTACCTGCAGCTCAAGATGCCGGGTCATAAAGGCACGATTACAGTGCATGGCAGTCGTAAGATAGCAGTGGAGTGTGAAGAGGGTGATGCAGCCTATGCAGAAGCGGTATGTGCCACGGAAGAGTTAAAGTTCTATAAGGATAATGTTGATCCGGCGGATATGACTCCGCTGAAGAAGCCCACTACTGAGCATGATCCGGCTTTGAAATTTAAATCGGCAGAGGAGACCAAGCAAATTGATTTTGTGCCGGGGGATTCGTCCAAGCAGTTCACTATCAGCGCTAACCTTGACCCCAAATAGGAAAGCGCGCTCATCGAGTTCATCCGTGAGAACCGGGATATCTTTGCATGGAAACCTTCTGACATGCCAGGTATACCGAGGGAACTCGCTGAGCACAAATTGAATATCGATCCGAAGTTTAAACCGGTAAAGCAATATTTGCGCCGCTTTAACGAAGAGAGGCGCAAGGCTATAGGAGAAGAAGTGGCCAGGCTTTTAGCAGCAGGATTCATAGTGGAAGTTTTTCATCCGGAATGGTTGGCCAATCCGGTGCTTGTTCTAAAGAAGAATGGGAAGTGGAGGATGTGTGTGGACTACACAGACCTCAATAAAGCTTGCCCAACTGATCCTTTTGCTCTTCCTCGCATTGATCAGATTATTGATGCTACAGCAGGGTGTGAGCGGCTGAGTTTTTTGGATGCGTACTCAGGTTATCACCAGATCAAAATGGCAGTTGAAGACCAGGAGAAGACGGCATTCATAACCCCTTTTGGTGCTTTTTGCTATGTGTCTATGCCTTTTGGGCTCAAGTGTGCGCAAGCAACCTATCAGCGTTGTGTTCAGAATTGTTTGAAAGGGCAGATAGGAAGGAACGTACATGCATATGTGGATGACATTGTGGTCAAGTCAAAAGAGGAAAGAACAATGATAGAGGACCTCAGGGAAACCTTTGATAATCTCCGGGCTTACAGGATGATGCTTAATCCGGAGAAGTGTGCTTTTGGTGTCCCGGCCGGTAAGCTTTTGGGGTTCCTGGTCTCGAACAGGGGAATAGAAGCCAGCCCAGAGAAGATCAAGGCCATCACATCTTTATCAAAACCGGCTTGCATAAATGATGTTCAGCGCATAGCCGGCCGGATCACGGCGTTAAGCCGGTTTATTAGTCGCCTAGGAGAAAAGGCAATCCCGCTTTATCAAATGTTGAAGAAAACGGACCGGTTTATTTGGAGCGATGAAGCAAATACAGCATTTGAGAAACTGAAACAGCAACTAGCGAAACCGCCGGTTTTAGCTGCCCCAATAGACAAGGAGCCTTTGTTATTATATGTTGCTGCAAACACACGGGCAGTTAGCGTTGCAATCGTGGTTGAGCGCAAGGAAACAGGGAAAGAACATCCGGTTCAGCGTTCGGTTTACTATGTGAGTGAAGTACTCATCGAATCCAAGCAAAGATACCCTCATTGGCAGAAATTGGTGTATGGGGTGTTCATGGCAAACCGGAAATTGAAGCATTATTTCCAAGGGCATCCAATAACTGTGGTTAGTTCAGCTCCATTGGGAGATATAATCCAGAATAGAGAAGCAACAGGCAGGATAGCTAAATGGGCCATTGAGCTCAGTCCACATGAGTTGAAGTATGTACCGCGCACTGCTATAAAATCTCAGGCACTGGTTGACTTCATCAACGACTGGACAGAATTGCAAACGCCTGAGGAGAAGCCGGATCTTACTTATTGGACGATCCACTTCGACGGTTCAAAGCAGTTGGAGGGATCGGGGGCCGGAGTTGTCTTAACTTCCCCCAGAGGTGATAAATTTTGTTATGTGCTCCGGTTGTTATTTCCTTGTACTAACAACGCAGCAGAATATGAGGCGTTACTTCACGGTTTGAGATTGGCAAAGGAGATGAATCTGAGCCGGGTTAAGTGCCTGGGTGATTCAGACCTAGTGGCACAGCAGGTTTCGGGCAAGTGGGATTCAAGGGATCCACTCATGGCGGCTTATCGACGAGAGGTTGAAGCGGTCGCAGGTTATTTTAAAGGATATCAGGTGGAGCATATAGACCGGCGAAAAAACGAAGC